>CM033477.1:151490362-151709704 GCA_019447015.1 Hymenochirus boettgeri | reverse complement strand
TATATAACAGTTCACATAGTATTAGTCTTGAGGTTGTATAAAGACATACGGTCCATGTCATCAACCCAACCCCCCCCCTCCTTTATTACCCTACCCATAATGTCTGTATAACAGTTAAATAGTAACATAGTATTGGAGGTTGTATAAAGAACATCGGCCATCTGTCCAACCTTATACCCTACCCAAATGTTCTGTTTAACAGTTACATATAAAATAGTATTAGAGGTGTTATAAAGACATATGTCCATCTAGTCCAACTTTATACCCTACCAATAATGTCATCAATACAAAATTGTGGAAGCCTCCAATTAGCTAATTTCACTACATTTAGTGAAGTGCTACTGATGGTCAACCTATATACAAACATAGAAAAGATAATCAATGCACATTCCTAGGCCCCATACAATATCATATTATCTGCACACTGGCAACTTTATACTACAAGGGGTTTTAGTAGATAAAGACATAGTCCATCTAGTCCAACCTTTATACCCTACCCATAATGTCTGTATAACAGTTACATGTAAATAGTAGTGGAGGTTGTATAAAGACATACGTCCACTAGTCCAACCTTTATACCCTACCCATCATGTCTGTATAACGTTACATATAACCATAGTATTGGAGGTTGTATAAAGACATACGTCCATCTAGTCCAACCTTTATACCCTACCCATAATGTCATAGTAACAGTTACATAGTAACATAGTATTGGAGGTTGTATAAAGACATACGTCCATCTAGTCCAACCTTTATACCCTACCCTAATTCGTCTACAGTTACATAGTAACATAGTATGAGAGGTAGATAAAGACAATACGTCCATCTAGTCCAACCTTTATACCCTACCCATAATGTCTGCTATAACAGTTACAAGTTTAACAATAGTATAGTAGGTTGTATAAGACATACGTCCATCTGTCCAACCTTTATACCCACCATATGTCTTGTATAACAGTTACCTAGTACAATAGTATTGGAGGTTGTATAAAGACATACGTCCATCTAGTCAACCTTTATACCCTACCCATAATGTCTGTATAACAGTTACATGATAACATAGTATGGAGGTTGTATAAAGACCATACGTCCATCTAGTCCAACCTTTATACCCTACCCATAATGTCTGTCTAACAGTTACATAGTAAATAGATAGTTTGAGGTTGATAAAGACAACGTCCATCTAGTCACACCTTTATACCTCCCTACCCATAATGTCTGTATAACAGTTACATAGTAACATAGTATTGGAGGTTGTATAAAGACATACGTCCATCTAGTCCAACCTTTATACCCTACCCATAATGTCTGTAACAGTTACATAGAAAATAGTTTGGGGTTGTTAAAGACACACTGCCATCTAGTCCAACCTTTATACCCTACCCATAATGTCTCTATAAACAGTACATAGTAACATAGTATCGGAGGTTGTATAAAGACCATACGTCCATCTAGTCCAACCTTTACCCTACCATAATGTCTGTATACCAGTTACTAGTAAACATAGTATGGAGGTTGTATTAAAGACATACGTCCATCTAGTCCAACCTTTATACCCTACCCATAATGTCGATAAAAGCATACTATAACATAGTATTGGAGGTGTAGTTAAGACATACGTCCATCTAGTCCAAACCTTTATACCTACCCATAATGTCTGTATAACAGTTACATAGTAACATAGTATTGGAGGTTTCGCTTGCTCTTATCACACTATTACAGAACAGGCCCCACGTTGCCTTCAGTGATTTATAGTCCATACTACCCTCTCCTTTTATTACACCCTCCACTACGACATTATGGGTAGGGTATAAAGGTTGGACTAGATGGACGTATGTCTTTATACAACCTCCAATACTATGTTACTATGTATGTAACTATTTGAACTTTTTGTAAAGCAATCGCGTTAGAAAGTGACATTTTTATGAAAGGTAATTACCAATACCTATGTTAACTATTTATGAAGTTTTCTATGTTAAATGCCTCTGTTGAAGAAAGCAACATGGCAGCCTCATTTGTAGGAATGATGTTCTTCTCCCTTTGCAATAGCGTGTCAAGCTCAGCCATTCTTTATTTCCATTTCTTCTGCAGGTTTCTGGAGCACTGGTGGTTTCAGGGGGATTGCAGGTCCTTTTTGGAGTCACCGGTGCCTGTGGTTGGATCTTACAGCGTTGTGGGCCAATGGTGTTGGCACCAACTATCTCCATCATTGGACTCTCTAGCTACAAACCGGTGGCCTTGTACTGTTCGTCCAATTGGATTATTTCCTTGCTGTACGTTCTGCCCAATCACAGTATAATCTCACTGCTCCATGTGCTAAATAAATGGTAATTCTAGTTTGGAATAAACCTGGAACGAAGTTAAAATGCTGCCCAGAATTAGACTGTAGCAATGCAAACACACTCAGGTTTAATCCAAAATGGACTTACCCTTGAAATATATACAACTGCATGTGGCCGAGGGGGTCACTGGTGTTTTTCTTCCATATTACAGACTCGTCCTACTGAGTGCATTCCTGTCACAGACGCTCCGATCCTGGTACCTGCCCACCTGCACCTGGGAAAGGGAGACGGGAATCAGGAAGAGATTTGTGCCAATATTCCGTATGTTGTCAGTACGTTCTACTTACCGAATGGCTGGGAAAATTAAATGTCTTATTAAATGTAACAATGCAGACTAGGTTAAAGGACAAGTTCGCTCTAAACACATTTCTCCTGATTTTAAGCCCCGAATCTGCCGTTTAAACCAATAATCACTTTTTAAAGTCATTCCCAACCAGAGCTGTGTCAAGTTAGTAAAGTTTTTCTCTACAAAAAGCCCTGCAGTTACTTTTATCCTTATTCTACCCCCTGGGAAGATACAGCATCTCTCTCTTCCTGGATGAAATGAAAAGCACTGAGCATGCTTGAGTCAGTGGTTAAGAAGCGGAGGAGGGGTTAGAAATAATTTTAAAAAAATGAATTCATTTGCCCAGTTTGCGTTGGGAGTGGATATCTACATTTTAGTGAAATTCCTCTAGCCGTTTGTTTCTTGTTTATGTTTTAACAGCTGTTTATACCGATTACCTGCATCTTGATTGGCACTGCAGTTCTGGAAAGGGCTCCTAATCTGTTTCCTCTAACAATTAGACTGGGTCCTAATTCATCCGTGCCGGTACCAAGTGGAGCCCAATCGTCCCCTGCAGTCTTTGGAAAGGGCATTACTAGAACGGACCAATGGTTTCAGTTTCCTTTAATGGGTATGAAGAGCTTTATGGGTAACCATACAATGAGCTGAACTAGGCCAGCTGATGTGATTGGTCAGGACAGTGTTGACCAATCAAAATAGGACATTTATTACTGGTTTATACTCAAATGTGCACCGTATTTCTTCATATTTATTCCACATTATCCACTGTCTATGTTTCCCCTTTACTTCCCAACTGTCCCTTTTCTTGTTGGACAGTTCTGCTTCCATCTGTCCCAGTTGAAGGAGCTTTGTCCTGGGAGAGGTGTGGATGAGACAGGCCTCTCTTCCAGCAGAAGCTGGCAGGTAGGGTTTCCTAATCCCTGACCCATAATCGGATGTGATTTGTTACCTTCTTGTAGGTAGTTGGGGTTGGCCTGAGTTCAGCCTCCTGACTCTCAGCGTGGGAATCGCTATGGCTTTAACTTCTACAGTGTGTTCAATGGGTTGTTACGTGTTGTGCGCTCGGATACTGCACTGCCCCGCAGTTCCCTATCATGCCTCTAACAGGGGGATCTGCATGGAAGGAGTTGGGAACATTCTGTCTGGGATTCTGGGGACTGTCTGCGGAGCAGGATCCAGCATTCCCAACACAGGCATGGCCGCCCTTACACAGGTATCAAACGTAATAAAAGGATTACATTTCCAAACCTATTAGGTGATGGCATTTAAAGGGAATCTCCACTGGGAAAAAAATGTTGCCATTTAGTTTTATTGAAGAACAGGAGGTAAAGGAGGTAAAGGAGCTGTGTCTTACCTCCCGCTCTTCAATAAAACCTGCAGGAGCCGGGGGAGAAGAAACTTACCCAGTCACTCGCTCCCCCGCCGCGTAGTCTGACAGGTCCCGACGGACTTAGTACTCTATGTGCATGTGCAAGTGTGATGCTGATGAGCATAGAATACAGAGTCCTTCAGGACCTGTCAGACTACGCAGCAGAGGAGCAAGAGATTGGGTAAGTACCTTACCTTCTCCCCCATCTCCTGCAGGTTTTATGTATATACATTACTTTGTATAACACACAACTGATGACATAGCTTATCGCCATTTATAACTGATGACATAGCTTATCTCCATTTATAACTGATGACATAGCTTATCGCCATTTATAACAGATGACATAGCTTATCGCCATTTATAACAGATGACATAGCTTATCTCCATTTAATGATGTACATAGCTTATCGCCATTTATACACTGATGACATAGTTATCTCCCATTTATAACTGATGACTATTATCGCCATTTATAACAGATGACATAGCTTATCGCCATTTATAACTGATGAACATAGCTTATCGCCATTTATAACTGATGACATAGCTTATCGCACATTATAACAGATGACATGCTTATCGCCATTTAAAAGATGACATAGCTTATCGCCATTTATAACTGATGACATAGCTTATCGCCATTTAAACTGATGACATAGTTATCGATTATAACTTGAATAGCTATCACCATTTATAACGATGACATGGCTTATCGCCATTTATAACTGATGACATAGCTTATCGCCATTTATAACTGAGACATAGCTTTATCGCCATTTATAACTGATGACAAGCTTATCGCCATTAAACAGATGACATGGCTTATCGCCATTTATAAAATGATGACATAGCTTATGCCATTTATACTGATGACATAGCTATGCGCATTTATAACAGATGACATAGCTATCGCCCATTTATAAGATGACATAGCTTATCGCCATTTATAACAGATGACAAGCTATCGCCATTTATAACTGATGACATAGCTTATCGCCATTTATAACAGATGACATAGCTTATCGCCATTATAAATGATGACATAGGCTTATCGCCATTTATAACAGATGACATGCGTTATCTCATTTATAACAGATGACATAGCTTCTTATCGCCATTTATAACTGATGACATAGCTTACGCCATTATAACATGATGACATAGCTTATCGCCATTTATAACTGATGACATAGCTTATCGCATTTATAATGATGACATAGCGTATCGCCATTTATAAAAGATGACATGGCTTATCGCCATTTATACTGATGACAATAGATTATCGCCCTTATAACTGATGGACATAGCTTATCGCCATTTATAACTGATGACATAGCTTATCGCCATTTATAACTGAGGACATAGCTTATCGCCATTTATAACAGATGACATGAGCTTATCGCCATTTATAACTGATGACATGGCTTATCGCCATTTATAACTGATGACATAGCTTATCGCCATTTATAACTGATGACATAGCTTATCGCCATTTAAACTGATGACATAGCTTATCGCCATTTATAACTGATGACATAGCTTATCGCCATTTATAACTGATACATAGCTTATCGCCATTTATTAACTGATGAACATAGCTTATCGCCATTTATAACTGATGACATACTTATCGCATTATAACTGATGACATAGCTTATCGCCATTTATAACTGATGACATAGCTATCGGCCATTTATACTGAGACATAGCTTAGTCCATTTATAACTGTGACATAGCTTATCGCCATTTAAACTGATGAATAGCTATCCATTTAAATGATGATATACCTATAGCCATTTATACTGATGACATAGCTTATCGCCATTTATAACTGATGACATAGCTTATCGCCATTTATAACTGATGACATAGCTTATCTCCATTATAACTGATGACATAGCTTATCGCCATTTATAACTGATGACATAGCTTATCGCCATTTATAACTGATGACATAGCTATCTCCATTAAATGAGACTAGCTTATCGCCATTTATAACTGATGAATATAGTTATCGCCAGTTATAACTGATGAATAGCTTATCGCCATTTATAAATGTGACTAGCTAACATGATTATAACTGATGAATAGCTACCCATTTATAACTGATGATATGGCTTATCGCCATTTATAACTGATGACATAGCTAAACACTGATTATAACTGATAACATAGCTAAACACTGATTATAACTGATGATATAGCTATCGCCATTTATAACTGATGATATGGTATCGCATTAACGATGACATTAGTAAACACTGATTATAACTGATAACATAGCTAAACACTGATTTATAACTGATAACATAGCTAACCATGATTATAACTGATAACATAGGCTAAGCACTGATTATAAACTGATACTAGCTAAACCACTGATTTAATGATGACATAGCTAAACACTGATTAATATAACTGCTGATAACACTAGCTAAGCACTGATTATAACTGATGAACATAAGCTAAACACTGATTATAACTGATAACATAGCTAACACTGTTATAACTGATGACATAGCTAAACACTGATATAACTGATAACATAGCTAAAACTGATTAACTGATGACATAGCTAAAACCTGATTAGAACTGATGACATAGACTAAACACTGATTATAACTATGACATAGCTAAACAACTGATTGATTATACTGATGACATAGCTAAACACTGATTATAAATGATGACATAGCCCAACACTGATTCAAACATGACTGACAATGCAAAAACACTGATTATAATATGACATACACAAACACTGATTATAACTGATAACATAGCCAAACACTGCTTATAACTGATAACATAGCTAAACACTGATTATAACTGATGACATAGCCAAAACATGATTAAACTGATGAATAGCAAACACTGATTATAACTGATGACATAGCTAAACACTGATTATAACTGATGACATAGCTAAACACTGATTTAACTGATAACAGCTAAACACTGATTATACTGAGACATAGCTAAACACTGATTATAACTGATGACATAGCTAAACACTATTTAACTGATGAAATAGCTAAACTGATTATAACTGAGACATAGCTAAACACTGATTATAACTTGATGACATAGCCTAAACACTGATTATAACTGATGACATAGCCTAAAACTGATTATAACTGATGACATAGCCAACACTGATTATAACTGATGACATAGCAAACACTGATTATAACTGATGACATAGCCAAACACTGATTATAACTGATAATAGCTAAACACTGATTAAACTGATGACATAGCAAACACTGATATAATGAGGACATAGCCAAAACACTGATTATAACTGATGACATAGCTAAACACTGATTATAACTGATGACATAGCTAAACACTGATTATAACTGATACATAGCCAAACACTGATTATAACTGATAATAGCTAAAACACTGATTAAATAAAACTGATGACATAGACCAACACTGATTATAACTGATACATAGCCAAACACTGAATCATGATGACATAGCTAAACACTGATTATACTGATGACTAGCTAAACACTGATATACTGATAACATCTAACACTGATTATAACTGATACATAGCTAAACACTAATGTGATTATAACTGATGCATAGCTGTAAAAAACACTGATTGTAACTGATGACATAGCTAAACTGATTAAACTGATGACATAGCTAAACCTGATTATAACTGATGCAATACTACACACTGATTATAACTGATGACATAGCTAACACTGATTATAACTGATAACATAGCTAAAACTGATTATAACTGATGACATAGCCAACACTGATTATAAACTTATGACATAGCCAACACTGATTATAACTGATGACATAGCCAAACACTGATTATAACTGAATAACATAGCTAAACACTGATTGTATAAACTGATGACTAGCCAAACACTGATATAACTGATGACATAGCCAAACACTGATTAAACTGATGACAGCGCTAAACACTGATTATAACTGATGACATAGCTAAACACTGATTATAACTGTATAACAGCTACACACTGATTATAACTCATGACATAGCTAAACACTGATTATAACTGATGACATAGCTAAACACTGATTATAACTGATGACATAACTAAACACTGATTATAACTGATGCACTCAGATTTTTTAACCATGATATCACACTGTGCCATTTTATGATTGATGATGTAATAATATATATATTTCTTTTCCAGGTTGGGTCACGCCATTCTGCACAGTTTAGTGCATTACTGTTTCTTGTTTTTGGTTGTTCACCAAAACTGTGTCAGTTCCTAACAATGATCCCCTTTTCGGTTCACGGTAATTTCTTTATTACTGAGTTCCACATAACACCAGCTGGGCACTCACAGTAACCCCCAGGGCACTCCCAATTCCCCCCAAGGCACCCACAATACCCCCCAGGGCACCCACAATACCCCCTGCCATGACACTCCCAATAGCCCCCTGGGCACTCACAGTACCCCCAGGGCACCCACAATACCCACCATGGCACTTGCAATACCCCCCAGGGCACCTGCAATACTCCCCTTGGCACTCACAATACCCTCCTGGGCACTCGCAATACCCCCTGGGCAATCGCAATACCCCCCAGGGCAGCCCCAATACCCCCCTGGGCACTCACAATACCCGCTGGGCACACACAATACCCCCTTGGGCACTCACAATACCCCCCTGGGCACTCACAATACCCACCATGGCACCTGCAATACCCCTTTGGCACTCACAATACTCCCCTGGGCAATCTCAATACCTCCTGGGCACCCCCAATACCCCCCTGGACACTCCCAATACCCCACAGGGCACCCACAATTCAGTTCAGTAACCCCCTAGATTTCCCACTGTGGGTACGTTGTGCTCTTCCCATTGTAAAGCTTGATGTCTCCATGTAGGGGGAATCTTCTGTCTCACCTTCTCTGTGGCCGTTGGTGCCGGAGTTTCCTTCTTTCAGTACGTGGATGTAGATTCAGGAAGGAACGTCTTCATTGTGGGAGTAACCATGTTCATGGCCCTCCTTGTCCCACGCAAGATGGATGAGGTTCCAGGTCAGATAGACACTGGTGAGAATTTGTCCTCCTTGAATTAATGTTCATTTTAAATTGGAATCAATATTAATTCTTCCCCATTTCCCTGCAGGTTGGGATTCCTTTGATCTGTTCCTCCTCTCGGTGTTGACAGTTCCCACTTTTCTGGGTGGTATCTTCTCTTTCATTCTGGAAAACACGGTTTCAGGTGAGGACTAGGCCCCTGTAGGTTGGACAATGGTAGGACCATCTCTTATTATTATGATTGCTCTTCTCTGGTGGACCATGGCTGTAGGTAGGTCGTCTTTTAATTGCCCTTGAAATCCAACACACATGCAAATATCATTTGGGAATGGTGAACAGTCATTTTTTGTTATGTTAGAAGAGACATGACAAGCGCCCATATAATAATAGACTTTTTAATCCTTAAACTTTATATATCTGGTTAATGCCATAGAAATCAAATTAACTTTATATCTTTTATACCAAATAGGAACATTGCAGGAACGAGGTCTTCATTCAGGAATCTCTCTCTGGATCCCACCACCAGGGGAAGACACCCCCAAGGCTCATCAAGAGGATCTGGCAAAATATTACGGCCTTCCCCCTGGCATAATTCGACTCTTACCCCTTGTCTATCCTTTTACCCAGCTTATCCCCCCAGCTCCTGCCAACACAAGGGAACATGCAGCAGGTGAAGGGGACAACTTGCTCACAGGACCTGCAGGGAAGGACGTAGAGCGGGGATGAGGAATCCTTCTTGACCAACAGATTCCTGGAATCTCTGTGACTGCCGTCTGACCCCAACCCCCATCCCACGTGTTCTGGAAACCTCTCGTACAGACCTGATGTATCAATAACTTTCTCGGCATTACCATATGAAAGAGTTTTAATCACCGGGTTTAACTAACAATCTGAAAACTCCATCAGGATAAAATACACAATTACAACCCATTAAAAACTGATTCTCTAATAACTGCGACAGTTAAACGTTGTGTTGTTCTCCATTTATTCTCCAAATATTCATTCTACGGCAGAAATACATAAATAAATAGGGGATCGCTACAGATTACAGCCCAGAATTCCCATCACCTCCAATAAAAATCCATTACTTACCCATGATGCCGCAGTCTGTGATCTCTCTCCAATGATGTATTATCTTAGCCTTGACCCTGACGGCTTTCAGGTAAACATGAATCAAGGTAAGACTGACAGGTTATATAGGGATATAAAGGGATATATGGAAGCCCAATACAATGGTCTGGCTACTGCTTTATCTATTCAAACTGGTTACTGGTAATCTCCATGCCAATTGCATGGCTGATAGGAAATCCGTGTAGTCTGCAGAGGGAATCTTTATTAATTGATAAAAGATCATGCAGGAGGATCATGTGTTTTAGATTTAAAGAGATGAGGCTGAACCCCTTATTTGAGAAAAATTAAAGGAGAACTATAGTGCGTATAAACTTTTCCCAAAAACAGTTGAAAAGAAAAGTACCTGGGGCAGGGAGGTAGGATTGGTACTTTCTACCTCCCAATGTCATTTCAATTAGGGGCGGTAGCACAAAAAACCCTGCTTCTGCCAGTCTTCCTGAGTGCTTCAAAATTATCTTTAATACAGGAAGGCCCAGAACCATAACCTGGCAGATAAAAACTCTATGTGCTGTAGATCCTCAAAAAAACAAAATTGGTAGGTGGAAATAATCGATCCTATCTCCGTGTCCTTGGTACTTTTCATTTCTGAAAAGTAAATTTATACTGTATAGTTGTCCTTTAAGAGTGTAAATAAACAAGGTCTAAACTATGTCCCTCCAGCTATGAAAGTTTGAAATTATAACTCTCAGCCCTTGGGTTGTAGGTTGGTTAATACTAAGCTAAGACCCCCCTGGTAGAATATAGGCAAACATAGGGTTATAGGGGCCCTATTTGTAAAGGCGCCGTACCGCTTTTTATCGATACCACATCTTTAATGATCGGTATGTCTATCATTAAACTGATCGTTAATTTCTGATCAGTTTAGCAATCGTTAATTTACAATGGGTATAGTTAATTGACAATAACGATCGTAAATTACAGATAATTGGAAATCTACGATAACGCAATTGTAGGTTTACGATCCCCGTAGAATAACTTTGCCGTAGTTTACTACCGCATGGTATTCTACGACCGAACATTGGTTAATTAACAAACGTTTGGCGTAAATGTACGATCGTGGTCGATAACACACCGCATTGCTAAATTGCATTAAGTTGCAGAGAAATTTCGACACCGGTCTGTTCACACTCGGGATCACGGCCAATCAGTAGAAAACGCAGATTTTTCGTTCAGGTTGAAATATCGTCGTGTGTCAAAACTAAAAGTCAAACCTTGGTTTACAAATAAACATTATTAAGGAAACCTTCACAAACCCCCTAAAACTATATTTGTAGTCCAGTCTACAGTCTGTGGCCATCCACACCTCATATGGTATGACCCCTGGGTCCCTGTTACCTCGATAGTTTGGTTCAGATTCTATAGACATGCATTTTACATAATAACCAACAGGTGGCGTACACGGAATTTCTGTCTGACAGTAACCGGAACTATTGTGAGTTCGTGTTTCTGTCCGGACGACTAAAGAGCTGGACCTTAAAGGAGCAGGTAAGGGGATATGTGTGTGTGTGTCTGGTGGATATGGTGTGTGTGGGTCTCGTGTATATGGTGTGTGTGTGTCCTGCTGGTTTGGGGGAGATAAACTTAGAACCACCTGCACAACTCACTACATAGCAGACCAATAGGGGATTTATATTCCATATATCAGGAGAGATTATCACACGGTTATTACATGGTTATTACACGGTTATTACATGGTTAATATGGGGATTTACCAGGTGATTTAGATGTCACTGAACTGCACAGATCGATGGTCTGTAGGAGATTCACCAGGTCAACCCCATGTTCCCTGCAACACCCCCATGAGGCGATTACATTATAATATCAATATAAATAACTCCCTATGGGTAAATAACATTCCCTATGGGTAAATAACATTCCCTATGGGTAAATAACATTTCATATGGGTAAATAACATCCTTTATGGGTAAATAACATTTCATATGGGTAAATAACATTCCCTATGGGTAAATAACATTTCATATGGGTAAATAACATCCTTTATGGGTAAATAACGTTCCCTATGGGTAAATAACATTTCATATGGGTAAATAACATTCCCTATGGGTAAATAACATTTCATATGGGTAAATAACATTCCCTATGGGTAAATAACATTTCATATGGGTAAATAACATCCTTTATGGGTAAATAACATTCCCTATGGGTAAATAACATTTCATATGGGTAAATAACATCCTTTATGGGTAAATAACGTTCCCTATGGGTAAATACATCCTTTATGGGTAAATAACATTACTATGGGGTAAATAACATCCCTATGGGTAAATAACATTCATATGGGTAAATAAATCTTTATGGGTAAAAACATTTCATATGGGTAAATAACATTCCCTATGGGTAATAACATTTCATATGGGTAAATACACCTTTATGGGTAAATAACATTCCTATGGGTAAATACATTCATATGGGTAAATAACATCCTTTATGGGTAAATAACTTCCCTATGGGTAATAACATCCTTTATGGGTAAATAACGTTCCCTATGGGTAAATAACATCCTTTAGGGTAAATAACTTCCCTATGTGTAAATAACATTTCATATGGGAAAATAACATTTCTAGGGTAATAACATCCTTTATGGGTAATAACGTTCCCTATGGGTAAATAACATTTCATATGGGTAAATAACGTTCCCTATGGGTAAATAACATTTCATATGGGTAAATAACATTCCCTATGGGTAAATAACATTTCATATGGGTAAATAACATCCTTTATGGGTAAATAACATCCTTTATGGGTAAATAACGTTCCCTATGGGTAAATAACATCCTTTATGGGTAAATAACATTTCATATGGGTAAATAACATTTCATATGGGTAAATAACATTTCATATGGGTAAATAACATTCCCTATGGGTAAATAACATTTCATATGGGTAAATAACATTCCCTATGGGTAAATAACATTTCATATGAGTAAATCATTTCTTTCTTTTCAATAAGCCCCATAAAAAGAATGGCATACGATTGTGCCACTGAACTTCCCATGGCAGCACCATTATGTTGGAGAAAGTATTTATTCTCCAATTTAAAGTAGTTACTGTACAAAATAATATGAACGCACTGCACCAGGAATCCGGTAGGTGCTTACAGATTGGTATACAAAGATTTGACATCTAACGTTATCCAATTCCTTTGCCAAGGTTTAATACCACTAAAGATGGCCATACATATAAACGATTATCGTCAGCGTGTGTGCTGTTCCCACAGCATGTGTGCCGCCAGATGCCAATGTGATCTGTCGGCACACATCATGTAGGATCACATATGTATGACCAAACGGTAAATTTATCATAGAGTCACTCCACCCCCATCGTTAATGCTTGGTACTCTGTCACAATTGCAGCTCTCATTAAATCAACCCCAAAAGTAATTCCACTGTTTGTATGTTAGTGACACAAGTGAGACAATGGATTATTAATGATTACACATAGGATTAGTTACATTGTGTCAGATCTTAACACATTTCCAAATTATATCTCACGTTGGCACTTACCTAAATCTTTCAATACTAGTTACACTTTTAGGTGTGTGTCATATTAATGTTTGGTCCCTTGTAAGGGTAAATAGGATAGTATAGTATTTAAGGTTGAATAGAGGGTAACCCTTTTGAAATAATGAATAAAAAAGTGGTTTGAAGGTGACACCTTTATTGGCTAACTAAGATAATCATAGCAAGCTTTCACAACATTCTAGTTCCTATAAAGTGGTATAAAGGTGACCCTTTATTGGCTAACTAAGATATCTAGCAAGCTTTCACAACATTCTAGTTCCTATAAAGTGGTATAAAGGTGACACCTTTATTGGCTAACTAGATAATCATAGCAAGCTTTCACAACATTCTAGTTCCTATAAGTGGTAAAAGGTGACACTTTATTGGCTAACTAAGATAATCATAGCAAGCTTTCACAACATACTAGTTCCTATAAAGTGGTATAAAGGTGATCTCTTTATTGGCTAACTAAGATAATCATAGCAAGCTTTCAGAACATTCTTGTTCCTATAAAATGGTATAAAGGTGACACCTTTATTGGCTAACTAAGATAATCATAGCAAGCTTTCACAACATACTAGTTCCTATAAAGTGGTATAAAGGTGACACCTTTATTGGCTAACTAAGATAATCATAGCAAGCTTTCACAACATTCTAGTTCCTATAAAGTGGTATAAAAGTGACACCTTTATTGGCTAACTAAGATAATCATAGCAAGCTTTCAAACATTCTAGTCCTATAAAGGGTATAAAGGTGACACCTTTATTGGCTAACTAAGATAATCATAGCAATCTTTCACAACATTCTAGTTCCTATAAAGTGGTATAAAGGTGACACCTTTATTGGCTAACTAAGATAATCATAGCAATCTTTCACAACATTCTAGTTCCTATAAAGTGGTATAAAGGTGACACCTTTATTGGCTAACTAAGATAATCATAGCAGCTTTCACAACCATTCTAGTTCCTATAAAGTGGTAAAGGTTACAACTTTATTGGCTAACTGATAATCATAGCAAGCTTTCACAACATACTAGTTCCTATAAAGTGGTATAAAGGTGACACCTTTATTGGCTAACTAAGATAATCATAGCAAGCTTTCACAACATACTAGTTCCTATAAAGTGGTATAAAGGTGATCCCTTTATTGGCTAACTAAGATAACCATAGCAAGCTGTCACAACATTCTAGTTCCTATAAAGTGGTATAAAGGTGACACCTTTATTGGCTAACTAAGATAATCATAGCAAGCTTTCACAACATTCTAGTTCCTATAAAGTGGTATAAAGGTGACACCTTTATTGGTAACTAAGATAATCATAGCAAGCTTTCACAACATTCTAGTTCCTATAAAGTGGTATAAAGGTGACACCTTTATTGGTAACTAAGATAATCATAGCAAGCTTTCACAACATTCTAGTTCCTATAAAGTGGTATAAAGGTGACACCTTTATTGGCTAACTAAGATAATCATAGCAAGCTTTCACAACATTCTAGTTCCTATAAGTGGTATAAAGGTATTGGCTAACTAAGATAATCATAGCAAGCTTTCACAACATACTAGTTCCTATAAGTGGTATAAAGGTGATCTCTTTATTGGCTAACTAAGATAATCATAGCAATCTTTCACAACATTCTAGTTCCTATAAAGTGGTATAAAGGTGACACCTTTATTGGCTAACTAAGATAATCATAGCAATCTTTCACAACATTCTAGTTCCTATAAAGTGGTATAAAGGTGACACCTTTATTGGCTAACTAAGATAATCATAGCAAGCTTTCACAACATTCTGTTCCTATAAAGTGGTATAAAGTTACACCTTTATTGGCTAACTAAGATAATCATAGCAAGCTTTCACAACATACTAGTTCCTATAAAGTGGTATAAAGGTGACACCTTTATTGGCTAACTAAGATAATCATAGCAAGCTTTCACAACATACTAGTTCCTATAAAGTGGTATAAAGGTGATCCCTTTATTGGCTAACTAAGATAACATAGCAAGCTTCACAACATTCTAGTTCCTAAAGTGGTATAAAGGTGACACCTTTATTGGCAACTAAGATAATCATAGCAAGCTTTCACAACATTCTAGTTCCTATAAAGTGGATATAAAGGTGACACCTTTATTTGGCTAACTAAGATAATCATAGCAAGCTTCACAACATTCTGTTCCTATAAAGTGGTATAAAGGTGACACCTTTATTGCTAACTAAGAATAATAGCAAGCTTTCACAACATTCTAGTTCCTATAAGTGGTATAAAGGTGACCCTTTATTGGCTAACTAAGATAATCATAGCAAGCTTTCAAAACATTCTAGTTCCTATAAAGTGGTATAAAGGTGACACCTTTATTGGCTAACTAAGATAATCATAGCAAGCTTTCAACATTCTAGTTCCTATAAAGTGGTATAAAGGTGACACCTTTATTCTAACTAAGATAATCATAGCAAGCTTTCACAACATTCTAGTTCCTATAAAGTGGTATAAAGGTGACACCTTTATTGTAACTAAGATAATCATAGCAAGCTTTCACACATTCTAGTTCCTATAAGTGGTATAAGGTGACACCTTTATTGGTAACTAAGATATAATAGCAAGCTTTCACAACATCTAGTTCCTATAAAGTGGTATAAAGGTGATACCTTTATTGGTAACTAAGATAATCATGCAAGCTTCAGAACATTCTAGTTCCTATAAGTGGTATAAAGGTGACACCTTTATTGCTAACTAAATAATCATAGCAAGCTTTCACAACATTCTAGTTCCTATAAAGTGGTATAAGGGGACACCTTTATTGGCTAACTAAGATAATCATAGCAAGCTTTCAAACATTCTAGTTCCTATAAAGTGGATAAAGGTGACACCTTTATTGGCTAACTAAGATAATCATAGCAAGCTTTCCAACATCTAGTTCCTATAAAGTGGTATAAAGGTGACACCTTTATTGGCTAACTAAGATAATCATAGCAAGCTTTCAGAACATTCTAGTTCCTATAAAGTGGATAAAGGTGACACCCTTTATTGGTAACTAAGATAATCATAGCAAGCTTTCACAATTACTAGTTCCATAAAGTGGTATAAAGGTGACACCTTTATTGGTAACTAAGATAATCATAGCAAGCTTTCACAACATTTAGTTCCTATAAAGTGGTATAAAGGTGAACACCTTTATTGGCTAACTAAGATAATCATAGCAAGCTTTCAGAAACATTCCAGTTCCTATAAAGTGGTATAAAGGTGACACCTTTATTGGCTAACTAAGATAATCATAGCAAGCTTTCACAACATTCTAGTTCCTATAAAGTGGTATAAAGGTGACACCTTTATTGGTAACTAAGATAATATAGCAAGCTTTCACAACATTCTAGTTCCTATAAAGTGGTATAAAGGTGACACCTTTATTGGCTAACTAAGATAATCATAGCAGCTTCAAACATTCAGTTCCTATAAAGTGGTATTAAAAGGTGAACCCTTTTGGCTAACTAAGATAATCATAGCAAGCTTTCACAACATTCTAGTTCCTATAAGTGGATTATAGGTGAACCTTTATTGGCTAACTAAGATAATCATAGCAAGCTTTCACAACATTCTAGTTCCTATAAAGTGGTATAAAGGTGACACCTTTATTGGCTAACTAAGATAATCATAGCAAGCTTTCACAACATTCTAGTTCCTATAAAGTGGTATAAAGGTGACACCTTTATTGGTAACTAATAATCATAGCAAGCTTCAGAACATTCTAGTTCCTATAAAGTGGTATAAAGGTGACACCTTTATGGCTAACTAAGATAATCATAGCAAGCTTTCACAACATTCTAGTTCCTTTTTCAAGCTGATACAGGTATCACCTTCATCATTATATATAAGTATATTACAGGGTATCACCTTCATCCAATTAATGGTAATTTATTACAGTATCACCTTCATACCAATTATATATAGTTATTTATTAAGGTATCACCTTCATACCAATTATATATGTTATTTATTACAGGTACACCTTCATACCAATTATATTGTTATTTATTACAGTATTAACCTTCATACCAATATAAGTATTTATTACAGTAACTTTCATACCATTTCATCATGTATTTACACCGTACCATATGAAACGTCACCTCATATATATATGTATTATTACAGGTATTACACTTCATACCAATTATATATGTTATTATTACAGGTATTACTCATACCAATTATATATGTATTTATTACAGGTATCACCTTCATACCAATATATATGTTAGTTATTTACAGTATCACCTTCATACCAATTATATATGTTATTTATTACAGTATCACCTTTCATACCAATATAATAGTTATTTATTACAGGTATCACCTTCATACCAATTTAGATATGGTATTTTATTACAGGTACCTTACCTTCATACCAATATATATGTATTTATACAGGTATCAGGTTATCCCTATGCTCATCCATATATTTATATTACAGGTATGCCTTCATACCAATATAGTGTTTTATTACAGGTATCACTTCATACCAATTATATATGTTATTTATACAGGTATCACCTTCATACCAATTATATGTTATTATTACAGGTATCACCTTCATACCAATTAAATGTTATTTATAAGGTATCACCTTCATACCAATTATATAGTTATTATTAACAGGTATCGCCTTCATACCAATTACCGATATATGTTAAATTACCGTTCACCTTTACCACTTTGTTATTATTATTTTAAAAGGGTTACCCTGTAAACATATGGATGGTTAGCACGGTACATCACTTATTGTGCAGGTTGATAAAGACAACATCCCCCAGTCAATACCACATTTTCTGCCATAATTTGATCCAGAGGAAGGCAAAAAAAACCACCAGATTTGCGGGAAGGGGAAAAATCCGGATTGTGAATGGCTTATTCCAACTTAAAGATATACTTGAACTCCTTAGATTGTTAAGAACAGCAGCATTCTATATCACCAGTTAGATCAGATTCCGTTGACAGAATCTGTCCCAGGTGAGACAGAGAGCTGTGCATGATATGTCCTCTTTTTTGTCCAGGGAGAGACTTTAGAGCCGACAGATTGGCTGTGCACGATATTGTTCCAGGTGAAGCCCATGATCAGAGAGTGTGCAGAATTTCTTGTCCCAGGTGAGAGAGGACAGAGCTGTGCAAGATATTGTCCCAGGTGAGACAGAGAGAGAGCTGTGCAGATATGTCCCAGGTGAGAGAGACAGAGGCTGTGCAGAGATTGTCCCAGGTGAGACAGAGAGCTTGCAGGGATATTCTGTCCCAGGTGAGAGAGACAGAGAGCTGTGCAATATTGTCCCAGGTGAGAGAGAGAGACAGAGAGTGTTGCAGATATTGTCCCAGGTGAGACAGAGAGCTGTGCAGATATTGTCCCAGGTGAGAGAGACAGAGAGCTGTGCATATATTGTCCCAGGTGAGAGAGACAGGAGCTGTGCAGATATTCTGCTCCCAGGTGAGAGACAGAGAGCTGTGGGATATTGTCCAGGCGAGGAGAGACAGAGAGCTTGCAGATTGTCCAGGTGAGAGAGACAGAGAGCTGTGCAGATATTGTCCCAGGTGAGACAGAGAGCTGTGCAGATATTGTCCCAGGTGAGAGGACAGAGAGTTCGCGCATATATGTCCCATGTAGAAGAAGAGAGAGCTGTGCAGATATTGTCCCAGGTGAGAGAGACAGAGAGCTGTGCAGATATTGTCCCAGGTGAGGAGAGAGACAGAGGCTGTGCATATTGTCCCAGGTAGAGAGACAGAGAGCTGTGCAGATATTGTCCCAGGTGAGAGAGACAGAGAGCTGTTGCAGATATGTCCCAGGTGAGAGAGACAGAGAGCTGGCAGATATTGTCCCAGGTGAGAGAGACAGAGAGCTGTGCAGATATTGTCCCAGGTAGAGACAGAGAGCTGTGCAGATATGTGTCCCAGGTGAGAGAGACAGAGAGCTGTGCAGATATTGCCCAGGTGAGAGAGACAGAGAGCTGTGCAGATATTGTCCCAGTGAGAGAGACAGAGAGCTGTGCAGATATTGTCCCAGGTTGAGAACAAAGAGCTGTGCAGATATTGTCCCAGGTGAGAGAGACAGAGAGCTGTGCAGATATTGTCCCAGGTGAGAGAGAAGAGAGCTGTGCAGATATGTCCCAGGTGAGACAGAGAGCTGTGCAGATATTGCCCCAGTGGAGAGAGAACGAGAGAGCTGTGCATATATTGTTCCCAGGTGAGAGAGACAGAGAGCTGTGCAGATATTGCCCAGGTGAGAGAGACAGAGAGCGTTGCAGATATTGCCCCAGGTGAGAGAGACAGAGAGTGTGCAGATATTGCCCAGGTGAGAGAGACAGAGAGCTGTGCGATATTGTCCCAGGTGAGAGAGACAGAGAGTGTGCAGATATTGCCCCAGTGAGAGAGACAGAGAGCTGTGAGATATTGCCCCAGGTGAGAGAGACAGAGAGCTGTGGCAGATATTGTCCCAGGTGAGAGAGACGAGAGCTGTGCAGATATTGTCCCAGGTGAGAGAGCAGAGCTGTGCAGTATTGTCCCAGGTAAGAGAGACAGAGCTGTAGATATTGTCCCAGGTGAGAGAGACAGAGAGCTGTGCAGTATTGCCCCAGGTGAGAGAGACAGAGAGCTGTGCAGATATTGTCCCAGGTGAGAGAGACAGAGAGCTGTGCAGATATTGTCCCAGGTGAGAGAGACAGAGAGCTGTGCAGATATTGTCCCAGGTGAGAGAGACAGAGAGCTGTGCAGATATTGTCCCAGGTGAGACAGAGAGCTGTGCAGATATTGTCCCAGGTGAGAGAGACAGAGAGCTGTTGCAGATATTGCCCAGGTGAGAGAGACAGAGAGCTGTGCAGATATTGTCCCAGGTGAGAGAGACAGAGAGCTGTGACATATTGCCCCAGGTGAGAGAGACAGAGAGCTGTGCAGATATTGTCCCAGGTGAGAGAGACAGAGAGCTGTGCTATATTGCCCCAGGTGGAGAGACAGAGAGCTGTGCAATATTGTCCCAGTGAGTGAGAGAGACAGAGAGCTGTGGCAGATATGTCCCAGGTGAGAGAGACAGAGAGCTGTGCAGATATTGTCCCGTGAGAGAGACAGAGAGCTGTGCAGATATTGTCCCAGGTGAGAGAGACAGAGAGCTGTGCAAATATTGTCCCAGGTGAGAAGAGACAGAGAGCTGTGCATATATTGTCCCAGATGAGAGACAGAGAGCTGTGCAGATATTGTCCCAGGTGAGAGAGAGACAGAAGCTGTGCAGATATTGTCCCAGGTGAGAGAGACAGAAAGCTGTGCAGATATTGCCCAGGTGAGAGAGACAGAGAGCTGTGAGATATTGCCCAGGTGAGAAGAGACAGAGAGCTTGCAGATATTGTCCAGGTGAGAGAGACAGAGAGTGTGCAGATATTGCCCCAGGTGAGAGAGAACAGAGAGCTGTGCAGATAGTGCCCCAGTGAGAGAGAGAGAGAGCTGTGCAGATATTGCCCAGGTGAGAGAGACAGAGAGTGTGCAGATATTGCCCAGGTGAGAGGACAGAGAGCTGGCAGATATTGTCCCAGGTGAGAGAGACAGAGAGCTGTGCAGATATTGCCCCAGGTGAGAGAGACAGAGAGCTGTGCAGATATTGCCCCAGGTGAGAGAGACAGAGAGCTGTGCAGATATTGTCCCAGGTGAGAGAGACAGAGAGCTGTGCAGATATTGCCCAGGTGAGAACAGAGAGCTGTGCAGATATTGCCCCAGGTGAGAGAGACAGAGAGCTGTGCGATATTGTCCCAGGTGAGAGAGACAGAGAGCTGTGCAGATATGTCCAGGTGAGAGAGACAGAGATGTGCAGATATTGCCCAGGTGAGAGAGACAGAGAGCTGTGCAGATATTGGCCCAGGTGAGAGAGACAGGAGCTGTGCAGATATTGTCCCAGGTGAGAGACAGAGAGCTGTGCAGATATTGCCCCAGTGTGAGAGGACGAGAGCGTCAGATATTGCCCCAGGTGAGAGAGACAGAGAGCTGTGCAGATATT
The DNA here is from genome assembly GCA_019447015.1 of Hymenochirus boettgeri. Taxonomy (NCBI): domain Eukaryota; kingdom Metazoa; phylum Chordata; class Amphibia; order Anura; family Pipidae; genus Hymenochirus; species Hymenochirus boettgeri. The sequence continues at coordinate 151,687,991 of CM033477.1, read as the reverse complement.
GTCCCAGGTGAGAGAGACAGAGAGCTGTGCAGATTATGCCCAGGGAGACAGAGACTGTGCAGATATTGTCCCAGGTGGAGAGAGACAGAGAGCTGTGCAGATATTGTCCCAGGTAGACAGACAGAGAGCTGTGCAGTATTGCCCCAGGTGAGAGAGACAGAGAGCTGTGCATATATTTTCCCAGGTAGAAGACAGAGAGCTGTGCAGATATTGTGCCCAGGTGAGAGAGACAGAGAGCTGTGCAGATATTGTCCAGGTGAGAGAGAAAGAGAGCTGTGCAGATATTGTCCAGGTGAGAGAGACAGAGAGCTGTGCAGATATGTCCCAGTGTGAGAGAGACAAGAGCTGTGCAGATATTGTCCCAGGTGAGACAGAGAGCTGTGCAGATATTGTCCCAGGTGAGAGAGACAGAGAGCTGTGGCAGATATTGTCCCAGGTGAGAGAGACAGAGAGCTGGGCAGATATTGTCCCAGGTGAGAGAGAGACGAGAGCTGTGCAGATATTGTCCCAGGTGAGACAGAGAGAGCTGTGCAGATATGTCCCAGGTGAGACAAAGAGCTGTGCAGATATTGTCCCAGGTGAGAGAGACAGAGAGCTGGCAGATATTGTTCCAGGTGAGAGAGAGAGAGAGCTGTGCAGATATTGTCCCAGGTGAGACAGAGAGCTGTGCAGATATGCCCAGGTGAGAGAGACAGAGAGAGCTGGCATATATTGTCCCAGGTGAGAGAGACAGAGAGCTGTGCAGATATGCCCCAGGTGGAGAGAGACCAGAGAGCTGTGCAGATATTGCCCAGGTGAGAGAGACAGAGAGCTGTGCAGAATTGCCACCAGGTGAGGAGACAGAGAGCTGTGCAGATATGCCCCAGGTGAGAGAGACAGAGAGCTGTGCAGATATTGTCCCAGGTGAGAGAGACGAGAGCGTGCAGATATGTCCCAGGTGAGAGAGACAGAGAGCTGTGCAGATATTGCCCAGGTGAGAGAGACAGAGAGCTGTGCGAGATATTGCCCCAGGGAGAGACAGAGAGCTGGCAGATATTGTCCAGGTGAGAGAGAGACGAGAGCTGTGCAGATATTGTCCCAGGTGAGAGAGACAGAGAGCTGTGCAGATATTGCCCAGGTAGAGAGAGAGACAGAGCTGTGCAGATATTGTCCCAGGTGAGAGAGACAGAGAGCTGTGCAGATATTGCCCCGTGAGAGAGACAGAGAGCTGTGCAGATAATTGTCCCAGGTGAGAGAGACAGAGAGCTGTGCAGATATTGCCCCAGGTGAGAGAGACAGAGAGCTGTGCAGATATGTCCCAGGGAGAGAGACAGAGAGCTGTGCAGATATTGTCCCAGGTAGAGAGACAGAGAGCTGTGCAGATATTGTCCCAGGTGAGAGAGACAGAGAGCTGTGCAGATATTGCCCAGGTGAGAGAGACAGAGAGCTGTGCAGATATTGTCCAGGTGAGAGAGACAGAGAGCTGTGCAGATATTGCCCCAGGTGGAGGAGACAGAGAGCTGTGCAGATATTGTCCCAGGTGAGAGAGACAGAGAGCTGTGCATATATTGCCCCAGTGAGAGAGACAGAGACGCTGTGCAGATATTGCCCCAGGTGGTGAGAGAGACAGAGAGCTGTGCAGATATGTCCCAGGTGAGAGAGACAGAGAGCTGTGCAGATATTGTCCCAGGGTAGAGAGAGACAGAGAGCTGTGCAGATATTGTCCCAGGTGAGAGAGACAGAGAGCTGTTGCAAATATTGCCCAGGTGAGAAGAGACAGAGAGCTGTGCAGATATTGTCCAGATGAGAGACAGAGAGCTGTGCAGATATTGTCCCAGGTGAGAGAGACAAGAAAGCTGTGCAGATATTGTCCCAGGTGAGAGAGACAGAAAGCTGTCAGAATTGGCCCAGGTGAGAAGAGACAGAGAGCTGTGCAGATATTGCCCAGGTGAGAGAGACAGAGAGCTGTGCCGATATTGTCCCAGGTGAGAGAGACAGAGAGCTGTGCAGATATTGCCCAGGTGAGAGAGACAGAGAGCGTGCAGATATTGTCCCAGGTGAGGAGACAGAGAGCTGTGCAGATATTGCCCCAGGTAGAGAGAGAGACAGAGAGCTGTGCAGATATTGTCCCAGGTGAGAGAGACAGAGAGCTGTGCAGATATGCCCAGGTGAGACAGAGAGCTGTGCAGATATTGCCCCAGGTGAGAGAGACAGAGAGCTGTGCAGATATTGTCCCAGGTGAGAGAGACAGAGAGCTGTGCAGATATTGCCCCAGGTGAGAGAGACAGAGAGCTGTGCAGATATTGTCCCAGGTGAGAGAGACAGAGAGCTGTGCAGATATTGTCCCAGGTGAGAGAGACCGAGCAAGCTGTGCAGATATGTCCAGGTGAGAGAGACAGAGAGCTGTGAGATATTGCCCCAGGTGAGAGAGACAGAGAGCTGTGCCGATATGTCCCAGGTGAGGGAGAGACAGAGGAGCTGTGCAGATATTGTCCCAGGAGGGAGAGACAGAGAGCTGTGCAGATATGTCCAGGTGAGAGAGACGAGAGCTGTGCAGATATTGCCCCAGGTGAGAGAGACAGAGAGCTGTTGCAGATATTGTCCAGGTGAGAGAGACAGAGAGCTGTGCAGATATTGCCCCAGGTAGAGAGAGACAGAGAGCTGTGCAGATAGCCCAGGTGAGAGAGACAGAGAGTTGCCGATATTGCCAGGTGAGAGAGACAGAGAGTGTGCAGAATTGCCCGGTGAGAGAGACAGAGAGCTGTGCAGTATGTCCCAGGTGAGAGAGACAGAGAGCTGTGCAGATATTGTCCCAGGTGAGAGAGACAGAGAGCTGTGCAGATATTGTCCCAGGTGAGAGAGACAGAGAGCTGTGCAGATATTGTCCCAGGTGAGACAGAGAGCTGTGCAGATATTGTCCCAGGTGAGAGAGAGACAGAGAGCTGTGCAGATATGTCCCAGGTGAGAGAGACGAGAGCTGTGCAGTATTGCCCCAGGTGAGAGAGAGACAGAGAGCTGTGCAGATATTGTCCCAGGTGAGAGAGACAGAGAGCTGGCAGATATGCCATGAGACAGAGAGCTGTGCAGATATTGCCCAGGTGAGAGAGACAGAGAGCTGTGCAGATATTGTCCCAGGTGAGAGAGACAGAGAGCTGTGCAGATATTGTCCCAGGTGAGAGAGACAGAGGAGCTGTGCGATATGTCCCAGGTGAGAGAGACAGAAGCTGTGCAGTATATTGCCCCAGGTGAGAGAGGACAGAGAGCTGTGCAGATATTGTCCAGGTGAGAGAGAGAGCAGGAGAGAGAGCTGTGCAGATATTGCCCCAGGTGAGAGAGACAGAGAGCTGTGCAGATATTGTCCCAGGTGAGAGAGACAGAGAGCTGTGCAGATATTGTCCCAGGTGAGAGAGACAGAGAGCTGTGCAGATATTGTCCCAGGTGAGAGAGACAGAGCAGTGTGCAGATATTGTCCCAGGTGAGAGAGACAGAGAGCGTGCAGATATGTCCAGGTGAGAGAGACAGAGAGCTGTGCAGATATTGGTCCCAGGTTGAGGAGAGACAGAGAGCTGTGCAGATATTGTCCCAGGTGAGACAGAGAGCTGTGCAGATATTGTCCCAGGTGAGAGAGACAGAAAGCTGTGCAGATATTGTCCCAGGTGAGAGAGACAGAGAGCTGTGCAGATATTGTCCCAGGTGAGAGAGACAGAGAGCTGTGCAGATATTGTCCCAGGTGAGACAGAGAGCTGTGCAGAGATTGTCCCAGGTGAGAGAGACAGAGAGCTGTGCAGATATTGTCCCAGGTGAGAAGAGACAGAGAGCTGTGCAGATATTGTCCCAGGTGAGAGAGACAGAGAGCTGTGCAGATATTGTCCCAGGTGAGAGAGACAGAGAGCTGTGCGATATTGTCCCAGGTGAGAGAGACAGAGAGCTGTGCAGATATTGCCCCAGGTGAGAGAGACAGAGAGCTGTGCAGATATTGTCCCAGGTGAGAGAGACAGAGAGCTGTGCAGATATTGTCCCAGGTAAGACACCCATGTTCCTCCCCCTCGTTCACCTGCACCCATGTTCCTCTCCCTCGTTCACCTGCCCCTGTTCCTCTTCCCTCGTTCGCTCCCCGTTCTCCCCTCGTCACCGCACCCATGTTCCTCCCCCCGTTCACCTGACCCATGTTCCTCCCCCCTCGTTCACCGCACCCATGTTCCTCTTCCCTCGTTCACACTGCCACCCATGTTCCTCCCCTCGTTCACCTGCACCCATGTTCCTCCCCCCTCGTTCACCTGCACCCATGTTCCTCCCTCTTCGTTCACCTGCTTCCATGTTCCTCCCCCTCGTTCACCTGCTCCCTGTTCCTTCCCCCTCGTTCACCTGCTCCCATGTTCCTTCCCCCTCGTTCACCTTCTCCCATGTCCTTCCCCCTCGTTCACCTGCACCCATGTCCTTCCCCCTCGTTCACCGCTCCATGTTCCTCCCTCCTCGTTCACCTGCTTCCATGTTCCTTCCCCCTCGTTCACCTGCTCCCATGTTCCTCCCCCTCGTTCACCTGCTCCCATGTTCTCCACCCTCGTTCACCTGCTCCCATGTTCCTCCCCCCTCGTTCACCGTCCCATGTTCCTCTTCCCTGTTCACCGCTCCCATGTTCTCCCCCCTCGTTACATGCTCCCATGTTCCTCCCCCCTCGGTCACCTGCTCCCATGTTCCTCCCCTCGTCACCTGCTCCCATGTTCCTCCCCGCCTGTTCACTGCTCCCATGTTCCTCCCCCGTTCACCTGCTCCCAGTTCCTCCCCTCGTTCACCTGCTCCCAGTTTCCTCCCCATCGTTCCCTGCTCCCATGTTTCTCCCCCCTCGTGTCACTGCTCCCATGTTTCTCCCCCCTGTTCTCACCTGCTCCCATGTTCCTCCCTCGTTCACTGACCCATGTTCTCCCCCCTCGTTCACCCCCCTGCACCCATGTTCCTCCCTCTGTTCACCTGCTTCCATGTTCCTTCCCCCTCGTTCACCTGCTCCCATGTTCCTTCCCCTCGGTCCCTGCTCATGTTCCTTCCCCTCGTTCACCTTCTCCCATGTTCCTTCCCCCTCGTTCACCTGCACCCATGTTCCTTCCCCCTCGTTCACCTGCTCCATGTTCCCCCTCCCGTTACCCTTCCATGTTCCTCCCCCTCGGTCACCTGCTCCCATGTTCCTTCCCCCTCGTTCACCTGCTCCCATGTTCCTCCCCCCTCGTTCACCTGGCTCCATGTTCCTCCCCCCCGTTCACTGTCCCATGTTCCTCTTCCCTCGTTCACCTGCTCCCATGTTTCTCCCCCCTCGTTCACCTGCTCATGTTCCTCCCCCCTCGTTCACCTGCACCCATGTTCCTCCCCCTCGTTCACCTGCTCCCATGTTTCTCCCCCCTCTTTCACCTCTTCAATGTCTCATGTAGGAGACATTGAAGAGGATTAGGAATGTCATAGGATGTATAATAATTAATGTGTGTGGGGCAAGTAAAGTAGGACGACAGAGTTAGAACTGGGGGAGATTTGATAAAATGGGGAGTACGGATAATACTATAATACTAGATATAAACCCCCAGCTAGGTCAGGTGACCACAACGTTAAATGGCAGTTGGAGATTTGTTGGAAATTTATCTCCCATAATTCTCTTCTGGACTGACCTTGGTTTCCACAAATAGACGTTTAATAAATATATACAAAGAAAAACACCTAAAACACATAATCCCCCCCTGTTCACTGCTTCATATTCTCCCCTCATTCACTGTCCCAGTTCTTTCCCCCGTCACTGCACCCATGTCTTCCTTTCACTGCACCCATGTTCTCTTCCTCGTTCACTGCACCCATGTTCTTCCCCCTCGTTCACCTGCACCCATGTTCCTCCCCCCTGCACCTGCTCCATGTTCCTCCCCCCTCGTTCACCTGCACACCATGTTCTCCCCCCTCGTTCACCTGCACCCTGTTCCTCCCCCTGTTCACCTGCACCCATGTTCTCCCCCCCTGTTCACCTGCACCCATGTTCCTCCCCCTCATTCACTGCATCCATGTTCCTCTCCTCGTTCACCGGCACCCATGTTCTTCCCCCCTTGTTCACCTGCACCCATGTTCCTCCCCCCTCATTCACCTGCATCCATGTTCCTCTTCCCTCGTTCACCTGCACCCATGTTCTTCCCCCCTTGTTCACCTGCACCCATGTTCCTCCCTCCTCCGTTCACCTGCACCCATGTTATCCCCCCTCGTTCACTGGACCCAGTTCCTCCCCCTCGTTCACTGCACCCATGTTCCTCCCCCCGTTCACTGCACCATGTTCCTCTTCCCTCGTTCACCTGCACCCATGTTCCTCCCCCCTCGTTCACCTGCACCCAGTGTCCTCTTCCCTCGTTCACAGCACCAACCATGTTCCTCCCCCCTCGTGTCACCTGCACCCATGTTCCTCTTCCCTCGTTCACCTGCACCCATGTTCTCCCCCCTCGTTTACCTGCACCCATGTTCCTCCCCCCCGTTCACCTGCACCCATGTTCCTCCCCCCTCGTTCACCTGCCCCAGTTCCTCCCCGTTCCACCTGTGCTCCCATGTTCCCCCCCTCATTCCACTGAATCCATGTTCCTCTTCCCCGTTCACCTGCACATGTTCTTCCCTCCTCGTTACCGCTCCCATGTCCTCCCCTCGTTCACCTGCACCTGTTCCTCCTCCTCGTTCACCTGCTCCCATGTTCCTCCCCCCTCGTTACATGCACCCATGTTCCTCTTCCCTCGTCCTGCACCCATGTTCCTCCCCCTCGTTCACCGCACCATGTTCCTCCCCCTGTTCACCTGCACTGTTCCTCTCCCTCGTCACCTGCACCCATGTTCCTCCCCCTCGTTCACCTGCACCCATGTTCCTCCCCTCGTTCACCTGCACCCATGTTCCTTCCTTCGTCACGCACCCATGTTCCTCCCCCTCGTTCACCTGCACCCATGTTCCTCCCCACGTTCACTGCACCCCTGTTCCTTCTCCGTTCACCTGCACCCATGTTCCCCCCCTCGTTCACCTGCACCCATGTTCTCTTCCCGTTCACCTGCACCCATGTCTCTTCCCCCGTTTACCTGCACCCATGTTCCTCCCCTCGTTCACCTGCACCCATGTTCCTCCCCCCTCGTTCACCTGCACCCATGTTCCTCCCCCCCTCGTTCACCTGCATCCCATGTTCCTCCCCCCTCATTCACCTGAATCCATGTTCCTCTCCCTCGTTCACCTGCACCCATGTTCTTCCTCCTCGTCACCTGCTCCCATGTTCCTCCCCCTCGTTCACCTGCACCCATGTTCCTCCCTCCTCGTTCACCTGCTTCCATGTTCCTCCCCCCTCGTCACCGCACCCATGTCCTCCCTGTCACCGCACCCATGTTCCTCCCCCTCGTTCACCTGCACCCATGTTCCTCCCCCTCGTTCACCTGCCCCCATGTTCCTCTTCCCTCGTTCACCTGCACCCATGTTCCTCCCCCTCGTTCACCTGCACCCATGTTCCTCCCCCTCGTTCACCTGCACCCATGTTCCTCTTCCCTCGTTCACCTGCCTCACCATGTCCTCCCCCTCGTCACCTGCCACCCATGTTCCTCTTCCCTCGTTCACCTGCACCCATGTTCCTCCCCCTCGTTCACTGCACCCATGCTCCTCTTCCCTCGTTAACCTGCACCCATGTTCCTCTTCCCTCGTTCACCTGCACCCATGTTCCTCCCCCTCGTTCACCTGCACCCATGTTCCTCTTCCCTCGTTCCCTGCACCCATGTTCCTCCCCCTCGTTCACCTGCACCCATGTTCCTCCCCCCTCGCTTCACCTGCACCATGTTCCTCCCTCCTCGTTCACCTTCCCCATGTTCCTCCCCCCTCGTCACCTGCCCATGCTCCTCTTCCCCTCGTTCACTGCCCCATGTCCTCTTCCCTCGTTCACCTGCACCCATGTTCCTCCCCCTCGTTCACCTGCACCATGTTCTCTTCCCTCGTTCACCTGCACCCATGTTCCTCCACCTGCACCCATGTTCCTCTTCCCTCGTTCACCTGCACCCATGTTCCTCCCCCTCGTTCACCTGCACCCATGCAGGTGAACCTTTATTTATTTATACAGAAGGAAAAGAAAGACAATAGAGGTTAGAGTAATATGGTGATAATATGGGTGATTCCCATGAAATCGGTATGTATTGGTTCTTTTGGGAATTAAACTTACCAGAACAGGAACCTCCATGGGTTTGATGGTTGTTTCCTGCCTAGATTTGAAAATCTGACCTCTAATGAACTGCACGAAACAGTTCTTTGTAGTTTTTCACTGTGACATCATCGCTGGTTCTTAATGTAACAAGATCACTTTTCTATCTGTTTTTCACAGTGACATCATCACCCTCATTTTAGTGGTTGTAGTGGTAAAATTAACGATACCTTGATGTAGTAAAGAAATAACATAGGGAAAAGGTGACTAAATAAAATAACATTTTGCAGATTTAGAATAAAAAGACATTTAACAAACTGAATGATATAAAATTAATAATAAACCATTAAAATTTTCTATCTGCGTGACACCATTTGCATTACTAGGGAAGGATTTTAGGGAGGGAATTACCCACCACCAGACGCTTAAAAACAAATGATTACATTGCCGGATGGTCAGCCGATTGCTTACCTTGCCTGCCTAGAAAAAAAACAGGTGTTCAGTGAGTGTAGGCAAACCAGGGAAACTTCAGGAAATAGCCAAAATCCACCTTCCAGTAATCTACCTTTCAGAGTTAACCCTACTACGGTAGGAATTCCTTTCCTGGTGTGTATATGTAGCTTCCCTGTTACATTTTAAATTTGGGGACATGTGTACAGCTCTGCCATACATTCACAATAAGCACTTTCTATTTATAAAAACTTCTGCAATTCCCCAAATGTTTTGTTTTTTTGCGCTGCTTTGCTGGGTGGATTTGATTTAAATCACAATTTAATTCACTAGTCAGTAAGGCTTGATTTAAATCATAGTTTTCTACATAAAGACTAATTCTTGCTGGTATAACTTTAATATGCAAGGAGATGAAGAGTTTTAGAATAATAACAATTTAAATAGATTTACACAACTGAAACAAAAACATTACAGCATGTTATTTGCTTAAATAAAGCAATTCTCTGAACTTCTTGAAACTTAGCACTGAAGGGGTTGATTCTGGATTCATAGGATTAAGGTCTTTTTCTCAGCTCTGTTGATGTTATAACATTTTTGCTGTGAAGAAGAGGCCTGTGATCTCTGCTGAGTCCAATTCAGTTTTGAGAACTGTAAAAGTAAACCAGACCGCGGGGGGAAAATTGAGAACCCAGACAGCCAAACCAAGATTAGCCCCCTCACAACCAATTAAGCCTTTACTTTAAATAAGACACAGACAACTACTTTTTTGGGTGAACAATCGGCCACGGCTTATTTTATTAAATTAACATATTTTTGCATAATTTGCATAAAACTGCATATTTGCATAGATATGCCCCTTTGGCACATTTCCACCACTGTACACCCTTGCTCGCCATAAACCATCCTTGTTGTTAACCATCATAGCCGTAGAACTCAGCTTTGAATGCCAACCTCTGTCTAGCCAGAGGGCATGTAACGGCTCCATCCATATCCAGCAAGGGTGTACCCACCAGCCGTGACTCCAACAAAACTTTAACCAATAACATGAAAACAGGGAGGGAGGGAGGGATGAGCTGTTATCCGGTCGCCGGCGACCTCGTGGCTCCGCCTTATATGGACGCGGCGCGACGTAATTACGTCATCGCCGTGCCGCGACCCGCCTCGCGAGACTTGCTCGCCTATGGAGACCCACAGGGGGAGGACGCGAACGGCTTCTGGGAGAAAGGTGCGCCCTCCCCCCGCGATCAGACGCCGCATCCGCTAGTCGCGGAGGGGCTCCCAGGAATCTGTGATCATATCTTGTAGGCAGAGAAACTGCCCAATAATCTTAGAAAAACCTCTGGAAGAACATGACATTGTAATAGATTCATGGAATGTCTGTTGTATTCAATTAGATCAACTGGACTTGAAATGTAGTTCTTGACTTGAAACGTTTCGCTAGTCATCCGACTGGCTTTCTCAATTCAGAATGACTTGTACAAGAATCTGTGGCAATTATGTACCCTGGAAAATCCCAATTACATATCACAGCCAGGTGTTAGGGACCTGGATGAATGAATATTACAGATATACCGTGACCTGGATGGATGAATATTACAGATATACCATGACCTGGATAAATGAATATTACAGATATTCCGTGACCTGGATGGATGAGAACCTTCACAGGCACACAATTATTATTTTTATTATTATGGATTTATATAGCGCCAACATTTTCTGTGTCGTTTTACAGTTACATAGTCATATATTACATACAGGGTAATACATATACAAAGTCATACATATTACATACGTAATACATAATATAAGTACACAGTGTGGAGTTTCTTATAGCAATACCGTGATACAATAGGAGAGAGGACCCAGCCCAAAGAGCTTATAGACTAGAGGATATGGGGGTGAGACATAAGGTTGGGGAATCGGTGGCTGTAAATATATTGGCAGTGGAGTGTGAGAGGCGATTAGGATGAGGTTGGGTCAGTGATAGTGGTAATGTCTAGACCAGGTTATATGGTGCCTGAAGAGGTGGGTTTTAAGGTTACGTTTGAAGGTGTTAAGTGAAGGTGAATGACAGACAGAGGGAGGGAGTTCCAGAGCAGAGAGGCAGCACAAGTAAAGTCCTGAATGCGGGAATGGGAAGAGGTGACTTCTAGTTCCTATAAATAAGTGGATATATAAGTTGACCCTTTTTATGGGCTAACTAAAATAATCTAGCAACTTTCACAACATTTCTAGTTCTATAAAGCTGGTAATAAAGGTGACACTTTATTGGCTACCTAAGATAATCATAGCAAGCTTGCACACCTTCTAGTTCCTCTAATTGTTAATAAAGGTGCACCTTTTGGTACAAGATAATCATAGCAAGCTTTTCAGAACATTCTAGTTCCTATAAGTGTATAAAGGTTACCCCTTTATTGGGCTAAACTAAGATATCTAGCAAGCTTTCACAACATTCTAGTTCCTTTTTCAAGCTGTTTACAGGTATCACCTTCATACCAATTATATATAAGTTATTTATTACAGGTATCACCTTCATACCAATTATATATGTTATTTATTACAGGTATCACCTTCATACCAATTATATATAAGTTATTTATTCCAGTATCACCTCATACCAATTATAATATGTTTTTATTAACAGTATCACCTTCATACCAATTATATATGTTATTTATTACAGGTATTACCTTCATACCAATTATATATGTTATTTATTTACAGGTATCACCTTCATACCAATTATATATGGTATTTATTTACAGGTATCACCTTCATACCAATTATATATGTTATTTATTACAGGTATTACCTTCATACCAATTATATATGTTATTTATTACAGGTATCACCTTCATACCAATTATATATGTTATTTATTACAGGTATCACCTTCATACCAATTATATATGTTATTTATTACAGGTATCACCTTCATACCAATTATATATGTTATTTATTACAGGTATCGCCTTCATACTTATATATGTTATTTATACAGTACACTTCATACCAATTATATGTTATTTTACAGGTAATCCCTTCATACCAATTCTATCTGTTATTTACTTACGGTATCACCTTCATACCATTATATAGGTTATTTATTACAGGTATACCTTCATTACCAATTTATATGTTTATTTATTACAGGTATCACTTCAACCAATTATATATGTTATTTTTCAGTATCGCCTCATACCATTACCGTATTATTTTAATTACCGTTGTCACCTTCATACCACTTTTGTTATTTATTATTTTAAAAGGGTTACCCTGTAAACATTATGACTGGTTAGCACGGTACATCAACTTATTGTGCAGGTTGAATAAAGACACACATCCCTCCAGTTCAATACCCACATTTTCTGCCTAACTTTTGATCCAGAGGAAGGCAAAAAAACCCACCAGGATTTTGAAGGGGGGGAAAAATCCGGATTGTGACAATGGCTTATTCCAACTTAAATATTCTACTGAACCTTTAGATTGGTAAAGAACAGCAGATGTATACACCCAGGTGAGACAGACCTGGCAGATATTGTCCCAGGTGAGACAGAGAGCTGTGCAGATATTGTCCCAGGTGAGAGAGACAGAGAGCTGTGCAGATATTGTCCCAGGTGAGAGAGACAGAGAGCTGTGCAGATATTGTCCCAGGTGAGAGAGACAGAGAGCTGTGCAGCAGATATTGTCCCAGGTGAGACAGAGAGCTGTGCAGAATTATTGTCCCAGGTGAGAGAGACAGAGAGCTGTGCATATATTGTCCCAGGTGAGACAGAGAGCTGTGCAGATATTGTCCAGGTAGAAGACAGAAGAGCTTGTGCATATATTGTCCCAGGTGAGAGAGACAGAGAGCTGTGCAATATTGCCAGTGACAGAGACTTGCAGTTTGTCCAGGTGAGAACAGAGAGCTGTGCGATATTGTCCAGGTGAGAGAGACAGAGAGCTGTGCAGATATTGTCCCAGGTGAAGACAGGAGAGCTGTGCAGATATTGTCCCAAGGTGAGCAGAGAGACAGAGAGCTGTGCATATATTGTCCCAGGTAAGACAGACAGAGAGCTGTGCAGATATTGCCCCCAGTGAAGTAGGAGACAGAAGAGCTGTGCATATTGTCCCCAGGTAAGACAGACAGAGAGCTGTGCATGATATTGTCCCAGGTGAGAGAGACAGAGAGCTGTGCAGATATTTCCCAGGTGAGAGAGAGACAGAGACTGTGCAGATATTGTCCCAGGTGAGAGAGACAGAGAGCTGTGCAGATAAATTATTGGGGTCCCCAGACGCAGGACCCCAGGTGAGAGAGACGAAGCTGTGCATATATGGTCCCGGTGAGACAGAGAGCTGTGCAGATATTGTCCGTCCAGGTGAGAGAGACAGAGAGCTGTGCAGATTTGTCCCCAGTGTGAGAGAGACGAGAGCTGTGCAGATATTGTTTCGCCAGGTGAGAGAGACAGAGAGCTGTGCAGTATTGTCCCAGGTGAGAGACAGAGAGCTGTGCGGTACATTGATCCCCCAGGTGAGAGAAGACAGAGTAGCTGTCGCATATTGTCCCAGTGAGAGAGAGAGATGCTTGCAGATCATGTCCCCAGGAGACAGAGAGCTGTGCAATATTGTCCCAGGTGAGAAGACAGAGAGCTTGCAATATTCCTCAGGTGAGACGGAACGAGAGCTGGGCAGTATTGCCCAGGTGGAGATACAGAGAGCTGTGCAGATATTGCCCCAGGAGGAGAAGACAGAGAGCTGTGCAGATATTGCCCCAGGTGAGAGAGACAGAGAGCTGTGCAGATATTGCCCCCGGTTGAGAGAGACAGAGAGCTGTGAGATTTGTCCCAGGTGAGAGAGACAGAGAGCTGTGCAGATATTGGCCCCAGGTGAGAGAGACAGAGAGCTGTGCGATATTGTCCCAGGTGAGAGAGACTGAGAGCTGCAGATATTGCCCAGTGAGAGAGACAGAGAGCTGTGCAGACATATGTCCCAGGTAAGAGAGACAAGCTGTGCATATATTGCCCAGGTGAGAGAGACAGAGAGCTGTGCAGATATTGCCCCAGGTGAGAGACAGAGAGCTTGTGCATGATTTGTCCCAGGTGAGAGAGACAGAGAGCTGTGGCAGATATTTGTCCCGGTGAAGAGACAGAGAGCTGTGCAGAATTGCCCCCAGGTGAGAGAGACAGAGAGCTGTGCAGATATTGTCCCAGGTGAGAGAGACGAGAGCTGTGCATATATTTTCCCAGGTAGAGAGACAGAGAGCTGTGCAGATATTGTCCCAGGTGAGGAGACAGGAGCTGTCAGATATTGCCCCAGGTGAGAGAGACAGAGAGCTGTGCAGATATTTGTCCCAGGTGAGAGAGACAGAGAGCTGTGCAGATATTGCCCCAGTGAGAGAGACAGAGAGCTGTGCAGATATGTCCCAGTGAGAGAGACGAGAGCTGTGCAATTGCCCCAGGTGAGAGAGACAGAGAGCTGTGCAGATATTGTCCCAGGTGAGAGAGACAGAGAGCTGTGCAGATATTCCCGGTGAGAGAGACAGAGAGCTGTGCAATATTGTCCCAGGTAGAGAGACAGAGAGCTGTGCAGATATTGTCCCAGTGAGAGAGACAGAGAGCTGTGCAGATATTGTCCCAGGTGAGAAGAGACAGAGATCTGTGCATATATTGTCCCAGATAGGGACAGAGAGCTGTGCAGATATTGTCCCAGGTGAGAGAGACAGAAAGCTGTTCAGATATTGTCCCAGTGAGAGAGACAGAAGAGCTGTGCAGATATTGTCCCAGGTGAGAGAGACAGAGAGCTGTGCAGATATTGTCCCAGGTGAAGAGACAGAGAGCTGTGCCGATATTGTCCCAGGTGAGAGAGACAGAGAGCTGCAGATATTGTCCCAGGTGAGAGAGACAAGAGCTGTCAGATATGTCCCCAGGTGAGAGAGACAGAGAGCGTGCAGATTTTGCCCCATGTGAAGAGACAGAGAGCTGTGCAGATATTGTCCCGGTGAGAGAGACAGAGAGCTGTGCATATATTGCCCCAGGTGAGAGAGACAGAGAGCTGTGGCAGATATTGCCCCAGGTGAGAGAGACAGAGAGCTGTGCAGATATTGTCCCAGTGAGAGAGACAGAGAGCTGTGCAGATATTGCCCCAGGTGAGAGAGACAGAGAGCTGTGCAGATTTGCCCCAGGTGAGAGAGACAGAGAGCTGTGCAGATATTGTCCCAGGTGAGAGAGACAGAGAGCTGTGCAGATATGTCCCAGGTGAGACGAAGAGCTGTGCAGATATTGCCCGGTGAGAGAGACAGAGAGCTGTGCGATATTGTCCCAGGTGAGAGAGACGAGAGCTGTGCAGATATTGTCCAGGTGAGAGAACAGAGAGCTGTGCAGATATTGTCCCAGGTTAGAGAGACAGAGAGCTGTGCAGATATTGCCCCAGGTGAGAGAGCAGAGAGCTGTGCAGATATTGTCCCAGGTGAGAGAGACGAGAGCTGTGCAGATATTCCCCAGGTGAAGAGAGACGAGAGCTGTGCAGATATTGCCCAGGTGAGAGAGACAGAGAGCTGTGGCAGATATTGTCCCGGTAGGAGAGACAGAGCTGTGCGATTATGCCCCGTGAGAGAGACAGAGAGCGTGCAGATATTGCCCCAGGTGAGAGAGACAAGAGCTGTGCAATATATTGCCCCAGGCGAGAGAGACAGAGAGCTGTGCAGATATTGTCCCAGGCGAGAGAGACAGAGAGCTGTGCGAATATTGTCCCAGGTAGAAGACAGAGAGCTGTGCAGATTTGTCCCAGGTGAGAGAGACAGAGAGCTGTGCAGATATGTCTCCCAGGTGAGAGAGACAAGAGCTGTCAGATATTGCCCCAGTGAGAGAGACAGGAGCTGTGCAGATATTGTCCCAGTGAGAGAGACAGAGAGCGTGCAGAATTGCCCCAGGTGAGAGAGACAGGAGCTGTGCAGATATTGTCCCAGGTGAGAGAGACAGAGGCTGTGCAGATATTGTCCCAGGTGAGGAGAGCAAGAGAGCTGTGCAATATTGCCCCAGGTGAGAGAGACAGAGAGCTGTGCAGATATGTCCCAGGTGAGAGAGACAAGAGCTGTGCAGATATTGTCCCAGGTGAGAGAGACAGAGAGCTGTGCAGATATTGTCCCAGGTAGAGAGCAGAGAAGCTGTGGCAGATATTGTCCCAGGTGAGAAGACAGAGAGCTGTGCAGATATTGTCCCAGGTGAGAGAGACAGAGAGCTGTGCAGATATTGTCCCAGTTGAGAGAGACAGAGAGCTTGCAGATATTGTCCCAGGTGAGAGAGACAGAGAGTGTGCAATATTGTCCCAGGGAGAGGGACAGAGAGCTGTGCAGATATTGTCCCAGTGAAGAGACAGAGAGCTGTGCAGATTTGTCCCAGGTGAGAGAGACAGAGAGCTGTGCAGATATGTCCCAGGTGAGAGAGACAGAGAGCTGTGCAGATATTGTCCCAGGTGAACAGAGAGCTGTGCAGATATTGTCCCAGGTGAGAGAGACAGAAGCTGGTAGATATTGTCCCAGTGAGAGAGACAGAGAGCTTGCAGATATTGTCCCGTGAGAGAGACAGAGAGCTGTGCAGATATTGTCCCAGGTGAGACAGAGAGCTGTGCAGATATTGTCCGCAGGTGAGAGAGACAAGCGCTGTGCAGATATTGTCCCAGGTAGAAGAGACAGAGAGCTGTGCAGATATTTCCCAGGTGGAAGAGACATAGAGCTTTGCAGATATTGTCCCAGTGAGAGAGACAGAGAGCTGTGCCAGATATTGTCCCGTGGAGGACGAGAGCTGTGCAGATATTGCCCCAGGTGAGAGAGACAGAGAGCTGTGCGAT
Source organism: Hymenochirus boettgeri (assembly GCA_019447015.1). Lineage (NCBI taxonomy): Eukaryota > Metazoa > Chordata > Amphibia > Anura > Pipidae > Hymenochirus > Hymenochirus boettgeri. Next base: position 151,671,568 of record CM033477.1, on the reverse strand, counting down.
ATTGTCCCAGGTGAGAGAGACAGCAGCTGTGCAGATATTTCCAGGTAAACCCTGTTCCTCCCCCTCGTTCACCGCACCTGTTCCTCCCCCTCGTTCACCTGCACCCATGCCTCTTCCTCTTCCCCTGCACCATGTTCCTCCCTCCTCGTTCCCTGCACCCATGTTCCTCCCCCCTCGTTCACCTGCACCCATGTTCCTCCCCCTCGTTCACCTGCACCCATGTTCCTCTTCCCTCGTTCACGCACCCATGTTCCTCCCCCTCGTTCACCTGCACCCATGTTCCTCCCCCCCTCGTTCACCTGCACCCATGTTCCTCCCCCCTCGTTCACCTGCTCCCATGTTCCTTCCCCCTGTTCACCTGCTCCCATGTTCCTTCCCCGTTCACCTGCTCCCATGTCCTTCCCCTCCCCTCGTTCACCTTCTCCCTGTTCTTCCCCTCGTTCACCTGCACCCATGTTCCTTCCCCCTCGTTCACCTGCTCCCATGTTCCTCCCTCCTCGTTCACCTGCTTCCATGTTCCTTCCCCCTCGTTCACCTGCACCCATGTTCTCCCCCTCGTTCACCCTGCCCCATGTTCCTCCCCCCTCGTTCACCTGCACCCATGTTCCTCCCCTCGTTCACCTGCACCCATGTTCCTCCCCCCTCGTTCACCTGCACCCATGTTCCTCCCTCCGTTCCACCTGCTCCCATGTTCCTCCCCCTCGTTCACCTGCACCCATGCTCCTCTTCCCTCGTTCACCTGCACCCATGTTCCTCTTCCCTCGTTCACCTGCACCCATGTTCCTCCCCCTCGTTCACCTGCACCCATGTTCCCTTCCCTCTTCACCTGCCCCATGTTCCTCCCCCTCGTACCCTGCACCCATGTTCCTCTTCCTCGTTCACCTGCACCCATGTTCCTCCCCCTCGTTCACCTCCCATGCTCCCTTCCCCTCGTTCACCTGCACCCATGTTCCTCCCCTCTCGTTCACCTGCACCCATGTTCCTCCCCCCCTCGTTCACCTGCACCCATGTTCCTCCCCCCTCGTTCACCTGCTCCCATGTTCCCCCCCCCTCGTTCACCTGCTCCCATGCACGTGACCAATGGAATCATGGGATTGGGGGTCTCTGTGGTCTGATCGAATCTTGCTATGACAGGTGTGGGGAGGAGGCTGTGGTCTTGGTTCTATTCTTGTAGTTCTCAGGGGTGGGTTAAAAAATGGAATTGATGGGCCCTCTCCTCCTTATCTGTAGTTTGTCTCTCCTTTATTTATACAGAAGGAAAAGAAAGACAATAAGGTTAGAGTAATATGGTGATATATGGGTGATTCCCATGAAATCGGTATGTATTGGTTCTTTGGGAATTAAACTTACCAGAACAGGAACCTCCATGGTTTGATGGTTGTTTCCTGCCTAGATTTGAAATCTGACCTCTAATGACTGCACGAAACAGTTCTTTGTAGTTTTTCACTGTGACATCATCGCTGTTCTTATGTAACAAGATCACTTTTCTATCTGTTTTTCACAGTGACATCATCACCCTCATTTTAGGTGTTGTAGTGGTAAAATTAACGATACCTTGATGTAGTAAAGAAATAACGTAGGGAAAAGGTGACAAATAAAAAATAACTTTTGCAGATTTAGAATAAAAGACATTTAACAAACTGAATGATATAAATTAATAATAAACCTTACAATTTTCTATCTGCGTGACCCCATTTGCATTACTAGGGAAGGATTTTAGGGAGGGAATTACCCACCACCAGACGCTTAAAAACAATGATTACATTGCCGGATGGTCAGCCGATTGCTTACCTTGCCTGCCTAGAAAAAAAACAGGTGTTCATTGAGTGTAGGCAAACCAGGAAACTTCAGGAAATAGCCAAAATCCACCTCCAGTAATCTACCTTTCAAGGTTAACCCTACTACGGTAGGAATTCCTTTCCTGGTTGTATATGTAGCTTCCCTGTTACATTTTAAATTTGGGGACATGTGTACAGCTCTGCCTACATTCACAATAAGCACTTTCTATTATAAAAAACTTCTGCAATTCCCCAAATGTTTTGTTTTTTTGCGCTGCTTTGCTGGGTGGATTTGATTATAAATCACAATTTAATTCACTAGTCAGTAAGGCTTGATTTAAATCATAGTTTTCTACATAAAGACTAATTCTTGCTGGTATAACTTTAATATGCAGGAGATGAAGAGTTTTAGAATAATAACAATTTAAATAGATTTACACAACTGAAACAAAAACTTACAGCATGTTTTTGCTTAAATAAAGCAATTCTCTGAACTTCTTGAAACTTAGCACTGAGGGTTGATTCTGGATTCATAGATTAAGGTCTTTTTTCTCATTTTTGCTGTGAAGAAGAGGCCTGTGATCTCTGCTGAGTCCAATTCAGTTTTGAGAACTGTAAAGTAAACCAGACCGCGGGGGGAAAATTGAGAACCCACACGCCAAACCAAGATTAGCCCCCCACAACCAATTAAGCCTTACTTTAAATAAGACACAGACACCTACTTTTTTGGTGAACAATCGGCCACGGCTTATTTTTATTAATTAACATATTTTGTCATAATTTGCATAAAACTGCATATTTGCATAGATATGCCCCTTTGGCACATTTCCACCACTGTACACCCTTGCTCGCCATAAACCATCCTTGTTGTTAACCATCTAGCCGTAGAACTCAGCTTTGATGCCAACCTCTGTCTAGCCAGAGGGCATGAACGGCTCCATCCATATCCAGCAAGGGTGTACCCACCAGCCGTGACTCCAACAAAACTTTAACCATAACATGAAAACAGGGAGGGAGGGAGGGATGAGCTGTTATCCGGTCGCCGGCGACCTCGTGGCTCCGCCTTATATGGACGCGGCGCGACGTAATTCCGTATCTCGCCGTGCCGCCCCCGCCTCGCGAGACTTGCTCGCCTAGTGACCCACAGGGGGAGGACGCGAACGGCTTCTGGGAGAAAGGTGCGCCTCCCCCCGCGCGATCAGACGCCGCATCCGCTAGTCGCAGCAGGGCTCCCAGGAATCTGTGATCATATCTTGTAAGGAAGAAACTGCCCAATAATCTTAGAAAAATCTGGAAGAACATGACATGTAATAGATTCATGGAATGTCTGTTGTATTCAATTGATCAACTGGACTTGAAATGTAGTTCTTGAGACGTTTCGCTAGTCATCCGACTGGCTTTCTCAATTCAGAATGACTTGTACAAGAATCTGTGGCAATTATGTACCCTGAAAAATCCCAATTAGCATACCACACCAGGTGTTAGTGTGATTAGATAGTGGCTAAGAGGTGTTATAGGAACGCCCAGAGTAAGGTGTTAAAACAGCATTGTACATGGCAGACAGTTGGTGTTGAACCCCCCCACCTCTATTTAGGCTTGGTTTCTTTATTTTCACATAAATGTCTGCCATGTACAATGCTGTTTTAACACCTTACTCTGGGCGTTCCTATACACCTCTTAGCCACTATCTAATCACACCCTTAACACCTGGCTGTGATTGGTAATTGGATTTCCAGGGTACATAATGCCACAGATTCTTGTACAAGTCATTCTGAATTGAGAAAGCCAGTCGGATGACTAGCGAAACGTCTTCAAGAACTACATTTCAAGTCCAGTTGATCTAATTGAATACAACAGATATACCATGACCTGGATGAATGAATATTACAGATATACCGTGACTGGATGAATGAATATTACAGATATACCGTGACCTGGATGAATGATATTCCAGATATACCGGACCTGGATGGATGAATATTACATATATACCGTGACCTGGATGAATGAATATTACAGAATACCATGACCTGGATGAATGAATATTACAGATATACCGTGACCTGGATGGATGAATATTACAGATATACCTTGACCTGGATGGATGATTTACAGATATACCGTGACCTGGATGAATAATATAACAGATATACCATGACCTGGATGATGAATATTACAGATATACCGTGACCGGATGGATGAATATTACAGATATACCGTGACCTGGATGGATGAATATTACAGATATACCGTGACCTGGATGAATGATATTTACAGATATACCGTGACCTGGATGAATGAATATTACAGATATAACCGTGACCTGGATGAATGAATATTACAGATATACATGCCTGGATGGATGGATATTACAGATTCCGTGACCTGGTGAGAATATTACAGATATACCATGACTGGATGAATGATATTACAGATATACCGTGACCTGGATGGATAATATTACAGATATACCGTGACCTGATGAATGAATATTACAGATATACCGTGACCTGGATGGATGAAATTACAGATATACCATGACCGGATGAATGACTATTACAGATAACCATGACCTGGATGAATGAATATTACAGTATACCATGACCTGGATGGATGAATATTCAGATTACGTGACCTGGATGGATAATATTACAGATATACCTGACCTGGATGTGAATATACAGATATGCCGTGACCTGGATGGATGAATATTACAGATATACCATGACCTGGATGGATGAATATTACAGATATACCGTGACCTGGATGGATGAATATTACAGATATACCATGACCTGGATGGATGAATATTACAGATATACCGTGACCTGGATGGATGAATATTACAGATATACCATGACCTGGATAAATGAATATTACAGATATACCATGACCTGGATGAATGAATATTACAGATATACCATGACCTGGATGAATGAATATTACAGATATACTACCTGGATGGATGATTTACAGATATACGTACCTGGATGAGAATATTACAGATATACCATGACCTGGATGAATGAGAACCTTCACAAGCATATTCATGGAATGTATTTACCAAAAAAATTCAACATATACAGCCTTATTCTACATAATTAATAAATGAATCTTTATTTCATGTGAATAACCTTTCGATGGTAATATATCTTCGTAATCTTCCTCAAAAAACATTTTTAAAAAATCTGATTTAAATAAAAAAAAAAAAATTGATTTTATCCACGCTGCTGCTTTGTATTTGTATATTGAAAACAAACGTTGTTTAAAAGCAGAGTTACCCTCTGGTTTCCATGATGGCTGGGGGGGGGGGTTAAGTATTAAGGTAGGATGTGTAATTTAACACTAAGTTGGGCCAACTTCATTTTTTTATTTGTAAGTTATATTTTTAAAGAATAAGTTATGATGTTTCTTTAATTATTAGAACCTAAAAGATGCATTGCTGACCAAAGGGGAAACTCCTTAGATAAAGAGGAGACGGGCAAATAGCCTGGATGGGCTGCCAATTGGAAGGAGTAAAGGAGGCACAAGAAATCAGACTCAGGCGTGCTTCCGTGGTGAATGGCTGTTTCGGCTGATAGTCACACGTGTGCATGCATTAGGTTGGGGGTTGTATCGGCAGAAATGGCTTCGGTACGAAGCTTGTCAATTATTTCCCCACCATTGATAGACAATTCAGCTTTCTGAGTTTACCAACAATTTCACCAGCCTCAAATTGCTACCCAATTCACCAGCTAAAGATTGCCAGCCAATTGTATCCACTGATTCTCTCTATAACAATTTCTGCAGATTCGTTGGCAGAGAAGCCAATATTTTTTTGGGGGGGGGGGGCAGGAATAGGAATACTGCCCTCAGTAGTTCCTGCAGCCAGAGTACCAATATGACAGCAGGGCCTATCGCCTCATGGAGGAACTCCGCTAGACCATGGTTTATGTGTGAATATTTATTCTTCCTGTTGTTTGGACTGTACCTCCTCCCCTAGTTTTCCAGTCAGAGACGCAAATGTCCCAGGTACTTACCATATCTAAATAGTATAGTTACCCTTTAAACTATCTAGTTACTTTGCGCCATCTCCTATCGCGATAATTGTCTATCCCTATTTCAGCCAAACTTTACTGTATTTCTTTGATTCTTTGTTGTGTACGCCATCCTGCGTGGCGGGTCAGTGACCAGGATCACACGTGTGTACGCCCTTTAGGGTGGACAAACCAAATAAGATTATTATCCAAGGAAATAGAAATAGACACCGTAGCACTGAGTAGCTTGAAGGGCCAACGGAGGAAGATGCAGCTACTGGCACAGAAGGGGGACGATCTGCAAAAATATGTCTAAATAGCAGTGGCGTAACTGTAGCCCCCCCCCTCGGCGAGATTGTAGGCCGGGAACCACCCCCATCCACAATCGGCTGTTAAACAGCTGATCACCAGTATGAATGAAACATAGGCCCAATCAGCTGTTTAAAAGACCAGATCCGAACTTCCAGTTTGGTTCCAGAAGTTCAGGTATGGTCTTTTAAACAGCTGATCTAACTACTGCCCGTACGGTAGGAGGAACCGCCACAAGCCCCTGTTACATGCTTAAAAACAGCAGATCGTACGTATGTTTCATTCATCTGCTATTTTTAAGAAGGTAACGGGCTTGTGGCGGGCCCTCCTAACGTCTGGGCCCTGCGGGGGTGGTGGGGGCAGTAGTTATGCCACTGCTAAAGAGAGTGTCTTTTTCAGATCCTTCCCCTTCTATTCCATTGATGAATAACTTGACAGTGTCTCTGTCCTGGGAATGTTACTTGATATTAGGGCATTGTAAGCAATAAAGCACCAAATTGCTAGAATAGAATTATATGGTCAGGGCAAACATTGACCATAAATTATCAATATATAATGTGTGAGTCACTGCCAACATACTATCAAAGGTTGTAAGTTCTACGGGGCAGGGACCTCTTTCCTCATGTTACATGTTTCAAGCGCTTGTAATATGTAAATATACTTATTTATATATTTATGTATTTTTTTACTGTCCCCCTTTTACAATTTTTTGTATTCTATATTGTACAGCGCTGCGTCCCCTAGTGGCGCTATATAAAAAAACATATACATGCAAACATACGGTATACATACAAAGACAGTCTATTATAATATAATGTATTCTGTCTGTAGGTTGTACAGAAATAGCCAGACATGTCCTTCTCTCAAGATGTGGATTCCCAGCTTCTAAAGCTTTCATGGAGGCCACTACATGTTGATGGCTGCAGCCTCCTTGGCAAGATTTATTTTTCAGAGTCTAGTTATGCCCTTCTCCTATCGGACTTAAGCAGTGTGTGGTGTGAAGAAGCAGATGCTGTTACAATTCAGGAAAGGGCAAAGGTGGGTGGTAGTGGATTTAAAAGGTAACTGTGGTCTTCATGCAAGTGCCCTCTACTGAAAAGTGCACTTTCATACATTTCAAACAAGCCTATGATGATGTCTCTTGCTATCTCAAGTTGTAGGCTTGTAAAGTTACAGTTTTTGGTCTGTCCTTTCTGTTTGAGTCATTGACAGGCACATGAGCTGTGTAAAAAGCCCCACGTCTGAAAAATTTTAAGCTAGTTACAGACCTGCAACCATTCCCTGTCCTTTCCTCTACCTATGGCCACATTAGGGAGAGATTTTTTTTTCTTTTTAGGACTTTTCAGGCCCTTCAAAACCATTGCAAAACCCAAGCTAACTCTATATTACATTTGGTAGTTTGGGTTTTTAACTGGTTGGGGGTGATAGTGGCCAATATTACATCTCCCTCTTAAACTTCTTGATCCTTTTCCAACAGATTCTCAGAACATTTATGGTGTAGGTGGCACAAGGATTGTTAAACTCCAAATGCATCACCTTTACATTTATCAACATTGAATCCCATCTGCCATTCCGCTGCCCATGTTGATAATCTATCTAGGTCTGCTTGCAGCAATTTCACATCATTTAAAGTTGCCAAAGCTCTGCATAGTTTAGTGTCATCAGCAAACACAGAGACCTTGCTCTCAATGCCCCTTCTAAGTCATTTATAAACATTAAACAGAAGCGTCCCCAGTACAGAACCCTGAGTCTGTTTGTGATCCAATAACCAGTTCTCTATCCATGTACAAATGTTTTTTTCTAGGCCAACAGTCCTCAGTTTATACATAGGTCACCTATTTGGCACAGTATCAAAAGCTTTAGCAAAATCTAAGTATACCACATCCACTGCTGTGCCTGAATCTAACTTCTTACTCGCTTCTTCATAAAAACCAAGCAAGTTTGACAAAATCTATTTCCCATTAATCCATGCTGATTACGGTACTACTTATAAAGTCAGAAACATAATCCAGAATATGATCCTGTAAGAAAGTTTCCAGCACCTTCCCTACCACTGATGTTAGGCTTACAGGTCTATAGTTACCAGGCTGTGAACGACTACCTTTTTTGTATATTAGTATTACATTGGCTTTTTTCCAATCCAGCGGCACATCCCCAGACAAAAGGGAATCTGAAAAGATAAGAAACAGTGGTCTAGATAGAACTGAACTGCTCACTGGTAGCCTGGTGTACACAAGTCAAATGAAAACATCTTCCGACCATCCCAATTATCTTGGGTAGATTTCAAGCTAATATCTGCCCCAGGTAGATGGTTCAGGTAGTGTCATTTGAACAGATCTTCCTGATTGTCTGCACAGTAAGCTTTAGGGGCTGTGGATATATTTCAACATGTCCAGAAGTTTTATTGATATTAACGTTGTCTAATTGTTTCTGTAATATAGTGTATACAGAGGGAAAGCGCTTATATATATTAATATAAGAAGTGTTTGGGTTTTGTTCCGCCCTCCATAGATAATTAGCTAGATTCAGCTATTATAGCTATTGAAGGTCCTTTTTATTCCCTCTGACTTAAAGATTGTCATTGCCTTTCAGTATTTAGCCCCTTGTATAGAGTCCATCTTTAGAGATGCAGTGAACATTACCAACTTTCACCACTAGAGAGAGCTCTTGCTCTACCAAATGGTTTTACCTAAACCCCTCCCCATACGAACCTCTTAGAACCTCGTAGAATAGATTCTATCATGACCTCTCTGCAGGTTTTACCTTTTGTAACGACTAAATGATGGACCGCAAAGTGATCCTGATTCGAGGATGGGACCTTTGTCATACCCATAACCTCTCTCCTTTCTCTGTCTCTGCAGGAGCTGAATAAACGACTAAAAGCCCCAATCTCGTCTTTCCTCTCGTACTTATCCCAGATTGTGTTTCCCATCCTGGACTCTGACGGTAACGACCAGGGAGTCCTTTCTTGTCACAGGACTGAGGATGAGCTATTGATCCAAGTGAAAAGTCAGCTTTCCGGACTTCCATTCTACTGGAAATTCCACTGTAAAGAGACCAGTGTCCGAACGGTGAGAGAACTTAGCATTGCGGGGGGCCCAAGTGTCTTAAAGAAGGTCCCTGATCTATTGGTAACTCCTTACTGAATGAAAGGAATAGTAACCTTGGTTTTTACATTGTAGCTCTTCCCTGTGAGTGTAGATCAATATGAGAGCTGGTTCACTACCTATCATTTATATAACATTACAGTGTTGGGCTTTGATGTGTGAAGGGAAACAAATATATGGATTTGTGGAATCTAAAAGACCCGTATGGGCTTATGTAATAGGAGGAGCAGTAACCAACCCGATGCCATCTGTCTGCAGTAGACCAGTAATCTGATTGTTAGATGCAGATTAATTACCCAGAAAAACTTTTCCACCTCATTATCTTATGGTGAGGCCACACTGCAACGCACATGAATCGAGCACAAAATCGCGAGCGTTATCGCACGCAATTTTGTGCGCGATTCTTGTACGTTTTGTGTTTGTGCGTGCTTTTTGCGCATGCGAGTTTGCCGTTTTCCATTATGGAAATGCATGCGTTAACACACCAAAAATGGTGAACGCATGCGTTAACAAAACGGACGCGCAATCGCATCGGAAATTGTGGAAATTTTCGCGTTTTCTGCAATTTCCATTTCAGCGAAAATCGTGGGCGCAATTGCGAGAGCAAAACGCGTGCAAAACACGCTCCTGTGGCCTAGCCCTTATTACACAACCCCCATAGTTGTTTCTCATATTTACATAAACAATACTATGTCCTATAACATTGCTCTCATGGAGAGAGACATATCCACAATAACTGACACTTTTCCCAATTATTAAAGGGCATGTCCACCCTTTCAAACTAAAATTTGTAAATAAGTAGATCCTATCTCTCCAACCGCAACATTTTTAAAGCTCATAAATGTATCACTTACCTGGTAGGAAGCCCAATGTTCTCCTGGTCCCCTAAAAGCTTGCACATGTGCAGATGAGACAGCTCATGCAACTTTCTAAAACAATTGATAAAGGGATGAGCGAAAGGTGATTGGCTGGTGGACATTCCCTTTAATTGGTGTGGGCTGTTGGTATAAACATTCCTTCAAATATATGTTCAGGGCCACAATTTAAAGGGACTTAAAAAAATCTAATCTAAATAAAGATGGTGGATCCAATGGCGGATCACTGTCACCTTTTCTACAAGTCTGCACTAACAGTCTGTGACTTTTTTGATTGTTACATATTCTATGTGCCTTTAATTACTGTATTGATTCTAAACCACTCTCAATGTTCAGGGCTGGGATGTCGGCTGATGACGCTGTTAATTAATCAGACTTTATTCTAACAATGTCATATAGTAATTCATTTTAATTCATCTCCATGGTCAGAATATATACAGTGTACTTTGTATATGAAAACACTAGGTGGCGCTGTATTAACAGGTAAACAGGGTAGCACTGAAGGAAAAGGTCTAACATATGACATGCAGTAAGTCCAGTGTGCTATTGTATTATTTAACACACTAAGGACTAGTCATTTTAGAAAATAGATTTTACAAGTGTTGTACCAATTTTAATATGGTTACTATTTCTTTAACTCCACATGGCGTTACCTATAGATTAGGTATTTATAATGAGATCAGCGTCACCTGAACTGTTTACAACTGATGGACTATTTAACGGCATGTCCACCCTTGAAACAAAGAACTGCCCACTTGTCAGTTACCTGCCTCCAATTCCAACCAATATATTCAGCTCATTATTAGATACAAATTAGATTAGTTATTAGAATTATTGCCTCAGTTCTGGCAGGGGAAGCTGGCCGCTCCCTCCATGCAGTCAATCAAGGCTGTGACTGCTGGCATCACTAATGATTGACAGCTCTTTTCCCTGCTGCCTCCTCTACACATCCCTAAAAGCTCATTGAGCAGAGGGAAGAGGCAGCAACCTTTGCCAGGAAGGGGGCAACACTTATCTTCAAATATCTGGTTAGAAATACACGTAATAAAGTCATAAACATAGCAGTTGGAGTTAGGGGAAAATAAATGACAAGTTACCAGTTGCCTATTTATTATATTGTCCCACTCCTGTGTATCTCACTAGCACAGTCTGTAGCTGAACATTCTGTCCTCTGGTAGGTTTGCTATCACCTCCTCCAGCCTTTAATGTCTATGACAAGGGCCCTAGAAAGCCAGACACAGGAGCTCTGCTTGCTTCTGGGAAAGAAAGACGCAGAGATCCAGGAATATCAGGATAGTGGAGCTGTGTTAACCCGAGGTAAGACTGTTTGGTTCTCTGTGTTTGCATTATGTGTAAGCTGAGTTATTTTTCTGTACATCTTTTGTAGAGACGTCCGAATCGCTATTAATCTTCTTTTTAAGTCATTTACAAGGGGTTAGTGTTACTTTAAAAGGAGAGCAATACCCTCCCCTGGATGTGAACCTAAACGCTAGGTGTTCACCCCAGTAGTTGCAGATGGGACTCTATAACCTTATCCTTATCCTTATCCTTGCCACTCAGTCCCATCTGGTCCTGCTCCGAGACCAATGGGAGGATATGCTCTGCAAGATGGCAGGTCCATAGTGGAGCGACAAGGGCTCCTAGAAGGAACGTGTCCAAAGTACCAGCAGTAGGGCCTAAAGCTAGGTACACACCTAGCGATTTTTCCTCTTGACCGACCGTTCGATACTTTCGACCGGTCGGCCAGGAGGAAGGACTGTCGGTCGCGGCAAAAGCAGCCGTGTCGGATAGTTACCGCGACCGATTGTGCGGTCCATAGAGGACTGCACGATTGGACGAGGTTTTCCACCATGTCCGATCGTCCTTTCCTCCAATTCGGACGAACAGTCGGTCGGACATGGGCGCATTCGGATGCGATAATTTCGGTCCGATCGACCGATACACTGAACTATCAGTCGATCGGACCGAAATATCTCATCGTGTGTACCCAGCTTAAGACACTAGGGGGCAGGGTGGGAGTTACTTTGGTGTTTAGTTCACCTTTAATCTGTAAGGGTTTAGACAAATCTGCTACCAGCAATGAAATATCGAATATTTTTAGCCTTGGGAAGTTTACTCCCAGGAAATAGTTATAAAAGTCATTAAAGTCACGATTAGGGTAAAACCATTTTCTAAAGTGAGGTCCATTTGTTGTCTTTGCAGATCGCTTGAAAACAGAGGTTTTTGAAGAGCAGACATTCCAGGATTCCTTTCTGAGAGAGGTAGGAATGTGCATGTAACATTGTGTGCCATTAAAGGGTAATTATGCTCTCTCCAATCTCCCCACTCCCCTTTAAAGTACCAGGGTGGAAAGCCTGGGTTTTGCCTAGATGCATTTAAGTTGCTCTTGTGGTCCTGGTCTGGCCCCACCCCCTCCCTCAGCCTAGGACCTAACCAATAGAAAGACAAGTGTGTAATATTTTTAATGTACAGTGACTGTAAGAAAACAATAGCAATATGAGAGTTTGTTAAAAGGTTAAAATTACGGAGAGTAGGCAGTGTCTCTATTGCTGAACACAGACAGTCCAGGACTATCAGAAGGGTTTCCCATTTTGGACATTCTTACTATTACCCATGGTTGTTAGGATATTGGGGATTAGTAGAATCTTAACAATGATCTTGCCATCCAGGAGTTGCTGGATCTCCGTGTAAGAGATCCCTTTAACCATAGGTAATGTGCCCCATACACGCAACAATCCTGGTCGTACAATATTGGGATATCGCTATATTGTGTATGGCTCGTTGTAAGTCAATGGAAAAATATTTATCATATGATCCACCGATCGGGAATCTGATTATAATGGTTTTGATTTTTGGAGCAGTATCACCAGCTACATCACTCTGCTCATAAAGGAACATAATCAGTTAATTGGAATATTCTCTAACGATCTTGGTCTCATCATCAACTCTTTGAATCCTTTCCTTCCATTCTAGAAATGGTTTTTCTAGGCTTCGTTCACACTGAACAACGGAACGCACGGGAAAAAACGCAGTAAATTGCATAACGATTTTATGCGTGTGCCGTAGCAGTTTAGATTTGAGCGTTTTGCGCTTTTATGCAGTGCGTTTTAGTTTGTGAAATTGATGTATTTTCCCAAGGCGAGCGTTACCGTAAACACGATAAAACGCATCTAGTATAAACAAAGCCTAAAGCTTTATTGGCTAACGACCGACTTTAGAAACTACAATCTTTTAAGATTCCCTAGTTATCTTCTTCAGGTAAGGTGATGCCCAGGTAGGAATTGAATCCTAGGTCCGTGCTACCTATCTAGCAGAGCTTATTTACCGTACAATCAGGACTTTGGGCTGTTGTACATCCATATTAAAGTGCAACTAGAGACCAAAAATATAATACATACAAACAATAGAATTCTAGTGCACAGACAATTCTAATAGCATATTTGCTACCTCCATAAGGTTCTACTACAAACAGCCTGCTAAACCCTGGATAAATAAAAGCAATTAGTTCAATAAGTTGGCCAAATTATTTTAAGCCCAGTCACCACACTAAGGTTGCTTTCTTTAACTGGGTCCTAACCTACTGGTACTTGCCCCCAATGAGGTTAAATGTGTCTTTGCATCTCTACCCAGATTTTACCTTTGATTTTTTCTAATGTTTTGGTGAATTTGGACATTTTATTGCTTCTCACCAGTTTTAACATCTTATAAAGCGAATAATAAAAGAAATGCGGGAAGTGTAATGAACCTGCTAGTGCTATGGGTTATTTTTCTCCATTTCTTTGGACGGATCACCACTTTATTGAATACTGCCTATTATTATGGATTTCATTTTGGATCAGTAGCCAGTGATTCTGGTTCCGACTTTCTGGAATTCCCCGTTCTGTGTTAGATTTCAATGCAAAGCATTTTGACTTTCCCTTGGAATAAGTTGAAGCAGAAAATCCATCAAATTAAAGCCGAGTGGAACCTGCATGTGTGTGGGCCAGAGAGAACGAAATACTTTGCTATGAAAGTAAACAAATATTAAATGGTTTGCAGGCCTGGCCAAAGGTAACAACCAAAAAGGTCTCAATTAGTTTCTACCAATTTATACTTCCGTCCCCAAATCACCTGTTAAAAGGAAACTATTAGTAAAGTACATGGTGCGTTCACATGAAAGGGGATTCTGTAACATTTATAGCTGTTTAGTTCAGGGGTTAGTACACTGGTTTGAACTTTCGCCAGTTTATATTAACCCCAGAGGAAACACTTGGTAAGTAAGAGAATCCCAGTTACCTGCTACACTAACCAATACCCAGGGAGGAATATAGGTGTCCTGCTTGTGTTCTCGTCACTCTGTCATAGGACGGGGCTTTTACTTAGGCTCCACCTACCTTGTGCCCCAGGCCTAACCAATGGTAAGGCACGTTCTGTAAGAAGTGCTTCTTCCCATTGGATAGATACCAGATTACGGTGGGTAAATCTTATACAGTTGCCCTTTAAATGGAATAGTCTTGCGCCAAATGCGATAAATAGGCATTGGTTGGGGCGAATGTCCCAATCCTACATCATGGCGCGCCAAGCTGCTAATCAGTCCTTAACCCCATAATGTGCTATGAACACACATTATAGATTCCCCTCATTTTGGCTAATGCTCCACCTTGGGAATCTGTTAGGACCAGTCAGTACGTTGACCACTTTTCCTTTAAAAGAAAACTAACATAAGAAATCTACAAGCTGATTGGCAGATCAGCATAATGTAGGTTGCATGGGTTTCAGCATTGCATTTAATCATTTAGTTCACCATGTAGATGTCACGTGTCTGGGTATTAAAGGGACGAATCGGTAACCCAGACAGTGAGTCCTGCTTTGCCTCTTATAAACCTATAAAGGTTTCAGGGTTTAATTTGGAATCTGGAGGGTAATGAAACGGAGACTGTTTCTTTGGATGGCGTGAGAGATTTTGTACCCAGAGAGCTGTGTGCGCATGTAATTATCTGACCAGCCCTGTACCTGCTGTATCCCTGTTATTGTTCCTTTGATGTTCTGTTTATACATGTGAAGTTGCCGACTCTTAATTGTTTGTGTTGCGGATAGATCATTAAGCTCTCACGGTAATGTTAACCGCACAAGAAGCTGGCTGGCACCCAATGCATAATATCTCTTGGGCGGCTGCTACTGTACAGTATAATCTTTCTACTGCATTTCATTTTTTAGGAGTTCTAGGAACACAATGAGTCTTGGATGTCGTCTGTATAGAACCCAGTAGAGGTTGTAGAGGTTTGATCTGATATCATCCTGACAGCGGGATTTTATTTAATAATTCGCTGGACTTCCTGCTATAGATTAGTTCCTAACTTTAAATTCTCCAGTATCCTTCCTTTTTAGAGCATCCCCCAGCCTTTTAAAAGGTGAAGGCCCATGTTAAAAAATATATATATACGTACAATGTCAGACTGAAGTGTTGGGACCCACAAGTATAGGGGCCCACCTAACATTTCATATCATGCATTAACACCGTGTGAAGACTAGAGGTCACTTTAAAGCTGGATACACGTTACAATTTTTAGTTCCGGCCAACCGTTCACCACTAGTAAGCGGTTAACTGGGATGAAACACTGGTTGCAACAAACGTAGCCACGGCTGATAGTTTGCCATGACCAAGTGTGCGGTCCATAGGAGACCACAATGAGAGTCCTTGATTTTCATGTCCGATCGTCCGTTAAAGGGAATCTCGACCGATTTTGACATTTAGTTTAATTGAAGAACGGGAGGTAAAGGAGCTGTGTCTTACCTTACCAATAAAACCTGGAGGAGTCAGGAAGGTAAAGTAAACATGATCGCTTGCTCCCCCGCAGCGTAGTCTGACAGGTCCTGATGGACTTAGTATTCTATGCAGAGTCCGTCAGACTACATGGAGGAGGAGCGAGCGATCAGGTAAGTACTTTACCTTCGTTCCTGACTCCTGCAGGTTTTATTGAAGAACGGGAGGTAAGACACAGCTCCATTACCTCCCTTTCTTCAATAAAACTATTTGCCAATTTTATTTTTTATCTGTGAAGATCCCCTTTAAGAAAAATCTTACCCAACATTATGGTTTGAGTCTAGGAAGGCAAAATAGATGAAATCAGAGACGTCTGATAACTTGGCTTTAGTTGATTTTTTATCTGTTTTATTGACTTATTTATTCAGGGGTCTAATAACACCAGAATAGACCCTTGAATGGACAGAACAGACCAGACAATTTAACTCCTAGGTCTACAACACAGTAATTAATGACACATTGCCGTATTCTCTCGATAGATCAGCAGCAATTTGTAATTGTCAGACTATAAATTTCTTTCACGTCGGTAAATTCTGATTGGGCAGTTAATCATTTTTTTCCCCCTCCACAGACCTTTCTTTCTCTTTCATCCTAAATATAAACGCGTCTGTATGTTTATTTGTTCAAACGCAGAATCTGAGCCATTCTTGTTAGCCGTGGAGCGATTAAAATAAGCCACATTTCCATATTTAGTGCGTCGAGGCCGAGGGGGAAAGCTAATAACTGCTTAAGTGATTTTTTTTGGCCGTCGAATAGCTTTAAAATTTGTTCTCGAGGAGTGAAAAAAAGGCAAGGAAAGGGGAAGGGGGGAGTCAGAGTGTTGGCTGGAAGCCCGAGCTACTGTAGGAACGGTTCATAAAAGTCAGTGTGTATACGTCTGTATGTATATACGTGTCTATAAATTTTATTGGCGGGAGGCTGGCTTAGGGTGCATTCACATCTCCTCTAGATCAGAGGAATATCTGCCTGCCCAGTGGCACTCAATTAGACACTGGAAGGAGACATGTAGCAAAATAAACAAATTATAAGGGGGAAAAAAATATGTGAATATTGCCGTCTGACCTTTACTCTCCCCAGAGGAGAAGGTGACAAAAAAACTCGTTAGAATGCACAGACGTGTTAGGTATAAATTTGTTTGCGACGCGGCCTGTCAGGGATTAGAAGCTGGAGCAACAATCAACCGCAAATGGTGTTTTGAACCTTTTCACTGGAGACGCCGAGATTTAACCCTTTGTGCTACCAGGTTCTCAGGTTGAGTTGGATTTTGAGAATGTTTTACCATGATTTTATCTAAAAAGATGGATTCTTTAAGAATAGAATCTGGGGGCTGGCATATCATTATCTCATATTGTTTCTCGGAGATTTAAGTCATAGGAATTAGTTTTGAGTATGATGGAATTGGTTAGATGCTGACATTTGTAATTGACTGGTATGATCCATAAATGCAACAAAATATGTGATCATCTACAACCTACAAGACTCTTGTCAACATGAGGATGTACCATAGTGGTGTCCTTGACCATTTATTATGTTTTAAAGGGTAACTATAGTGCCCAACAGAGTAGTCAGGGTGAAGACCAAAACTGCTAGGTCCTCACACCTGGGTTTGCCCTAGTTCCCCTGTACCAGTCCAAACTGAGGAACAAAGCCCCAGTCTGGCCCCTCCCCCTCTCACAGTCCAAGACGGTTCCCGGACTGGTCAATGCTTCTCATAGTCTTCCAATTGAAGTGCTATGTATGAGAAGAGGCGGGGCCAGACAGGCACAATGCATGTAATACAGGGGATCTAGGACAAACCCAGAGGTAAGGACCTGGTGGTTTATCTCCTCACCCTGGGTACTTTTAGAGAGAGTAGGGTGGTTTTGGTGGGGTCAGAATATAATTTAGTTTTTCTTTAAAGGAGAACTAAAGTCCCCAGACAACATTGTCCCAATAGACAGAGCAAATTCAGAAACACACAACAAGCTGTGTCTCATCTCCCCCTTTGCTGTGGATGCTGGGTGATTTGTGAAAATAACCCGTGAGTACAAGGGGTCAGCTCCCATAATTCACCTTATCTGGGAACACCCGGCTAAGTGTGCGCCGGACACATTTACAGGAAACTGCAGTCTTGCTTCCTGAAAACTGATAGCCAATCATGTTACAGCTCAGAGATCCCTCCCACTGACACAGAACACAGATTTCAGTTCAGTTATTATGTAAACACATTAGAAATGCTCCTGTCCCTAACAATGATAAATTCCTTTGCTTTTCATACATAAGAGAAAAGTAATCTTTGCAGTGTATATCTTTGCTAGCATGAATTAAGGAAACATTTCAGCAAAAAATAAGAGTAAGTATGGGGAATCGAACCAGCAACCTTCTATACTGTGTCTTTCTAAAAACAAAGCTTTTTACCACTACGCCTCAATGGCTAATAATTAATTATCTAGTACATGTGGAATCTTTATATTTTGCTAGACACATAATAAAAACAAAAATAAAGCGAGCATGGGGAATTGAACCTGTGCCCCAATAGTCTATTTTTTTTACTAACCCAGCACTTTAGAAGAATGCACCACCAATGAAGTTGTAATAGGTAGATGTACATTTCAGTAAATGTCAGTAAAAGCAGATCACTGATTTGTATTGCTACTGGAAGGCTGTCAGCAATTCACGCTGGTTGGTACATAAATAACAGAGCTGCTATATATAAAGTTTGTACATATCTAGAATCTTTATATTTTTCTAGAAACATGGAAACAAACAAACAAAATAGCAATAAACTCAGGCAGTAAACTGTGTTATATTGTTTCTACTAGAAAGATCAGACTGGCCTATCAGGGATTTCATTCATTAAATAAGAGAAGATTGGGATCTAGTAATATCTGTAATAATATCATTTAGAGTGAGGGGGAGACCATACTCCCACCATAGGCACTTACTGTACCTACTTTTCGCCATAAAGACGGTTAAACTTGCAGCGCTGACAGCTCATCTCTAACATGAGTTTACAGCAGCAGGTGAAACAGCCGTCAGTCATTGGTTGTTATGTTACAGCCTTGATTGACTGCATAGAGGGAGGGGCCAGCTGCCTGAATGGGGACAAATATAAATGATAATTATCCTTAAATACCTGGTTAGTAATGCAGGTAATAAGGTGCAAAATATATCAGTTGGGGTTGGGTGCAGGTTACTGACAATTGACACATTTTTGTTTTAAAGGGTATCTCCACCCCCATATTAACCTTTTTGTCCTGTGTAGTCCATCCCAACCCTAACCACCAAGTTAGTTTTGCAAAAAAATCCGTAGAAAGTTACTTACAGACTTTTGATCCCCCGGCACTCTTTTCACGGGACTGGCAGCTGCGTCTTTGATTGGCTAGTGTGCAGCCAATCACAGATGCAACTGCCGGCTATTCAACACACCGGGGGAACAAAGGTTTGTATGTAGTGGTTTTTCTTGCAGAATTAACATGGCGGTTGGGGGTAGGATGGGGTAACCTGTACATAGTAAAACGGATTTAATGCTAGGAGATGCAGCAGACAGAAGAGATATGGAAGGGAGGGGGAGAGAAGGACTTCTCTGCGCATGTCACAGTCCTTATTGAGGTTAAGGAAGCAGCAGGATCCGGATGACTCACTGACAGCTCCTACTCTTCACTTTTTACGACTTTGAACATTCACTGCAGGAGAACCATAAGGAGCAGAGATGGAATGTTTTTTGAACACTGCACAGTGGGTCCAGTATGGGGTTACAGTTTGGTTTTGGGGGTGAACATGCCACTTAATAGCTTTTATTTTGGCAACCTGCTTTTTGAGACAGACTACCTTTTTTAATCTTTGCCAGGAGAGGTCTTGATATTTTTTTTAGTTTATAATGCCTTGTTAGTTTTGTCTGATGTAGAGTATTAAAGGAACACTAAACCCCAAAAAATAACTGTTTGCCATTCATTTGTATTACTCACAGGGAGATGAGAACGCTTATTCTCACCTCACTGTGAATAATAGGACGCTCGGGGGACCTGGAACTTACCTTCCCGCCGCTCCACTCGCAGCCGCTCCTTCACTGACAGCCGCTCTGTCCTGACCGCGCACCCTATCTTAGGCGCATGCGCGCCAATACAAAAGATAGGGCACGCGATCGGGACAGAACAGCTGTTCAGTGAAGGAGCGGCTGCGAGTGGAGTGCAGTAAGGTAAGTTCCAGGTCCCCCGATCGTCCTATTATTCCCAGGGAGGGGAGAATAAGCGTTCTCACCTCCCTGTGAATAATACAAATGAATGGCAAACAGTTATTTTTTTGGGTATAGGGGAGTTTAGTGTTCCTTTAAAACAAGTCAACAGGATTGTGTACTAACCGGAAACCGTACTTTAGAGATGATCTGGATCCACAAAGAATCTGTAGACAGATTTGCATTAGAAATACACATTCTCACAAGTTTGGAATTTTCTTGTGGCTGGACGAGATCATGTAGCAATTCACAGAATGTTCCTTACTCATTGCAATCGTTTTCAGGAAGTATAAATTGGATATTATAAATTGGGATTTTACAGGTTACGTAAATGTAGTTGGTCAGTGGGGAGAACGATGATTTCTTATTGTATCCTGATCGGTCTGTAGTCGTTCGAAGACCAAACGACATTTACAGGAATGCTCTAGATAAAATACATCTTGAGGTTGATTGGCTAGAGTGGTGAAGTGGCAGAGTATCTGCAAAAAGATACTTTGGGCCTCATTTAAGGAGAGAGGGTCCATCCATTTGCAAAGGGTTAGCGTGACTTTAAGAATAAACACCCAATAAGGCACCCAGAAAGCTTCAATGGCAGCTCGCTACGCCTCTCTGTTCTGGGGGGCGGCGTCTGATCAGATAAGCCTACCAATGGGGGACATTGGGGCGTCCTCATATTGGCAGCACTTTTAACGGTGCAGGTCCATAGTAGAGCGGCAAAGGCTTTTAGAATGTAAATGTCCAAGGAACCAGCTGGACCCCCAGGGGTGAGGGTCTAACTTTTAGGTCAAAGTTTATCAGGGCCATTGTGGCTCTTGATAAATGATGCCCTTTGCCATTAACCAACACAAATTCTCAATTTTTATTTTCCAGAGGGCCCTTATAGAGTTTTACTTAATGGGGCCCGGCAGGGATTGTGGCTAAATCACAAATTAGTTAACAGGATTATAGCAGTTTGTCCGGTGAGTACAGGGAAATAATATCTTTATTTTATGACTTCAGCCAGCTGGTGTTTCTTTAAGGATTTCCAGCAGAGCAAAAGCCATAAAGCAAAAATCCTCAAAATGCTATTTTGTGTACTTGATCCTTTCTCATAAAATAGTCACTGCTTGGACAGAATCAGAGCTGTGAACCAACCCCATAAAAATGAATTGCTAGAGAGGGATTTTAATACGCGACTAGAGGGAATTTAATACATGACCAGTTGAAGCAAGATTGAAATCTGGCGTGATTGGCGTGGCGGTAGTATAGCCATAAGCCGATGTGGCAGAAACGAGAAGGTTCTGGACAAATCAGTGAGTTTAACGGAGAGAGAGGAAGGGAAGGTCTGGGATGTCCTTTGGAAAGTTAAAAATGGCATCACAGTAAACAGAAACTTAAACAAGACAGAATGCTCTGCTCTCACCGCTCTCACCAGATTTATACGGGGTTTGGAGTTTGTCTGTCTGTATATTTCCCAAACAGAGTGCCGATTGTCTCTTTGTCATTAAATCAGTGGAACCAAAATGTAGGAGTAAAAATAATTATGATTCAGGATTTTCAGACGATATTCCTAAACGGGGTCTTTCAGCCATGTTCTGTTTAAGGCAGTAGGGATGTACAATTATTAATTGGTAGCCCCACAATTGATAGTCTAGATAGTTAATTAAGGATATATAATTATTAGATGTCATGAGCTATTAGAACAGGAATATAAAATGCCTAGAAAACATTTTTTTTTGATCCACAGCCCCAAAACTGCAGATTAAAACCAGACATACACCTGTATGTATGTAAAGCCCTCTAGTAAGGTGAATTATGGGAGCTGAACCCTAATACCCACAGGTTATTTTCATAAATCACCCAGCATCCACAGCAAAAGGAAGAGGTGAGAAACAGCTGTTTGTATCTTTGTAAATGTGCTTTTTATATTGGAGCAATGTTGTCTGGAGACTTTAGTTCCCCTTTAATAATGTTCTGGTTCTGATAAAATGTGTAACCCAAACCTATCCTTTCCATGTGATATAGTTCTGCTTTTTGGGAATTGCTGTAAACATTCAGGGTATAGATTGTTCAGATTTATAATGAACAGTACATACCCTATTAGTAGTATAGTATATATAGTATATATAACAAAGGTAATGTAGGTAGGAATAGTGGACACAGGCTATGGCTGTGATCAAACAAGTAGGTGTATTCAGTGAAACTATGTTGTGCGACATGTTTTGGACTCAAGGTCCTTTCCCTAAGCATCGAAACATGTCCCAATCTTTCTTTAAATTCAACCTTCCCCATTCCCTTTATTAATTATTTTCCCTTCTCTGAATCCTTCCTATTTCCAAGATGTCCTTTTTGTACACAGAATGCCAAAACTGCACCAAATACCTACTGTAAGGCCTTACCAATGCTTTGTAAAGAGGGAGAATTACATTTTCTTCCCTTGAATCCATGCCTCTCTTTATACAAGACAATACCATGCTGGCTCTGGCTGTTGCCGCCTGGCACTGCTTGCTACCTTTAAGTTTGTTATCCACCAAAACTCCAAGATCCCATTCCAACAGGGACTCACTTAACACAGAGCCATTTATAGTATAAGAAGCACAAGGATTTTTAAAGGGACAGTTCAGTGGAAATGATCAATATTTCTTAAATCATTAGTTTGTGTAATGCCTTCTTAGTTATTCTACATATTCTCTCCCATTTTGACAAATCAGTTGATTTCATACCCTTTACTGTTCCCTGCTGTTGACATTAGTGAGCTGACTTTTTAGGTTCTGTAACGGTCCTTCTTCTTCCCAGAATGCACCACATCCTGGGAATGTTCCTAACAGTAATTTCTACTGATTGGCTGTTGCATGGGTCAAACATGCCCAGATCTCTACTGAGCAACTGAATCCACCCAGGCGCTGGGTCAAGGGCAAGACCATAACGCTCTCTAATAGGGGTCCTGCAAACAAGAAGTCAGTATTTCGGTTGCATTTATTTATACACAGACACAATGCTGAATGGGCAGATTAAGGTCATTGGGATGAAAAAATACTGCTCTTTTTTTCTGAAAAGTACATGTATTTGCACTGAACTTCCCCTTAAAGTCCAAAATGCTTCACCATTTATCAACATTGAATCTCATCTGCCATGACAATCTATCTAGATCTCCCTGCAACGATCTCACATCATCTGTAGCTTTTAAAGGGTATCTCCATTCTTGACACATCCACGCTTCCTTGCATTTTACGC
Organism: Hymenochirus boettgeri; assembly: GCA_019447015.1. Lineage (NCBI taxonomy): Eukaryota > Metazoa > Chordata > Amphibia > Anura > Pipidae > Hymenochirus > Hymenochirus boettgeri. Next base: position 151,648,254 of record CM033477.1, on the reverse strand, counting down.
GCATGCACACTCAACAGAAACGATATTGGGAGGTAGGAGCTAGCAACTCTTCCTCCCTGCACCAGGTACTTTTTAATTTAATAGTTTTTTTTAAAAGAAACTTTATATGTTCTATAGTTCTCCTGAACTCAAGGTTTCACCACTCGTGGTTTGGTTTAGCTGATGCAAGTGGACAAGCCTTGGAATTAATAAATACTTTTGCTGACAATATGCAATATATCCCTCTTTTATTTAAAAATATAGGCAGAACATGTCTGCCATAAACTGTATAGGAGTTGTAAATGGAAACAATGTGTTAGGGGAAGATTTGCTCCTGAATAGTCCAATGTAGAGTGGGGTGCATTTTATAGAGGTAAGAAACAAGCAGTTTAGTTGATTCTGCAGCTAATATTGACTGGTATTGCTGTATATTTATAGTTGATTGCGCCACATTAGGATTAAGCTCCTCCTCTGCATGTGGTCAGGGACATGAGTTGAAGAAATGGAGGGCAATCCAAGATCAGAGCGGTTTAGGTAAGTAAGATAGTCAGCTGTGTCTACAAGGTAAAATCATAAGCAGTTTGTACAACCTCCTAATAGTATATTAAGTAATAGGAAATATAGGAAATTAAATAGGCACAATATTTATGTTTTGCATGACATGTAGAAATTACCATGTTAAGTTAAAATGACAAAAAAATGACAAATTCCAAACCTTGTTCTTGTGTTAAAGGTCTTGTGTTAAAGAGATATACATATACATGATACAGTTGGATTGTTAAATGGAAGATTTAATTCTGAGAGATTCAATAAAGTTCTTATCATTAAAAATGGTGCTAAATTTCTCCCAACCAATCAGATGTTAGATTTCAAATGTTAAATATCATTTGATTGGCTGGGGCAAAATTAGTATCATTTTTAACAATAAGAACTTTATTGAATCTCCCTGAAAATGTCTTATTATACGTCTGAATATAGCCCATAAAGAAAGTGTTAAATTCCAGTTATATTTTAGTTTTTTCTGCAGATATTCTCTTGTGTGTGTTTTACAGTTGCAATTTACAGGTAGGCATGTGCTAGTTTTACAATGGGAAATGGTTTGTATTTTTCAGCATTTTTCATTGGCCATGAAGGAGAAATATCTTGATATGAAACCACTGATTGGATTATCAAATATAATTACGGCTATTTTCAGTGGTTGCCTCTATATGGAAGAATTTCTGCACAGATAATATAAGATAAATATACGTGCGTTTTGCTTAGTGGTCTGTGTATAAATATACGCACACAGGTAAACAGAAACACCCACATATATACGCATAGAAGGTCTATAATTAGGGCACTGTGATGGGCTGATGGCAGGGAACAGAGCCAAGAAATAGGGGAACCATGAATTAGGTGGACAAGGGATGGAAGGGAGTTAAGTATAGCAACGTTAAAGGCAAGAAATCTTACATTTGATTGTAACTGATCCTTTAAGTTAGTGGAACGGTGGAATGTTGGGGTAATGACATCATACGAGTTCTTCGTAATGTTTGCTGCTTGATAACAGTCCTGGAAAGATGTTTCTGTGCTTAGACGACTGTCAGATAGAACGAAAGCAGAGAGCTATACGATTGATGTCATGGATCCCAGTAAAATGCAACATTGGCCCCTTGCAGTGCATAAATATTAACCTCAAAATCACTGACAACAAACCTGAATGTTCTAGTTACTGTCAAACTACCACCAGCATCGTGTAGTGTTGGAAACATAGATTTACTGTCTCCGTGTCCTATTTACAGGATGACACTTATAGGGGAAGTTCAATGGAGACAAATTATCATTATTTCTATATCTGTTGTATTCAATTAGATCAACTGGACTTGAAATGTAGTTCTTGAAATTACCAAGAACTACATTTCAAGTCCAGTTGATCTAATTGAATACAACAGATATACCATGACCTGGATGAATGAGAACCTTCACAAGCATATCATTATTTCTATTTATATTGCACGTACCTAGGTATTGTACATATTGTTTGATTTTCACTAACGTTTGGTGGCCTGTAACAGACACCTTCAGCTAATTTACCAACCTTGCTTTCTATTGGACAGTGCGTAGTTCCACCCATACTGGTTCAGACATTTCATCTAAATTTGGCTTCCACTCTTGTTTAATATGAAGAAATACCCCATATCTAAACCTTCTAAATCATTAGCCATGTTTGTGCTATACCATCGACATCATACTATTCATTTAAAGGAATAGTTCCCTGGAAAAGTGCACAATTCCTAAGGTGCATTGATTGAAGATAGGGAGGTCAAGGAGCTTTGCCTTACCACCCGTTCTTCAATCAATGACTGTGGAGCCAGGAACAAGGATAGAACAAACTTTTTACGTGATTCTCGGCTGTCACACTGACAGGTCCCGGCCGCTTCCTGGATCTGATTAGCTATAGCGCGCATGCACGATAATGGACACTATAGTTACCAGGAAGCAGTCGGGATCTGTCAGTGCTGCTGCGGAGGATTGCGTGTACGGTAAATATCTTCTATCTTCGTCTGCGGCTCCTGGTCAACGGAATGTAAGGCAAAGGTACCTTCGGGCTAGGCCCCACTACACAGTGCACAGAGGCGCGCACGAATCTCGCATCGCAATGTCGCACGATTCATGCGCACTAACATCCTCTTGTGCTGCGCTTCCTTTGATGTTGCCCTATGGCAGCGCATGCGATGCGCACCAAAAATGGTGATCGCATGTGCTGCAAAACCGGGCACAAGCGCAGTGCAAGGCAGCAGACATAGTGGGGCCTATTCCATAGTCTTCCATTGGCATGCACTAGCGCACACACTGGCACAAGGCACAGCGCGCACAGAAAATAACCCAGTAGGGGCCTAGCCCTATCTCTGCTGTCTACCCTAGTGATGTCCATAGAACCCCCACCCCATAGTATAAAACCTACAGACGGCTGCTTTATGTTTGTTCCATTGTAAGTTTTTGTTAAATTAAGAAAAAGCATTGTTAAAATATTGTTGTAAATATTATTAATCTTTTAGCAGTGGATGCTGGGAGATTTTTTTCTGTTCTGTTATCTGCTTTTCTAATCGTCTCTTTATACACATTAGTCACAACATCCATTGCCAATCAGTATGGCTGTCTGCACCGAGTAGAATGGGGTTTCCTATCCCATCCTGGTGTTCCTGTTGGCAGTTCCCCTGTGATAGAATGACAGGGCTGAGGTTCCACTAACAGACCAGCGGTCAGAGTGACAGCACAATGAATTGGATTACAAAACCCCATTGTGGCAGTCGGGCGTTCCCATTGTGTTTTATTGTGACGTCTGCTGCCTAAATCCTGGCACTGCCACCTTGTACTGTAGCTGGCGATGAGAAGTTTATTTTTGGTTTCATTCTGCTCTTCCTAGCAGGGATTTAAAAGTCAGGATGTCTCAATCTTCACTGTGTTTTAGCCATTGGTGTCCACTTACAGGGTACAATAGGAATGAAGTGTGCCAGCCATGTGCTAGGGGGTCGGTTCTCTTGGCTTTCAGAGGATGGTGGGACTTTCTCTTTAGAAACAAATATGAAAAATGTAAAGTCTTAAAGGGCAATTAAACCCCTAAAACCATCCCCTTCCTTTTGATGTACCCAGAGTAAGGAATGTATATTGTAACATTGTTACCCCCGGGGGGAACATTACATCACCCGCATTATAACGCTCACCGGTTTGGAACTTTATAGGAAGATGCACCATGCAGGAAGCATGTTTTTATATAGTCGAGAGTTTTAGGCGCATCCTGGTTGTATGAAAAGGAAAGGGTTTGGTTTTTATAGGACAACAATAGTGTCCTGAAGGACAGTCCTCCCTTTGAAACTACACAGGGTAAGGACCTGAACCACTAGGTCCTCACACCTAGACTAAGCTTTTATATTCTGCACTTACCTCTTAATGTTCTGACCGCCGGCTCCGCCTCCCTTTCTTTGTCCGGGGCTTTACCAATAGGAAGACACACTTCCTATTGGTCAGCTCATGGCACAGAAGGAGGAAGGGAAGATCAGCGCCCCTGCAATCAGAACTTCAAGGGTAATTAGAAGCTAAACCCTTGGGGGAGGATCTAGTGGTTTAGGTCCTAAACCTGGGTAGTTTCAAAGGGCCACGAAAGAGGATAAGGGCTGATTATAGTTGTCCTTTAATTGCCTTTCAAAAAAAGCTCTGTATACGTGCATTGGCCACAGGGATATGAACAAGTTACTTTACATGTGTCTGTCCGCTCTTTAGGTAATTCTGGGAGTGGGGAATTGTTCATTATTTTTTGTATTAGTTGGGCAATGCTCCTTTATAGCATGATAACATAACGTACCTTCAGTTTGAGGAAGGCTTTGTTGCATTTTATGTTCTGTGGAGGGTTTTTTGGCTCATTTATGTGCACCTCACCTTTAGATTTTAGCTTCCTGGTGCCTTAAATGACCACTAAATCCTAAAGAATCACTTTCCCCTGTGAATATATAGTTCCTTAAGAGGTAGAAACAAGTAATCCTACCTTTCAATTTGCTTTTATTTAGAAGTAATTAGTAGTAGAAGTTTTGCAGCTTTCAGCCTCTCTGGCAAACGTCAATGAAAAATATTGTTATAAAGATTTGTATTGACCGCCTGTGTGTCTCTTTCCACAGAATCTCATGACCGTCTGTAGTTGTTTAGCAGATCTAATGCCGGGCTGTCCATATGTACTTTGAGCTAATAGTGCCGTTAATGCTGTAAACCAGACATTTAGCCTAGCAGACAGATCATTCCTGTATATAACACACTTCATATTCCTTTATGATACAATACTGAAATGATGTACAAACCATTACCTATCTCTGAAGAGCAAGATAACTTGTTGCCAATCCCAGGGCTGGACAGGTATGTAGCATGTGTACATACATATGTGCTGCTATCTGCCTTGCTGAGAGAAGGGGCTAGGTCATGTAAATGTGGGGAGCCTAGGTGGAATTGCAGGGCTTATGACAATGATGTGAAAATAAAGTGAACTGGAGATTTACAATACTATACTATATATAGTACATTCATATAACTTTGGATTCACGGCAACTAGGGATATTATTATAGGCTTGTTTGAAAAGAGAGCTCTTTTTAATGGCCATTTTATTGAGGGAAACGTGTTTTGCATTGAGCATTCCCCTTTAAATTAATGAGTCTATTGCCTCTTTTAAAAGAAAAAGCTTATAATTGCGTTATATCATTACAGCAATCAGAGAGACGGTGTAGTTTTAATTATACCTTTTATATTAGTCCTTTAAAGCTGTAGTGTACGTTCGTTAGCAGAATGTGTTCTTATTTGCCTTGTCTGATGCGTCAGGTAGGAAAGGAGGTGCAGGGAGAGATGAAAATCAATAAATATTCAACCACAGTTGCTGAATAATTCAGGTTAAAACAAAGTTTCTGAATAACCTTATAGCAATCCAAGCCCATTTACAATCGAACGTCGATATTGGACCAGAACCTGCTTGTTTAAATAAACCTCATTAAAACATTTGGCAGGAAAAGGGAAGTCAGAGGTGATTTCTTTTATCTAGAATAAATGAAAGTCAGGTTCGTTTTTAAATAGTGAGCTCAGTTTTCTGACTGTTGCCCTCTGTAAAATCCGAGATCTAGCACTTACGTTCAGCCATTGCTGTGGGTGTAGGAAGAAGGCTAAATGCTGCCTTTAGGGCCGTTGCAACCAAAATTTCACTGTTAAAACTTTAAAGACATGTCCACCCCAAAACTAAAATTTGCCCCAGTGCTGGCCCCACTGTGTAGCATTCAAAAATCCTTAACTTCTCAGCTCCAAATGGTTGTCCTGCGGTGCCTTCTCAAAGTTCCAAAAAGTGAAGAGTAGGAGCTGTCTGTGTATCATCCAGTGCCTGCTACTTCCTTGTCCTCTTAGAGAACTCTGGAGATCTGCCCCTACCTAACACCCACCCTCCGGATCCCTCTGCACTGTACTTTTCTGTAGTGTAGTGGGAACTTTTCTGTTGTTTAGGGCACCCCCTACCCTAACCACCAGCTTTGTAACTTTAAAAAAAGCCCATACGTTTTAAACATGATGTTAGGGTTGGGGGGTACCCTACACTACAGAAAAAGTTTATTTTGGGGGTGAAGATACCCTTTAAGGTTTGGGGGTGCCCTTATGGGTTTGGCGGTTTGCTTGATAGTAATAGTTATTATAGTGCAAGATACATAGCTTTTTTCTTGTAGGGTTGTGAAATTGAATGGTCCTGTGCTCGTCCATCTGGTGGTCTGCCATTTAATTTTTTTCCTGCAGTGAGTCTTTTGGTGACATCACTTCCTCCCACTCCATGAACTGGTGCTGCAGGAAGGTTTCAGATGTCTAAGTTGTAAGTAAGAAAAGGCTGATCCCAAATGATAAGAATTTCCATTGAAATAGCCCATGTTAAATGGGAAATTTAGTGGGAAAAATCATTCATGTTTTAATTACACACATATTGATCCAGGGATACTTTCCGATTGCTGTTTGGAGTCAGGAAGGATTCCTGACCACTGGGTGGGCAGATTATGGTAATTGAATAAGAAAATACTCCAAAATTTTGATTTGACTATGGTCCAGAAATGAATAGTAATGTTACTGGGGGGCTGGTTGGAAGAGACCCTAAAATGTCCTTTTCTGAATGTCTACCCTAGCGATATATCTGCCTGTAGGCTCCACCATGGTCTACCAAAGGTTGTCCTCAGGCCTGTGGTCCACTGGGGATTATGGGGTTGGGCCAAAATTTAGGAATCAAGCAAATCTATTTTAATCTGCATCAGGATTAAATCAGTTTAAACCATAATTTATCTTTTTACCCTTATCCATTTTCTGTGCAGACTTTTCCCTGTAAGATACACTGTAGTCATGTTTGGACTTACTGGAACGTTGTCTATTGTTTGTTAGAGATAAACCTGCAGCCTCTTCATCATCCTCTGAACCATGGAATGAACTGGGGCTATGGCCTTTCCTAACATAGGCTCCTTTCCATCTCCTAAACATAATGAGATTAATTGGCTCATTCTCATCCAGTGACTGTGCCAGATGTGAGGTCGTCTGACCTGGGCGTTGGGACACTTGGACGGCACCATTGTTTATGTTACCGCAAATATCTGTGTGTGTATTTTTGGCGCTGGAGGAAGCACTTTCATCATGTTCATCCAGGAAAAAAGGGGAACCTTGTGTCTGTCTGCAGTGAATCATGAACAGAATAAGAGGAATTAATGGAGTTCAATTTAAATGTCATTTAAGGGGGGGCTCACCCACTAGACCTATTTCTGTCCCATTGACCTTTAGCACAGGAGTAGTGTTAATAGTGTAAAGGGGTCACTTACATGTGGATTTCAGTAAAACACAAGTCCTGGAGATATTCTGCACAGGGAAAAGTAATTATCTCCACACCTGATATTAGTTTATCTCCTATTGTGTTGGGCAAGAGGAAAGGTGAGTGGCTTTGACAAGGACCATATTGTGTTGTCTAGGAGAGCTGGTCAGGTTTTGGTGGAGATGACTTTGAGATGGCCGTATACTAGTCTGACATTAAATACTGATCAGCGATTGGTGGGAATTGGTCTCCAACTTCTCCAGATCTCTATCCAATCATGTGTAGGAAAAACAAGGCCTTTCCTTGAAACATTGGCTAGGCCTATAAAAGGTTCGGTAGCCAGTTAATCATGAATTAAAGCCTTATAGATTGGCTTGACAGATTGTGTTGCTCAATTGGTCCCTGCAAATTCATCTGTAATTTTCTAACCTGTCCTTTCGCTTGGACCAACTGAATTTGCCCTAAATTGGTCAAGGAAAGATTGGTTATGTGGCTTATTACCCCAATATTTCATCCGTATTAACCAAAACATCAGCCATGGCAGAATACTGGATGAAATGATTAATTCTTATTTGCTTTGCCTGACTGGATACAAAGGACCTCATACTGATAGATCGGTGCCGGATACCTTCAGAGGTTTAGTCAAAGCCTCAGGGATGTTTTGGCAAAATGGAGGCCTATTTAATATTAGGAGGTCATAATGTTGTAGCTAATTCCTTTATCGTTCCTTCTTTTCTCTTGATAGAAATAAAATACACAAGAGCCAGGAATTTGTTGTATATTATTTTCATCATATTCCTCAAAAATGTGCGCAATATAGGGTTATACATATATAGGCATGTTATCCTATTTTCACAGTGACAGTCGGAAGGAATGCTGGGTCTTTTTGTAATGACCAATGTGTTAGCTGGTCGGTCTACATTTAAATGGCCGCCCTCAAATTAAAAATGATTTATTATTAAATCACTCTTAAAACCACCATAATGAGATGTAGGACTAACCTGCTATGCAGTGAAGTATTCTTGTTAATCCCTCTGAAAAGATGTACGCCTACACTACAAACTCCAAGCTCTCCTAATAATAACATTGTCATAGGCTTTCATTTCAATGGTCACATGCATGACTGACAGCTGCTGACTGGAAGAACCAGGAAGCAGAAAGAGGAGTAACAACATCGGACAGCATTTCCGGTTAGTCTTACATCTTTCAGATTTCTATCTATTGTAGTTTTGGGGGGGGTGATTTACCTAAATGCATTTTTTCATTAGTGGGATGGACATGCCATTTAATTCCACCACATTCAAAAAATATTTGGGTTAATACTCAGGAATGATGGGGGGGGGAGGGGGGGTTATACAGCTTCATCTTGCACCGCATTGAATATCTGTTTGGCAACTCCTTTTTGAATAAACGAAAAAGTATTCAAATGCACAAACATGAAAATAAAAGTAATTCACTAGTATGTTATATTGCATTAGCATTATGTTCCTACATTAATAAACAGGCTATAATAATTTACCTTTAACTCTAGGTAATAGACTTTATTCCGTGTCCTGGGTTTCAGAATTAGTTCTGCACAGTTGTGCTTCTGATTGTAGCTTATTTTAAATCCTCACGTTAAAAGCAAGAGCTCCCCCTTCTGGATAACTCTGTATATGGAAACTACAAATAAGCTTAAATTTGTAGCTTTTAAAGGGGAATTAAAGATAAAATATAAATAAGCCTTAAGGGATTCTATAATTCCTAGGTAGCAGATAGTTGTAAATGTCTCTTCTGCAATCCGTAACATTGTGTAAAAACGAGCAGTATCTTTGTGTATGGCTGAATAAAGCTGTTGAAGGAGCTCCATCTAGTGTTAATAACTAGAAATGACATTTAGGAAGGTGTCTTTCCTGAAACATGAACAGTAATAGTAATTTGTAGATAATGAAAGCAAGTGACTCCCCTACACCGTATAAATGTCTTTACTGGTTCGATAACATGGAGCCCCCCAGATAGTGTCCTGTTATAACTAGGATTACTCTTCCACATACCCATTAAAGGGTAAGTCCAGCCCTAAAATGAAAACTTACATACAGGTAAATCACCCCCCAAACCCTAAACGGTAATAGTTTGAAATGTGAAATATATAAGTCTAACCTGAAATCCTGCACAATGTCATGTTTCCCCTGTTTCTGCTTCCTGGTTCTTCCAGTTAGTAACTGTCAGTTATGGATTTGACAGTTGACATCACAGCCAATGACTGAATGTTCATCCCCTGTCTGCCTCTTCTGAGCATGCCCAGGCTCAGTACAGGCTCAGTACAGGTTTCTAAATTGCTCCGTTTCCATGAGGCCTCCAGAAGCATAGCAGGCATACAGTAATGAATTTATAGGACAAACTTTGATATATTAACATATTATAAAGAGGCCATTCTTTCTAAAAGATGTTCTTATGAGGGTGGAGTTGTCCTTTAATGCTTCTTACAGCTCTATGGTCCTTACAATGTTCCTTATCCCCCCCCCTATATTTATTCCTGGGTAATCTGTTTATTTCCCCATCTTACACCATAGGAGCCATGATGTCATTTAAATTACAGTGTGTGTATCAGAGGGTTTTGGAATTGAATTGCCCCTGTAAACAAAAAGTGTTCCCTTCCCCTTGACCCACATCCCCTAAAAAGGTTAAGCCCCTCTCCTCTAGGAGAAACTTACATGCCTGGGACATTGGAAGCTGCTCCCTTTGGAATTATGGTGGGGTGGGTGTGCTGGGGGCTTGATAACCTGTTCTGTGATGGCCAGTAGATTATAGCTGTGTAACCTCTGGCTACACGGGGGAACCAGTTAATTGGTGGCTACGTCTGGGACACATTTCAATACCATACCAGTTACTCACTTCCAATGATATTTTCTCTTGATCTTTCGATTTTTTTGTTTTTTTGGCCCAGTCTCTGAGGGTAACCTTCCAGGGTCAGGAATATCTTTCAGAGATGGTCCGTGTTGGCCAAACGCTGGTATTGATTGCCAGTACTGTGCCTTTAATATACTTTAAAAGGCATGTCCATTCCCCATGCCAGAAATATATAATTAACTTCCTCAATCCTCCAAATCCAAAGACTGCAGCAGCTGTAGAACGTTTCTTATGGGAGATCTGCACTGCAATGTCCGCGACCCCTCCTGTAAACATTCCTGTCTTCTCTTAAAGGACAACTGTATTATTAGTAGTATTATTGCTCCTCCCACACCTCAGTCTGTGATCAATGGGTGCTTCTTGCAGTGTCTACCCATTGGTTACTCTCTAGGCCATAAGACAGGCAGAGCAACAACACTAAAGTTATCCTTTAAAGCTGTACAAGCTCTTTGCAAGCTCCCACATGCTCAGAGGAGGCTTGGAGAGCTACAGACACCAGTTATCATGGCCGTGACTGACTGCTGCTATCTGGACATGACCTTAAACATTCCTACCAGAAAATGGCCATAAAAATGTAAGAAAATATAGTATTATTATATTGGGTTTTCCGTTATTGCCGCAAAGGTGGCCATACACTATAATTTTACCTTCTGACAATCTCGTGACGTTTCCCCGACGTTTGTGCGTTGTCTGAAGAATTTCCAGGCCTGATCTTTTTTGAGATTGGCAAAATGGGCCATGTGTAGGTTAAGTTAAATGTGCCAGTTGGCAAACACAGTGTGATAGATTCGACAATCGATAGTCAAGTGTATGGCCAGCGTTAGGAATCTACAGCCTGCGGACCTTTAGTTGATTAAAGGAGAAGTTAAATATCCAACAGTTTCTATAGGTGAGGATGATGTCTGTGACATTTTACAGCCCAGTAGTAAAAGGCCTTCCTTCTGCACATGGATCCAACTACTAGCAATTGTGCGGTGGGCTCCATTTCCTTATTGTGCTATGCTACCTAAATGACGGCCAGTTATCAATTACCGCATGCCAGTCTGGCTCTCTGCTGCTACATTACTTTAACCCCCACTTATGTGGCATGGCCTAGTCCCAGGAGATAGGATAAGTACGTTGTGGTTTTGAAATTGTGCTCTCAAAAGCATAAGGGGAAGTTAAAGCAGATGCTAAGTGTTTGCTGACGCTTTAATGCTGCCCTGTAATCACCCAAGCTGCGCTGTTTGTAAGAAAACACACCCTGTAGTTCTACCACTTGCTTTACCCTCTGTAATAACAAAATCTGTTCAGCATTTTGAGAGTAGATGAAGGTAAAATAGTAATTGGTCGAAGCCTTTCGCCAAGAATACATTAGATCCAGTAACTTGTCTATATATTGATGGGAGTGTGTTTGAAGTCCGCATGGCTCTCCGTGCTTGCCCCAATAACATTCACTGCATGTGCTAGGGCCAGAGGTTTGTCCATTAAAGATAATGTGAAGGTTTTTATTAAAGGGATTAGATCCATACACTGTAGGTTGTAGGGCTGGGGTCAAAGGAAGATTGGGCTGGCAGAGGAGGAGGAACCTGCAATACAATCTTTACCTCCTGTAGCACTGCCTGTCTATGTACCTGGTACTCTAGGGGATTTCTTGCATCTATGGATGGCCTGAAATGTTAAGATTTCAGGTCAATCCAATTGGAGGATTGGACAGTCTATATAATAGACCCACTATAAGATATTATGTAGTTTTAATGGAACCTGAGATTATTTATATTAACATTTGCCAGACATTTTTGCGCTTAAGTAAATCCAAGGTTTTGTATTTTCTGAGTTTACGGCTTAGATAATCCAGGCTTCCTGCATGGGGGCTGCACACCTCACCGTGCTATAGCTGTGGCCTGGGGCTCAATTCCAACACAAAGTAGGAGAGTCCTCTCTATGGACCAGCTAAAACAGAAGTTCCAACTGCTTTCTACACAAAGATACACATCTGTAAAACCTTTCACTCCAGACAGCCTGGCATTGAGTTTTCACATCCCATCCCCATGAAGCAGATTGCTGCCTACACTTTAAAACAAGTCTTCACCCTTAAAGGGAAACTATATTGTAAAGATGAACTTTTTAAAAAGTACCTGGGGCAGGGAGATAGGATTGATTATTCCTTCTTCCCAATATTGTTTTGTTGAGGAGCTACAGCAGATCGTTTTTATCTGCCAGGTTATTGCCCGGGCCTTCCTGTATTAAAGATAGACCTGAAGCACTCAGAAGGACTGGCAAAAGCAGACTGGCTGCTTCTCATATAAATTATATTAGGAGGTAGATATTGCCAATCATACCTCCCTACACAGTTTTCCTTTAAGAAATTTAGGGGAATCAACATTTTGATGTACTTAGATTTGAGATTTGACAGGTCAATCCAGGGCCACCATAATAGCATTCCAAAAGAAAATTTTGGTAGCAGTTTTAAATCAACCAAATTGGTCAAGAGGCTTTATTGGCATGTTCCTAGGTCTTTCACTTGTGATACCGTGTTTGATCTGAATGATCTACACAATGTGGGCACATACCACTCTGTATGGTCAGTTTAACAGGTGAGAATTCCAATTGATGACAACACAGTTGAAGGGGTTTCCATGTGCCCCGTTAGTGAAATGTCCGACTCACAGCAGATTTATTCCCAATGCAGGGTAAGATCTGATCTGTTTTGGGCTTTGCTGTAAGTTCTTTTTCCAGGAGGTCTGGTTTTAATCATCTCATTTTATATTATAGGAAATTCAGTTGAGCTTGTGAGATTTTGCCCAAGATATAGACTTACATTAGGGATATCAAAGCTACAGCCCTGCAGCCATTTGTAAAACTACATGTCCCTACATGTCAGGCGGCTTCAGTACAATCGTTCGCCTCTTATCCCATAGGACGGGGTAGTCTAATTGCCAGAATGTAACCCTGTCGCTGCCAAGGATCCCCTGTTGGTTTATTTCCACTTTTCCCTCTCTTCATCTTGCATCACAGTGTTGTGTTTTGGTGGAGGAGAGAGTGCTACAGCCGCTGACCACTGCTTACCTTGGACGGGGCCCAGCTGGGAACACAATGGGCGTCAGTGTGAAATTCCTGGAATGTTGTTTTAAGACATCTGAAAGGAAAGACAGGGATGGTGATCCCTTAAAAATAGTGCAGGAAGATTTCAGGCCCTCGCAATTTATGGCTCTCTCCTAAAGGTTCTTGGTTCTGGTTGGTGGGCAGCAGAGACATGGGGAACCTGGACGCAATCTATTGGCTGTTTGTAATTTAGAGAGTCAAAGACCAAGACCCAAAGCCGGTAATAGCACCGGAGACATTCGGCAAATCTCAAATATTTCTATTAATGAAATAAAATGATATTTAATTCATTGTGATTCATTGGGTTGGTTGAAACACATTCTGACACCCACAGGACCTTTCTGGTACCCTAGCCTAGTTGATTTGTCATCCCAAAATAGTTGATGGCCATTTATTTTCTAAGGGACCACAACTACCCTACTTTGGATGTTGGCTGCAATCTATATATTTTTCTTCTATTCAGATGTTGACTTGGCACTGTTCAGCCATTTTTTTGTCCTCTGCTATTTAACCCACCTCCTTTTTGGTCTCACTGCGCCCTCTGCTGTACACCTCAGTACTGTAACCTCGCGGACAAGGTGTGAGACACCTCATTATAAGTCCTATCCATTTGTGGTTCCTAATAGTCCAGACAGGTCTCAACATCTGCCTGTCAGAATTCAGCGCTTGAAAAGCTAGAGTCATGCAAAAGACGCTGAAAATTAATGCAAGCAGTGTGGCTTCACCTGTCTATTCATAAAACCAGCAACCTCTAAGCTGTTTAGCTCGGAAAGTTTGGTGGCGCACTGTCTGAGCATCCACATTGGATCCCTGTGTTTGCCTCCCCTGTTTACTGTTCTTTGTGGGATTTTTGGTTGGCCCTGAGGGCGGAAGGCTTGTAGGATAAGGGGTGAGCAGAGGAGGGACATTTGCACGCCAACATACAGGCCTCTTGTAGGATGAAGGGCATGTGCAGGTAAAAAGGAGATAAATCATCCAGACAGCAGTTCAGGTCACCAGGGGTCAGCCAAGAGCTTTCATTTGGAAGCGTCTAAGTCCCCTTGAGTTCAGTGTGTGTCTCTTCAGTCTCTTTGAGCCCCGCGATGTAATGTGCGGACATTATTGGACGTTCGTATGACTTTCTGCCCCGCTCTGGGCATATCTGTCTGACTTGGAATCCTGCAGAATTCTTTTTTATTCTAGCCAGACTGAGTTTCAGCTGTAAAGCATAACCGAATTTCTGTGATTATCTGTGGACTTAACATGAAGTGGTGATCTGGAAGGTTACATAACGCAGCCCCATGTACTGTGTTTTATGTAAATCTCTCTATGTAAAGGGGTTTTAGAAGCCACCTGACAACAAAAGGTTAATATCGGCAAGAAAACCACTGTATATTCCCATAACAGCAGATTTATAGATAAAAAGAACTGGGACATGATAGTCAGGAATGCATTCTTGTCTTGCCCATTGTATTGAGTAAAGGTGATGTTCAACTCAAATGAAATATTATATATTGATAAATCACCGCCCAAAACTCAAACTACAATAGTAAAAAAGCTGACTGGCGTAGAGATAATATGTCAAGCAGTAAAATAAAGCTCTTTCCCATCCCTCTGTCTCCCACGCTCTCCAAGCCTTTTTACATGCTCAGAAGAGGCAGTTTAGGGAATAACATTCATTCATTGGCTGTGGTGTCATCTGGTGCCATCCATGACTAACTGGAAGCAGAAAAAGGGTTCTCAGAACACAAGGCAGTATTTCAGGTTAGACTTACACCTCTCAGATTTCTACCTAATTCCGTTTTAGAGTTTGGGGGAAGATTTTACCTGTATAGAATTGTTCCTTTGTGGGGCATACTTGCCTTATAATCTTCCTTTTTTGAAGCTAGCCATACATGGGTCAATTTGTGGTTGCTAATTTTATATCTTGATCGACTTTTAAAATCTTTAATAGACTGGTATATGTTGCTCCTTATCACCTGCATTGCTAACCAGATATTTAAGTATAATTATTGTTATTGAACAAAAATTAATTGAAATTTCTCAAAAAAATGATCAGATACTTTAACAATCAAATGAAATTTTCCAACCTGAATCATCTGATTCTATTTAATGTTTATCACTTTTGGCTGATCGAATTCAAAAAAGGAATCAGTTTTATAAACGATCGCAAATACATTGATCAATTAAAAAAAAAATTGGCCCATGTATGGGTAGAGATTGTCTAAAAGCAGCGAGCAGAGTAAACGTGCAACTATTTTGAGCATATTTGGTTCTGGTGCAATAAAAGGAGCAAAATTTTGCTTGTGCTATTAATCTGCAATAGCCAATCATATTTTACCTAACTGCAGTAACCCAATAAAAATCTTGTATCTGATTGGTTGCAATGGCTAACTTTTGCACCAATTATTACATCAGACCCATCTCTTATTAGGTTGCATACTGGAGGCAGGGAATGCTGGGAGTTGTCATTGTCAAACATCTAGAGGGACGCAAATTGGACATCCCCAATACACAGACAGAATATGAACTGTGCATGGTATCAGCCTGGCAGTATAATGGAACCAGCCAGTTCCCTACACGCGGGATTATTCAGGAATGTGTCTCTCTCTCTAATTAGGCCACATTCAGTGTTTAATGTTCTTTCTTTCCTTCCTTCCCCCCTTTCTCTCTCTCTCTCTCTCTCCTTTCTTGCTTCTTCCTCCACTAGCGGAAAGCGATTAACCTGCGGTTAGTTTCCCTTTTTTCTCTCCTCTTTTTCTTTCTCTCAGACGTTATTTTTGAACCTCGACGCTCGGTGAATGATGGAATTCCTATAGCTCAGCCTGCGCTTTCATGTTCTATGACTTTTCAAGTGGTTAGAGACTTACAGGGTTTGAGGGCACAGGCCGCTGTAGCATTTCCATTTAATTACAAGGGACTCGTTCCCTAGCTCGCTGCATTTCTATAGGGTGTTTCAGAAGGAATTTTTTATTGAGTTATTTATTTTTTTACCTTTCAGTATGACTGTGAATGAGGCTTTATGCGGCCATAGATTCTGCTGCAACGCGCTCGCTGATCGTGCAATAGATTGACAGCACAGCGGGGGAAGTGAGCCTTCGAGTACGCAAACTAAGAGCAGCAAAGCAGGGGATTCTGGGAGCTGTAGTTCTGCTCTAGTTGTGGCATGTCTCATATTAGGGGATCTTAATCAGATCTTAATGTAGTGACATGGTAGCTGTGTGGTGGAAAATGTTGGGGGTTGTAGTTCAGTAAACGGTTAATTGTCCATATCTAATATAATATTATTATAATGTATTATTATTTATCCTTAAATAAAGCTACACCTATTGTATGTGAGTAAAATCTATTAGTACAATCTTCTTACTACACTTTCCCCTATACACCAGAAGATACGGAGTAACTTATTGGACAGACCCTCTCATGGGAAGTGCCATGAGTCTGCCAGATGCCTTTTAGGACCCCCATGAGAAACAAGAGATTCCCTGGTCTATGATGGTGACAGGGTTTAAAGTCAGTAAAATGTACTTCCGGTTGTACTTCTCCTTTAAATGTGATATTTTAAGGTCGGAACAAACGAATATAATTGGGGGAATAGTTACGTGCTTGGCTGTCGCTTTATTAAGCAATTTTGTCTATTAGGCTTAGCTTTCCTTTAATAGCCACTCATTTCCCAGCAATTGGGGGACAAGAAGAATCACGTTTATGTGGGTTTGTTAACCGACCACCAGGGCCAAAATCCAACGCTAACTTGTTGAGGTAGCGAGAGGAAACGACCGAGGCCGATTGATGGTATAGAGAACAATTATCATGGAATATTCCAAGGAGTCTAGGCACAATCTGGTGTGTGAGCAATTTGATATTGGATCATTACGTCTCTCGGTAGATTTCCAATCTTACCCATTCATCTCCTGTCTGCTCAGTCCCACCAGGAACAAGGCACGTTCAGATGGGTTTTAAATTAACCCTTTCTTACACCAGACAGAACTCTCGGATATCAGGATTTATTTCTATACCATCTTCTGTCCCGTTCATTTTATATCCCTCGCCCCCGAATTACCCTCTCCCCACCACCCTATCTAGTCATCGGAGAGACTGTGCCTTTTTTCCGGTAATTATTCCTATGACCAGTTTTTCTTTGTGGCTTCCCCATGGTTTGTCCACACCGCCTGCTCCTACGCCCTCCTCCCCAGACGCATTTGTGGGTTTGTTTTTATTTCTTTTCTCTTCTTCTTTGCCGTAGATTCAGCCAGACTGCTAACCCCAAAGCATAAACAAGCGAGCAAAATAGCCACTGACAAGCCATAGGGGACAGGTCGGATAAATAGATTGACGGCACCGTGTGGTCGCAGAGATTTAAACACCAGCGTCACTTGCCTTTCGTGACATTTGTCTTGGTTATTTTCAAGGTGTTATGAATGATATTCATTTTTCCAATTTAAAATCATTGGAAATGTTTCACGGTGAGGATGGTTTTTGAGGTACAGAGCTGGTAGAAAGCTTTCTTTGTGCGTTGTGTACATTGGTCAGCTCGACCCGTGGTTAATGCGGTGTCACCGTTTGTGTATCTCCCTTGAGGCGCGCTGTGAAGAAATCGTGTGACCGCCAAGAGCACACAAGCACTTTTCTCTGGTCAGAGTTCCAACCATTTACTTTTGCACAGAGATTCCATGGTTGGGATCATCAAGTCAGGTGGGAACATTCATCTCCTGCCTCCTCTGCTCAAATTTTCTTTATGGAGTAGCCAAAGCTTTCTTTATTGGGGTGCAAACCAGGGCTAGTTACTCGTGCTATAGCCCATAATACAGTGCTTTCATGCAAGAGACTGCTCGAGACTGGAAATGCTCACACTCACATTATATATTGAGCTCTTATAGAGTACGGGATGAAGAAAGGGACATTTACCATAAGGAACAAGATGGAAGCCCTAGTGGGTTTTTATACCTGTAACATTATAGCGTTTGGTGAATAATGGCTAAAGGTAGATAGGGTATAATAATATAGATAAAAAGTAAATTAAATCGCCCGGTTTCATTAAAGTATCTGCAAATTCTGATCAACCTGTATCTTTATTCATGGTTTATTACTAGAGATCAGTCCCAGTTTAAAAATGAACCTGGTTTCGATTTTAAGCACCACGTCACAATGTGGGATGGAGGAAACACTAATGGGCGTCCGCAGACAAACACTGACTAATCTATCCTTCAATGTTATATATTCAAACCAAGACCCTTTGTTAGGATTAACAACTATTTTAATATGGGGACTTAAGGTTTGCACACACGTACGATCGTGGGTTTAGGACGATAATCTGCCCGTGTATGGGCCCTTTGGGGACTTAAGGTTTGCACACACGTACGATCGTGGGTTTCGGACGATAATCTGCCCGTGTATGGGCCCTTTATCGGCCGAAACAGACGTTCGTTCAGAGATCTGCCAAGTCGGCGATCGGCAATTATCATTTCGGCCGATAAAGGGCACATACATGGGCAGATTATCGGCCAAAACGAACATTCGTACACATCTTGCATCGCGGTTCGGGAGCAGCGATCGCACGTGTGTACGAACCTTTACTTCATAAGAGGTGCCAGTGTTCAGCTCTTAATCTGCTACAACCAATCAAATGTTTTCTAATTGGAGTAGACCAGTAAATATGGTATCATCTGATTGGTGAGGCAAATTAACTCTTGTTAAAGGCTATGTCCACCCCTAAAATAAAAAATTTATATCATGCTCCCCCAGTCCCCCAGCCCCAACCGCATGTTTAGTTTTTTTAAAAAGCCCCCAAACCTCTACTTACTCCCCCTCGATCCTCCGCCGCACTGCCGGCCCCTGTTGCGAGAATGCAAGCAGAGGGGTGGGACGGCAGCGCGTCTGTGATTGGCTGAGCGGCAGCCAATCACGGACGCGGCTGCCGTCATTCAGTGCAGCGGAGGAAAGCGGAGAGGTAAGTAAGAGTTTGGGGAGCTTTTTAAAAAAAAACAACATGCGGTGGGGCTGGGGGACAGGGGGAGCACAATATTAAGGGGGATTTTCGCTAGGGGGAGGGATATAGAACGGGAGGGAGAGGGAGGGGGAGGGAGGGGGGAGAAGGGCTGCAGCACGCATGGCAGGAATCTCCGGGAGGCCAGGTAGCAGGCAGTGTCCTATATGGACCTGCTAGCCTCCTGTGGGCAGTTTTTGGAACTTTGGGGGGGGACTACAGGAACCAGATTGAGTTGGGATGTGAGGGAAGGATTAAACTACACTACATGGTGGGGCCTAGTAGTTGGGGGGATTAGTTTTGGGGTGGACATGCCCTTTAATAAAAGTGTAAGGAAGTTTCAGAAAGTGTAAAGATTCTTTTAACCTTTATTTTAAAAAAAAAATCAGGAAATCCTGGGTTCTCTGCCAAGCTGGGGGAGCTTGAATATGAAGAGAGACTGGAAAGTTACAATTATGTACGCTGGAGAAAAGGCGCTTGCGGGGGATATGATTACTGTGATAAATACATTAACGGGCCATACAATAAACTATCTGGGGCATTGTTCACCAATAGAACATGTTAGAGGACACGAGGACATCCCTTAAGACTTGAAAAAAAAAGATTTAGGCTCAAGCTCGGAAAGGGTTTTTCACTGTGAGAAACGGAAGCTATGGAACTGTCTTCCAGTGGACGTTGTTATGGAGGAGGTTCTTGGTCAGTTAATAAAAAGCTGGATGAGTTTCTACAAACAAGGAATGTTACAAGTTACTTGATTGATACATAAGTAGAGTTGGGAAAGGGTTTGTCACTGTGAGAACGGTAAAGCTATGGAACTGTCTTCCAGGGACGTTGTTATGGCAGGTTCATTGGTCAGTTTAATAAAAAGCTGGATGAGTTTCTGCAAACAAGGAATGTTACAAGTTATGGTATTGATACATAAAGTAGAGTTGATCTAGGAAATTTCCGATTGCCACTTGGAGTCAGGAAGGAATTTTTCCCTTCAAAATTTGGTGGGGTCTTTTTGCCTTCCTCTGGATCAACAGTTAGGCAGGAAATGAGGATATGAGATGGGTTGTGGGATGGACGTATGTCTTTATTCAACCTCAAAATTACTATTACTAATCCCCTTGCAGATGTAAGGTTAAGACTGGCACAGTCCAGAGAAACTGGCATAGAACTCAGTCTACGGAGTGCTGGAGGTTCTCTCATTATCCTGGTGGGGGGGGGGGGAGTTAATGTTTTTTGGTTTGGTGGCCTGGACAATGGCAGTGAGGGAGGTTACAGCAGATCCTTATGGACAGGGAACCGTCCCCTAATTCTTTTGACACCATTTTTGGTTTTGCATCTCTCGCTTGTTGATTGGCCTCTTTGACCAGTTCCTTTTTGGTACATTCTAAGGCAGTTCTTTCTCTCCTGGGCCTGCCAATCAGGAGTCTGATGCTCAAAGACAGTGGCCCTAGACCAGAGGACAAACCCTCCAGCTAGTCCTAAACTCCATAACTCTCGGTAACCACCAGTTATTCACCATTAGTTCCTTGCGTAAAGCTAAAGACACTTCATGATATCTCTGTACCTTGGTTGGCCAAACCATAATTGGGCAGATGAACATGGGGTTCCATTCAACCGGTTTATCAGCTAAACATTGGACATCCCTCCACATGACCTGATGACATCTACAGAAGGTCATTCAGAGGACTAAGTTTGCCTATAAGATTTATCTTCTATTTCCCTTCTATGGAAGAAGTTACGGTAGTGGATTTGTGAGAACAGACAGGATGCGATGACATGTGCTTGTCCTGCACACAACCCCCCTCGTGTCTATTGTTTTCTGGTGATGGCTCCGACACCTTTCACCTTCCTGGCTGCTACCGTAAAGTCACCCCAGGGACAGTGGTTTGTTGGCCTGAAAAGGATTAACCCATTCCAGACATTGTCCTTTGGATATTGTTGTGCTTGGAGATAAAATAGTTTTTGTAGCTGATTTATGGTTCGTACACACGTGTGTCGGGACCCGCAATCGCACGTGTGTACGAGCCTTTAGTCTCATGAGAGCTTCACATTGAAAAGTTAATAATCATAGCAGTTAGAGTGTAAGAAATGTAGGCCTTTTTATTAATAAAAATAGCGCCCAAAAATTACCGCCGCACATCACGGCCGCAAAAATAGCGATATCCCTTAAGCCCCAAAGGCCCTTCTTAGGGCCGCAAAGGCACTTGTAAGTGCCGCAAGGGCCCTGATAGGGGGTCCCGGTTCAAGCTGTGGGACCCCAAAGGGCTCTTGTTAGAGCCGCAAAGGCCCTGATAGGGCCAGGGAGGGGGGTCCCAGCTCGAGCTGCGGGACCCCTTTAGCCCCAAAAGGCCCTTTTCAGGGCCCACTAGAGGGTGCCTCTATCCCTCCCAGCGAGCCCTTCCCCGCCAGCGGCAGGGCAGGGGGCTTGGAGGGGCTGCTGGGGAGGGGGTGCGCAACGGGTGGTCGCGTCCACCTGCTGTGGCCCTTCCCAGCAGCCCCGCCCAACCCCATCCCCGCTCACGGCGAACATATGGAACAGGAGGCTAGGCGGGTGGTGAGCGCCACGCCCCTTTGCAGTGGCGACCACCTGCGGCGAGGTGGGCGTGCCACCGGGGGTGGGTGCGACCACCAGCCGCGATCCAGGGGGGAATCTCGGCTGTTTTCACCACCTTCAAGTATTACGGCCGAGATTAGCGATGCGTAACAGTTACCGCTGTAACTGTTAACTGAATCGTTAACTTTTTGCGGCCGTTTTCCGCCCATTCATAAATCGCAGAAAACACGATTTTGGCGAAAATGGTGGAATAACTTTTCGCAAAAAGTTAACGAACTGTTGTAAATTGTTTTATTAAAGTGTTTTATTTTAATACCTTATAATTCAGGTGTAAGTGCTGTTGCTTGGTGGAAGGTGGGCGTAGTCTGATGTCAGATGTGGCTAGAGCTAGAAGAACCATACGGTGTAGATAGAAGCCAGAGGCCATTATCCTACAGTAAATATTAATCTAAAGTGCTGTACACTCTGAAACAGCCAATCAAAAACAGCCATAAAGTGGCTGACCCGTCCTTCTTGACAACTTACAATGTCAGGGAGCATTAGGCATTGTTTTCCTGCTAATAGTACAGAGCAGGCTGGTTGAATTATGTGGCGAGTTCCTAGATTAAGGCTTTGTACACACGGGCGTCTTTCGCTAATCCGCCGTTGATTAACACACATGATCATTGGCAGAAACAGGTATTTATTGTGTGTGTGTGTTGCTAGGCAGGTGTGTACAAGGCCTTAGAGTAAGATTTCGGGGGGACAGGCATCCAGAATCCTGCTCTCTGCTGACTGTTAAGGTTCGTACACGCGATAGATAATATTCGTACGATACAGCCAACGAACGAGCAGTCGCACGACATTCGTGCGAAAATATAGCTTCGACGATCGTAAAAGACCATCGACCGTCGACTGATGTCGGCTTTTTCCGACGACCGGCATGGCGGATTTGTTCTGCCGATTGTCGTTATATCTGTACATGGTCGGAAGATTATCGTTAGATTTCTACGAAAATGTATGGAAAGGCGCATGCGTTGGTTCGGTAATCATGCGATCATACGAACGTTGTTTCACAAACGAACGTCACGCGATGACACGAACGTGAACAGCACAAACGAACGTCACGCGATGACACGAACGTGAACAGCACAAACGAACGTCTGACATTCGCACATTCTGGATTCTTTGATATTGATATGATAATGAATTTCACACTCTGTCCTTAAGGCCGACCCGTGAAGCACAATGTGTATTAAAGTCCTTTTCACCTGACGATTGTGCAGCAAATGGGCCTCGTGAACAGATCCGCCCAGCAGACATCGAGTTCCAATCAGCCGACAAAGTGGCCATACACAGCACGTTCATACATATAGTGCATCGCAGGTCGGCCCCCACGATCACACGTGTGTATGAGCCTTTATTCTCTTTGCACCCCTTTGCAGAGTTCATTAGAAAGTGCAAGTGACTGAAAGGGAATTAAAGTAATGGGTACCAAGATGCTGAAGAATGGCCTGGGGAACACAGGTAAACCAGGACCCGATGTCCTCAACCTACCCAGGCTGTCCGTCAGGATTTAATGTGGTACCAACAATATTTTTAACCCAAATGATTCTGCAGGAATGGCTGTGATTTCCCAAGATGTCCAATCACTCGGATCAAATTAATTTTCCTACAAAACGACCAGGGGTGGAGTCAGATAATTTGGTCCAGTTGGACATGCCAATCAAATGAGCCAAATTATCTACACATGTTTATCCGCCTCTAACTATGTTACTTGTTTGTGGACAGATGTGAAAATGATCACACATAATTGAGGACGGCCATTTTGAACATGGGGCTCTCGCCTTTTTCCATTGTTTACACAAAGTAGAGTCCTGCATAAGGTTGGGTACCCACGGGTTACCTGATTTGCGGGTCAGGTAAACCATAGTGAGGTTAAATGGGTTGGGGGTAGGGTTCAGTTGGAAGCGGTAGGTGTGCGTTGGGTCAGGTAGGAGGTTTGGGTCTGTTTAATTTCGAGCATGGGGTTGTGGGTCTGGTGCGGTTATGGAATCAACCAGCATAGTGGGTGCAGGTAGTGTTTTTGTGCGGGCCGGGGGTCAATTGGACCTAAGTTAAGAATTAGACCTGTGCAGTACACAAACAGCATTTTGAATGCGCAATTCACGTTTTTTAGTAAAAACTGCGTAAAGCGATTTCATCCCCTATTTGCCCGCAGGTATAAACTGCAAATTAGCAGTTCCCATGTCATTGTTCTAATATAATGATTTCATTGTGCACAATAGATTAGCAGGAATAGATATATAAAATAATGTGCAGCTCAATCGTTATTCTATGAAGGTTTACTTCTCCTTTAAAACTCTCGCCTGCTGGTCTGTCCTAATGTGTCAATTTCAGAAATCGTGCTTTTTCTCTGAGCGGCATCAAGTACTGGGGAAGCTATTGAGTGTATCTAGTTGCAGACAGAGGGGAATTAAGGTTATAGCAGGAGAAGAGAATTTCTTCTGTACCATAGAGTGCTCATAACACATTGAAAGGTGAGATAGTGTCCCGGATTACAGAGCAATCATCCCCAGTTAAACACTCATCATTTTCCTTGTCCTTGGCTACCTGTCTGCCTCACCTCTATCCCACAGAGCCCCACACATAACTAAACACTGATTACAACTTATGACATAGCTAATCACTGAATATAACTGATGACATAGCTAATCACTGAATATAACTGATGACATAGTTAATCACAAATTATAACTGAAGACATAGCCTAACACTGATTATAACTGATAACATAGCTAAACAATGATTATAACTGATGACATAATTAAGCACCAATTATAACCAATGACTGCTTAGCACCAATTATAATTGATGACATAGCTAAACACTGATTACCGGTATAACTTGTGACATAGCTAATCACTGAATATAATTGATGACACAGCTATACAGCGATTATAACTAAAGACATAGCTAAGCACAGATTATAACGGATGATATAGCTATACAGCGATTATAGCGGATGACATAGCTAAGCACTGATTATAACTGATGACATAGCTAAACACCGATTATAACTGATGACATAGCTAAACACTGATTATAACTGAAGATATAGCTAAGCACTGATTATAACTGATGACATAACTAAACACTGATTATAACTGATAAAATAGCTAAGTACTGATTATAACTGATGACATAGCTAAACACTGATAATAACTGATGACAAAGCTAAGCACTGATTATAACATAGCTAAACACTGATTATAACCGATGACATAGCTAAGCACTGATTATAACTGATGACATAGCTAAACACTGATAATAACTGATAACAAAGCTAAGCACTGATAATAACATAGCTAAACACAGATTATAACCGATGACATAGCTAAGCACTGATTATAACTGATGATATAGCTAAGCACTGATTTTAACTGATGACATAGCTAAACACTGATTATAACTGATGACATAGCCTAGCACTGATTATAACTGGTGACAGCTAAACACTGATTATAACTGATGACATAGCTAAACACTGGTTATAACTGATAATATAGCTAAGCATTGGTTATAACTGATAATATAGCTAAGCATTGAATATAGCTGATGACAGCTAAACACTGATTATAGCTGATGACATAGCTAAGCACTGGTTATAACTGATGACATAGCTAAGCCTTGAATATAGCTGATGACATAGCTAAACACTGATTATAACTGATGACATAGCTAAACACTGATTATAACTGATGACATAGCTAAACACTGATTATAACTGATGACATAGCTAAACACTGATTATAACTGATGACACAGCTAAACACTGATTATAACTGATGACATAGCTAAGCACAGATTATTAGCATATACGTTTGAGGATATCCATGGTTTGGCATAGTGACTATTATAAGGCTATAATTTGTTGTTACTCTCCATTATTAAATGACAAACTTTTATATTTTAAATTTCCCTTAGCTGCAACTTCTGTTCTCTGCAGTTTTTCTTTTTTAACAATGAACAATGAGGATCTAAGAAATAATCTGTGTCAAACACAGATTGGGAAAACAGAGGAGAGAAGACAGATTCCCCTAATATTCCCAATGAGCCTCGGACACAGAGATGCATAAAATTCCCTCGCTCATTTCTGATTCCAATGTTCGGTGAGATCCTGTATATAATTACGTCTCTGTGCTGCAGGGTGCAGTCAGGTAAGGCTACAAACGTGTTTTGCGATTGGTCTGCCTTCAAATGATATAGATCTGTTTACCAATTCACCACAAGCGTAAATAAGACATCAACTATGAACAAGGAACGTCAAATTGCATCAAATACATTGGGGAAATGTAGGGAAGTTGTTGCGAATATTTTACATACTATTTAATGCTAAAAGGGCCGGGGTGAAGGGTAGGAGTGAAAGAAAATCTCTGTTCGTACTTGATTTTTGATTTTCTTTACATTTTGGGGTTTGACACATTTTTTACCTCTTAATCTGCACCTTTCTGACGTGACATTTAGTGACATTTGAACTGCTGTATATTACAGACTCTGGATATTAATGAAAACCCCCAAAACAAAATGGCTTCTAAATGAAGACTTCCTGTATATTACAGACTCTGGATATTAATGAAAAACCCCAAAACAAAATGGCTTCTAAACGAACACTTCCTGTATATTACAGACTCTGGATATTTATGAAAACCCCCAAAACAAAATGGCTTCTAAACGAACACTTCCTGTATATTACAGACTCTGGATATTAATGAAAACCCCCAAAACAAAATGGCTTCTAAACGAACACTTCCTGTATATTACAGACTCTGGATATTAATGAAAAAACCCCCAAAACAAAATGGCTTCTAAACGAACACTTCCTGTATATTACAGACTCTGGATATTAATGAAAAACCCCAAAACAAAATGGCTTCTAAATGAACACTTCCTGTATATTACAGACTCTGGATATTAATGAAAACCCCCAAAACAAAATGGCTTCTAAACAAACACTTCCTGTATATTACAGACTCTGGATATTAATGAAACCCCCCAAAACAAAATGGCTTCTAAACGAACACTTCCTGCAACGTTCTAAAAACCTTTACACGAGGTGAACTTCCCGTGTAACTCATAAAGACGTGGCTATAATTGAATCTATTGTAAAGTAGCAGCGGAGCCCAGCCATGGAATTGCACATTAAAATGTTCATTTGTTATTTACACAGACGTCCTACGCAAACCTCCCCTTTTTACATTTATATTTTTCCCTTTTAGGCCTTTGGGATCTCTTCGTTGCGCTGCGTTTACGGGCTTGTAAATCTCTCGATTATTAACCGTCGCAGAGCCACGCTGCAGTCGCCGGCTAGTACATGTCCGTCACCCCGTCTAACTTAATTAACCCCTTAATAACTAATTGGTTGTACAGAGTGTAGGTGTTGGCTTTATGTGTCTTTTTAGGAAACCTATAAAATGATTCGTCATTGTAATTATTATTAGTGGTGGTTGGTCTCATTTCCAAACAGGCAGGGGGTTCTGGGAAATGTAGCTTTAACAGCAAGAGGGTTGCAGGGGGGTTCGAGGTGAGGGCCCCTGACTTCTTTTTAACCTTTCCCTGTGACAAAAGTCAGACAGATCTTTGCGGCACCATTTTTAGTAGCCGGTGACCAATATTTGGTGGCTTTGGTGCAGACGGCTTCTCACCCTGTCTCCGTTTCCCTTCCTGTCTCTCTCCCTTTTCCTCGTTAAAACATACAGTAGCTGCTCTCTTCTGACAGGGCCATTCTCTGTGTTCTCCCTCCCTTACACACACACACCCGTTTCAGTTCTGGCTAGCACTACCTGTACATTGGCTAACCTGTGGCTCTTTGCACTTCCCTGTAATCAAGATCAGAGATTGGCTCCTTTCCACTCTAAATGACCCCAATACGACTGGATAGAAAGTGACTAGAGGCAGTTTATAGTTCAAAGGCTTTGGGTTCTATTTCCTGACCTTGTCCCTGTTTCTTTCATTTTATCTTTTTTGTTTTGCTAATTTATCGCCCGTCCTTATGACCCTTCCAGGTACCCGTCCTTTCCAGGATGCTGTTTACCTAATGGGCAGATCACCGTTTTTCCCATCTCTCCTTTTCTGCCTGTGCCTAGAGTTTTACTTCCCCCCTCTCTCCCTTCCATGGCTCTGTTTATGTGTCCCCCTCGCACCAGCCTGAGGTGTTTCTGCTCTCCGCGCCGAGGGTAATAAGGGGTCTGGATTGCCTGACAGACAGAAGGCTTTACTTCTTCGCAAACCAGAGTTATTTTTGCATGAATACAGGGGAGTGTCTCACCTTTTATTATGTTTGTTTTTCTGTTTGTGCGTACGTGTGTATTTTTAGTTTTAAAAGACGGAAAAAAAAAAAAAAAAATAAAATAAAAAAAAAATAGTGAAAAGTCTCCCTTTTCGAACACAGGGCTTGCTCTCAGTCGGATTTTCGATGGTGGGTCCCTGTGGACTCCGAGACTGAGAGTCGAGTTTCTCAATAAAACGGCTGGGCCTCTGTCCTCAGCAACAGCCAAACCAAAGCTTTGTAGGGAACTGGGGCCAGGCTTGTAATTCTCCATCGGCTCCCCTGATAAATCCACATGGCACTGGAGTCCCTAAAGTAACAAAAGATCTTTGGATTTTTCCCTGTCGGTTCCCAGCAGAGATTTCTGGGAGAAGACGACATTTTGATTGGGCGTTTGGGTCAGGGGGGGACAAACTTACTTGTTTTTCAGCATCTGGTCGCTTCTATAGATGCTATATTTTAACCCTTTGACTGCCATTAGGCAGTATAGTAAATATCCAACATACATGCCAATTTTATGTATTTTAGTGTTTTAATATATAGCATAATTTAAAGGGCATGTCCACCCGTAAAACATAAAAACTGGTGATTGTCAGATTTATACCCGCAACCTCAACTGCTATTTTTACCAGTTTATTACATTTGTAACCGGATATTTAATGATATGTTCTATTCCATTCTGGTAAAGGTATCTGCCTCCTCCCTCTGCTCAATGAGCTTTTTATAAGCTTGAGCATGTGCAGAGGAGGCATCAGGGGAACAGCTGTAAATTGTTTTATGTGATAGGAGAGGAGTCATCTTACCAAAGAATGGTACATAACCATGCGATATTTTGGTCGGATCGACTGATAATTCAGTGTATTAGTCGATCGGACTGACCAACTGGCATCTAATAATGTGCTGAAAAATTCGGAATGAGTTGGAGGGCAGTTAACTGACAAGTGACCAGTTCTTGGTTTTAACGATGGAGATTCCCTTCAATAATAATGATTAATTCACACAATGACATGTTTAGAATATATGAGTTCAGACATTATCTGCCAGCCCCAATATTTACACTTTTATGAAAATAAACAAGTATACAAAACTGATTGCGCTGTACAATTCCTGACTGGCCATCTGCTGACTCGTTTTTGCTTTTCTGTCAGAGATCACATTTTCCTAGCTACCAGTGTCTGGACAGATAATCCTTTATTTGTTGCAGGTTGTGAACTTCTACAGGAATTTATGCAGCATGTCTAGAATGT
Source organism: Hymenochirus boettgeri (assembly GCA_019447015.1). Classification (NCBI taxonomy): domain Eukaryota; kingdom Metazoa; phylum Chordata; class Amphibia; order Anura; family Pipidae; genus Hymenochirus; species Hymenochirus boettgeri. The sequence goes on along the minus strand of CM033477.1, from coordinate 151,618,904 downwards.
ATACACTCATTCCTAACTCCAAATCTGAGACTGTGGCCTTGGAACCATATACGTACCCCTTAGTTACTTTTAGCCCCTGCTCCCCAAACCACTGGCTCAGTCATGCTCAGTTTGATTGTACTTAAAGGACAACTATATTGTAAAAGTTAACTTTTTAAACATGAAAACCACCTGGAGAAAAGAGATAGGATTGATTATTCCTACCTCCCAATATTGTTTTGTTGATGAGCTACAGCGCATACAGTTTTCATCTGCCAGGTTATGGCTCTGGGCCATTCTATATTAAAGATAGTGCCGAAGCATACAGGAAGACTGGCAGAAGCACTTCTTTTTCTGTCCTGCTGCTCCTCATAGAAATGATATTGGGAGGTAAAAATCATCAATCCTACCTCCCTGCCTCGGGTATTTTTATTTTAACTGTTTTTTTAAAAAACTTTATACCCACTATAGTTTCCCTTTAAGGAGAGAGAGGATCTGTCCATTCATCTAATTTGTATCCCACTGAGCTAAGGAGAAGGGTTAGAGATTACTAGGGATAGTTAACCAGGAGTCTATAGATTGTTTCTTACGTTTCTAGCAGAATCAGCGTGTGTGTAACTAATATCAGAACTCTGTGTTACCATGTCATGTCCACTAGGCCCGGAGACTGTTAATTAATATGTTTTAATAGGCAGAAGTACAATGCGAAAGTCGGGAGCGATGTTTTATTTGGTTGTTTCCTAACAGTCGGTCCAGTTTGTACAGGGCAGGGGGGTGGGGGTGGGAGGCTTGGCAGAGCAAATGAAAATAAAGCGTATTCATTCGGCAGGGTGTCTCGCTCACGGGCCCCGTAATTGTAGCACGGATGATACTGCGCTTACTGGGGTCTCCATTCAGCTTAATGCACAGATGTTTCATGTCATTCCTGACCATTGGGAAAGGGGCCAAACTCCGCTAAAGCCACAGTCGGGAACGGAGACCTGAAGACACAAAATGTGCATTTTTCTACCTTTCAGGAAATGGCATATTTTAAGGTGAAGATTTTTCAATCCCCCTGTTGTGATGTGGGGTTCGTGCCCTCAGAAGGTGCCCTCTCCTCCCCTGCCCCTGACCTACTTTACATCTACTCATCGCTGGCATCTCTGTTCCAGGCCCCTGTGCTTACAGCAGCTACGTATTATTTATTCAGCAGCCCTGATAGGGTTCACCTTTTGCATTGCAGATGCACTGGGGCCAACGATACTGACAGATACAGTTAGTTCCAATAAGGCCCCAGCTCAAAAGCTTCAAACCCTTTAATGCCCTTAAACATTTAGGTGCAAAATTTTGCAACAACCAATCAAATAGTTTCTATAACTACAGTAGACCAGTAAAAAGCTTACATCTGATTGGATGCTGCAGATAAATAACCCAGGTAATCTTATTACAACTGTACAGTTGTTGCTCCACCCGCTTTTGACCAAGGGCCTAATCAGTGGGAGGAGAACACATTCTACAAAAAGTGGATAGATCCCAGACTACATTGGAGGTGGAGCTTAAAGAGTAGAGTTAGCTCGTACCTGTCATGATGGCGTTCTGATTCCAGGGTTGGGGGAAGCAGTTGGGTACAAAAAGGTCAAAGATGGTAAAGAAACTTTCCATTTTGTATTTCTTAGATGGTGCTGTGCTGAGTATATTCCATGGTTTATCTATTCACATCAGGCCCTGTCCTGAAGAGCTTACGATCTAAGTATGTTGGGAGGCACTAGGATTGAAATCTTCATACTTATTCTGAATATATTTATTGGGTGTCATCCATGTGTCACAAAGCCTGTCCTATGTCCATCCCAAACACAAGCTCCATAGTAGAACGCACTTACACACACACACACACTTGTTTAAAGCCATTCAGATTGTAACGCACACACTTCACTGTCAGCTAAATCAAACGGAAGTATTTCATTAATCGCGATAGTGTGACATGGAAGGGGAAAATAAGAAGTTTTGTTTCAGATCCAAACCCCCAAATTAAAACGAGAGAAAGCGAAAGTAACGTGAAGTAAATGACAGCGAGTCTGAAACCATAACCGGTAAAGTGTCCGTTTATTTACTAACCCTACATGGCTCTGGTGCAGAGATCACTACCTCCAGATCAGAGCGATCAATGTGTGACCTTGCACCGTCGATCTTGCAAGGATTTCAGCTTGAATTCTGGTCAAGATGCCGCGGTGGCAGTTAGGATTGATGGAACTTTCCTGCAATGTCCGATCACCTTCTAAACAATAAACCGCTTCAAACCAGCAAACAACCGATCGAACTGGACACATTTTTTTGACCGAATGAATCAAAAATATTGACCGTTGTATAGCCGACCGGACTTGATTCTTGCTAACAGTGAGCCCAGTATAATCCCCAATTCTGTTTTCAGTTACACACGTATATGTCTCTGTATTTCAATAACATGCAATCTGTCAATTTGAATGCCCCTTGGCACATTATTGGTGAGTTCTGTACATCTTGTATTTGGCACAATACGGGCTTCTCCAGACACTACAACAAGGAAGACAGGTGTGTGGGTACTGAATGTTATTCAGGGCTGCGTTACTTTATTACTGTGCGCCAAGAGTGACACCCTGTACTTAGAAAGTCTAGTTTGTTATGGGGGATTCCTTGGGGCCCAATGAATTGCAGTAAATTAAGCTGAGTACACACTTAACATAAAAGGGACGGTTCCATAGGATCTGATGAAATCACCCCTTTAACATGAAAGTGCGTAGCACAGAAACAAGTATCCCCATTGGCGATGAACGTTCCCTGGCAGCCTTGGGAATATTCGGATCTGACGGAAAATTTCCCTCTTTTGCGGTCAGCCCCCTGTAGTAAAGTATAGGAAGTCGGACATGGCTAAAGGGAATGTGTCCGTTTAGACACATTATTGAGAACAAATAATCATCGCCCAATATCTGTTTCCTTATATAATGACCAGGACATAGATTTAAGGATACAGTCATTCATTATCAAAGGTTTTTAATGATTTAAAGGGCATTTCCATCCCTAAATCAATATTTTATATATACATCTTTAGCTCCCCCCCAACCCCCATTTTCGTTATGTTTACCTATATAAAAGCTCCTGAAAGGACTGACAGACCCGACCTCTCATTGGCAATTGGGTTCCGTGACAGTGACATCATGCCCAATGGCTGACGGCCATTACCCCAACAGGCTCTTGTGTGTTGGTAACCACCTCACAACAGCAGCAGAGGTGGCTGAACATGCTGGTTCAGGATCTGTAAGTTCTTTCAGGAGCGTCTTTGGAATTATAATAAAAAGTGGGGCTTGGGAGGGTCCTTAATATATATATATCAGTTAAAGGGAGGACTTGCCCTTTAAACATAAGTTGCCAGCCCCAGTGTAACATTTGGGCCAAGTTAAACAGAGGCTACTTTGTTCTGATTTAATCCCCCACTTTTTTTAAACAATTAACAGTAAGTCATCACAACTGCAGTCCTACGACTCTTAACAGCCAATAAATAAGCTTTTTACTGAAGTGGAAGGAATAAATCCATCTTATTGGTCGCTATTGAATACTGGACCAGGTCCTCCTTGTTAACAGAGCCCCGTTATTTCTTGTCTCCCTGCCCTGATATCTAAGATTGACACATACAGCAATAAATGCATTACAGACCCTCGTCTGGTACCCTTTGCGGTGCTGTCCATGTTGTACCAATGCTGGTATGATAGTTACTGAATCTGATCACTGGCCCAGTGTTTCCTCCATTTAGCTGCGGACTATTCCGTTAGCCTGTGATCTGGGCCTGAGGCCTTCATTGCGCTTTACCACTTCAAACTGGACTAGGATGACAGCCCCCTGGGGCAGCTTGCTAACCTTTATTTAATCTGCCCGTGTTTGTTTGGGATAAATATAAATTCGCTGGGTCATTTTTAGACCTGGTGCTGGTCAGTTCACTGGCAGCGAGGTCCCTGTGTACACACCGCACATAGTTTGTATTAGGTTGGCATCTGTGCCAGTTTCTGTCTTGTTTACTGTGGCTTCTTCAGTAACGTCTCCTACGCACAGTTTTTCTTGCCAGCTGGTGGCAGCTAGAGTCATAATAACAGGTCCCCATAGATTAAAGAGTGAAGAGGCCCAGTCGCGTTTCATATGAAATATAACAGGGCCTAGAACAATCAAAGTGCAGCAGAAACGTCTTAAAACGGCCTCATGCTATGAAAATAGTATTAACCAGAGAATGAATGAATCCTCGTCCCCAGAGTAGTGGGCAGAGACTTGTAAAGTTATTCCTTGATGTCTATTGGTCCAATTTTGGTGTCCAGAACCGCTGGTGTTAAAACACCCAATAGACACCCCATTGTAACGTGCAATGGATCCAATTACAGGTGCCCAGAATCCCCCCTTTCGGCTGGTTTATAGTAACCTGCAGTTCCAGCACCTTGAAGTCATCAGAAAGTGTAAAGGTGGCCATACACATTACAGATACTCTGCAAACCCAATCGGATCGGTCAGGATTTGCCGGGCATCTGGAATGTGTGGGGGCCCAAACTGGCCAACAATGACGCTGATCTACCAACGTCGGCTTTGCTGTCAGTAGTTCTAAATAGAATCTTTCTGTCAGGGCTTTGTATATGTTTACAACCGCATGTGTACCGATATATACCAATGGGATCTACGGGTACACATGCAATCATAATAGTGTGTGTATGGGTACCTTAATTTAAACAATGGGAGCCAAGACACAGATGCGTACTGTAACTGTTACAGGTGTGAAACTGATCAACCAGAGAGTGATAGAGGATACACAACTTTATTATCGTTATTGTCTAATGGGAATTAAAGGGCATCTATAGTGGGAAAATGAACTTTTTTTCCTTTCTTTCCATGAGTTCTATAATTCCCCACAACCCCCAGAGTGTCATCACTTTGTTCAGATTCCCTCTCTGTCCTGAGATACACCAGTTAGAAGAATACGTGATTGCATTCCTCTACTCCTACTTGGACTGTCAATCAAATCCCTGTAATGTGTTTCCCCCCCTCCCTGCTCTGTAATAAACATAGAGATAACAGCATTAGCAGGGGGAGAGAGGTAGCTTTGATGTTAGATATAAGGCTGCACTTGACCCCCCTTCTTAATAGCTTTCACTGATTGATGATGGGTCACAAAGTGAGAGATCGTAAACTGTACTGATCTTCTTCCGTGTCTCCAGGACAGCTTACTTTCTATTGGCCACTGTGCGTGGGTGTGTTTTTCAGGATGTTGAACTTTTAACTCCTACTGCACATGATTAGCTTGTCAGTTAGCCGGAGTTGAGACATGGAGGAGGTAACAGAGGGGAGGGGGAAGGGGGGATTGCTGCACATAGATCTGACACCGTGGTTAAACAGAGTCATTGACAGAGATAGGATTAAGGCAGAACAGAGTACATGAATTTAACTTTGCAAAGGGGCAATATGTTTTTTTCACTATAGATGCCCTTTAACCCCTTACACACAGTAACTATGTATACAGGGACAGAAAGGAACAATGATTTATATGGTTATATTGTTTATACTATAATGAGGGTTGTACCTGTAACATATCAATTACCTCTTTATTATATCTACTGTCCACAGTACTGACAACTGACCTTACACACAGTAACTATGTATACAGGGACAGAAAGGAACAAGGATTTATATGGTAATATTGTTTATACTATAATGAGGGTTATACCTGTAACATATCAATTAACCCTTTATTACATCTACTGCCCACAGTACTGACCACTGACCTTACACACAGTAACTATGTATACAGGGACAGAAAGGAACAAGGATTTATATGGTAATATTGTTTATACTATAATGAGGGTTACACCTGTAACATATCAATTAACCCTTTACATCTCCTGTCCGCAGTACGACCACTGACCTTACACACAGTAACTATGTTACAGGGACAGAAAAGACAAGATTTTATATGGTAATATTGTTTATAACTATAATGAGGGTTTATACCTGTAACATATCATTAACCCTTTTTACATCTACTGTCCACAGTACTGACCACTGACCTTACACACAGTAACTATGTTACAGGGACAGAAAGGAACAGGATTATATGGATATTGTTTATACTATAATGAGGGTTTAACCTGTAACATATCAATTAACCCTTTATACATCTACTGTCCACAGTATTGACCACTGACCTTACACACAGTAACTATGTATACAGGGACAGAAAGGAACAAGGATTTATATGGTAATGTTTTATACTATAATGAGGGTTATACCTGTACAAATCAATTAACCCTTTATTACATCTACGTCCACATTACTGACCACTGACCTCCACACAGTAACTATGTATACAGGGACGAAAGGAACAAGGATTTATATGGTAATATTGTTTTATCTATAATGAGGGTTATACCTGTAACATATCAATTAACCCTTTATTACATCTACTGTCCACAGTATGACCACTGACCTTACACACAGTAACTATGTATACAGGGACAGAAAGGAACAAGGATTTATATGGTATATTGTTTATACTATAATGAGGGTTATACCTGTAACATATCAATTAACCCCTTTATTACACTCTACGTCCACATTACTGACACTGACCTTACACAAGTAAACTATGTATACAGGGACAGAAAGGAACGGATTTATATGGTAATATTGTTTATACTATAATGGGGGTTATCTGTAACATATCAATTAACCCTTTATTACATCTACCGTCCACATTACTGACCACTGACCTTACACCATTAACTATGTATACAGGGACAGAAAGGACAGGATTTATATGGTAATATTGTTTATACTATAATGAGGGTTATACCTGTAACATATCAATTAACCCTTATTACCTACTGTCCACAGTATTGACACTGACCTTACACACGTAACTATGTATACAGGGACAAAAGGAACAAGGATTTTATGGTAATATTGTTTATACTATAATGAGGGTTAACCTGTAACATACAATTAACCCTTTATTACTCTACTGTCCACAGTTTGACCACTGACCTTACACACAGTAACTATGTATACAGGGACAAAAGGAACAAGGATTTATATGGTAATATTGTTTATCCTATAATGAGGGTTATACCTGTAACATATCAATTAACCCTTTATTACATCTACGTCCCAGTACTGACCACTGACCTTACACACAGTAACTATGTATACAGACAGAAAGGACAAGGATTTATATGGTAATATTGTTTATACTATATGAGGGTTATACCTGTAACATATCATTAACCCTTTATTACTCTACTGTCCACAGTACTGACCACTGACCTTACCACAGTAACTATGTATACAGGGACAGAAAGAACAGGAGTTTATATGGTAATATTGTTTATACTATAATGAGGGTTATACCTGTAACATATCAATTACCCCTTTTTACATCTACTCCACTTACTGACCACTGACCTTACACACATGAACTATTTATACAGGGACAGAAAGGAACAGGATTATATGGTAATATTGTTTATACTATAATGAGGTTTATACCTGTAACATATCAATTAACCCTTTATTACATCTACTGTCCACAGTACTGACCACTGACCTTACACACAGTACTATGTATACAGGGACAGAAAGGACAAGGATTTATATGGTAATATTGTTTATACTATAATGAGGGTTATCCTGTAACATATCAATTAACCCCTTATTACATCTATCTGTCCCAGTACTGACCACTGCCTTACACACAGTAAACTATGTATACAGGGACAGAAAGGAACAAGGATTTATATGGTAATATTGTTTATACTATAATGAGGGTTTACCTGTAACATATCAATAACCCTTTATTTACATCACTGTCCACAGTACTACCACTGACCTTACACACAGTAACTATGTATACAGGGACAGAAAGAAACAAGGATTTATATGGTAATATTGTTTATACTATAATGAGTTATACCTGTAACATCAATTAACCCTTTATTACATCTACTGTCCACAGTACTGACCACTGACCTATACACACAGTAACTATGTATACAGGGAACAGAAAGGAACAAGGATTTTATATGGTAATATTGTTTATACTAAATGAAGGTTATACCTGTAACATATCATAACCCTTTATTACATCTACTGTCCACAGTACTACCACTGACCTTACACACAGTACTATGTATACAGGGACAGAAAGGAACAAGGATTATATGGTAATATTGTTTATCTATAATGGGGTTAACCTGTAACATATCAATTAACCCCTTATTACTCTAGTCCACAGTACTGACACTGACCTTACACACGTAACTATGTATCAGGGACAGAAAGGAAACAAGTATTATATGGTAATTTTGTTTATACTATAATGAGGTTATACCTGTAACATTCATTAACCCTTTATTACATCTACTGTCCACAGTACTGACCTGACATGACCTTACACAGATAATTATGTTACAGGGACAGAAAGGAACAAGGATTTATATGGTAATATTGTTTATACTATAAGGAGGGTATACCTGTAACATATCAATTAACCCTTCATCGTACCCACTAGACCACTGACCTACACAACAGTAACTATGTATACAGGACAGAAAGGAACAAGATTTATATGGTAATATTGTATACTATATGAGGGTTATACCTGTAACATTTATTAACCCCTTTATTACATCTACTGCCACAGTACTGACCACTGACCTTACACACCAGTAACTATGTATACAGGGACAGAAAGGAACAAGATTTATATGGTAATATTGTTTATACTATAATGAGGGTTATACCTGTAACATATCAATTAACCCCTTTATTACATCTACTGTCCACAGTACTGACCCTGACCTTACACACAGTAACTATGTATACAGGGACAGAAAGGAACAAGATTTATATGGTAATATTGTTTATACTATATGAGGGTTATACCTGTCACTACAATTAACCCTTTATACATCTACCGTCCACAGTACTGACCACTGCCCTTACACACAGTAACTATGTATACAGGGACAGAAAGGAAACAGGATTTATATGGTAATATTGTTTATACTATACTGAGGTTATACCTGTAACATTCAATTAACCCTTTATTACATCTACTGTCCACAGTACTGACCACTGACCTACACACAAGTACTATGTATACAGGGACAGAAAGGCAAGGATTTATATGGTAATATTGTTTATACTATAATGAGGGTTATACCTGTAACATATCAATTAACCCCTTATTACATCTACTGTCCACAGTACTGACCACTGACCTTACACACAGTAACTATGTATACAGGGACAGAAAGAACAAGATTTATATGGTAATATTGTTTATACTATATGAGGGTTATACCTGTAACATATCAATTAACCCTTTATTCATCTACTGTCCACAGTACTGACCACTGACCTTACACACAGTAACTATGTATACAGGGACAGAAAGGAACAAGATTTATATGGTAAATTGTTTATACTATAATGAGGGTTATACCTATAACATATCAATTAACCCTTTATTACATCTACTGTCCACAGTTGACCACTGACCACACCAGTAACTATGTACAGGGACAGAAAGGAACAAGGATTATATATGTATATTGTTTTATCTATAATGAGGGTTATACCTGTAACATATCATTACCCTTTATTAACTTCACTGTCCACAGTACTGACCACTGACTTACACACAGGTAACTATGTATACAGGGACAGAAAGGAACAAGGATTTATATGGTAATATTGTTTATACTATAATGAGGTTTTAACCTGTAACATATCAATTAACCCTTTATTACATCTACTGTCACAGTATTGACCACTGACCTTACACAACAGTACATGTATACAGGGACAGAAAGGAACAAGGATTTATATGGTAATATTGTTTATACTATAATGAGGGTTATACCTGTAACATATCAATTAACCCCTTATTACAACTACTGTCCACAGTACTGCCCATGACTCTACACACAGTAACTATGTATACAGGGAGAAAAGGAACAAGGATTATATGGTAATATTGTTTATACTATAGAGGGTTATACCTGTAACATATCAATTAACCCTTTCGCCCATGACCACTGACTTACACAACAGTAACTATGTATACAGGACAGAAAGGAACAAGGATTTATATGGATATTGTTTATACTATAATAGGGTTATACCTGTAACATATCAATTAACCCTTTATTACATCTACCGTCCACAGTACTCACTGACCTTACACACATGATATGTATCAGGAGAGAAGGAACAAGGATTTATATGGTATTATTGTTTATACTATAATGAGGGTTATACTGTAACATATCAATTACCCCTTTATTACATCTACGTCCACAGTACTGACCACTGACCTTACAACACAGTAATATGTATACAGGACAGAAAGGAACAAGGATTAAATGGTAATATTGTTTATACTATAATAGGGTTATACCTGTAACATATCAATTAACCCTTCCTGACCACTGACCACTGACCTTACACACAGTACTATGTATACAGGGACAGAAGGAACAAGATTTATATGGTAATATTGTTTTATACTTTGAGGGTTATACCTGTAACATATCAATTAACCCTTATTACATCTACGTCCACGTACTGACCACTGACCTTACAACACACAGTAACTATGTATACAGGGACAGAAAGGAACAGGATTATATGGTAATATGTTTATACTATAATGAGGGTTATACCTGTAACTATCAATTAACCCTTTATTACATCTACGTCCACAGTACTGACACTGACCTTACACACAGTAACTATGTATAAGGGACGAAAGGAAACAGGATTTATATGGTAATATTGTTATACTATAATGAGTTATACCTGTAACATATCAATTACCCTTTATTACATCTACGTCCACAGTACTGACCACTGACCTTACACACAGTAACTATGTATACAGGGACAGAAAGACACAAGGATTTATTGGTTAATTGTTTTATACTTAATGAGGGTTATACCTGTAACATATCAATTAACCCTTTTACTCTACCGTCCACAGTACTGACCACTGACCTTACAACAGTAAAATGTACAGGACAGAAAGGAACAGGATTTATATGGTAATATTGTTTTATACTATAATGAGGGTTATACCTGTAACTATACAATTAACCCCTGTACCACTGACCACTGACCTTACACACAGTAACTATGTATACAGGGACAGAAAGGAACAAGATTTATATGGTAATATTGTTTATACTATATGAGGGTTATACCTGTAACATATCAATTAACCCTTTATTACATCTACCGTCCACGTACTGACCACTGACCTTACACACAGTAACTATGTATACAGGGACAGAAGGAACAAGGATTTATATGGTAATATTGTTTATACTATAATGAGGGTTATACCTGTAACATATCAATTAACCCTTTATTACATCTACTGTCCACAGTCTGACCACTGACCTTACACACAAGTAACTATGTATACAGGGACAGAAAGGAACAGGATTTATATGGTAATATTGTTTATCCTATAATGAGGGTTATACCTGTAACATATCAATTAACCCTTTATACATCTACTGTCCACAGTACTGACCACTGACTTACACACAGTAACTATGTATACAGGGACAGAAGGAACAAGATTTATATGGTAATATTGTTTATACTATATGAGGTTTATACCTGTAACATATCAATTAACCCTTATACACTACTGTCCACAGTATTGACCACTGACCTTACCACCAGTAACTATGTATACAGGGACAGAAAGGAACAAGGATTTATATGGTAAATTGTTTATACTATAATGAGGTTATACCTGTAACATATCAATTAACCCTTTATTACATCTACTGTCCACAGTACGACCACTGACCTTACAACCAGTAACTATGTATACAGGGACAGAAAGGAACAAGGATTTATATGGTAATATTGTTTATACTATAATGAGGGTTATACCTGTAACTATCATTAACCCTTATTACTTCTACTGCCACAGTACTGACCACTGACCTTACACACAGTAACTATGTTATACAGGGACAGAAAGGAACAAGGATTTATATGGTAATATTGTTTATACTATAATGAGGGTTTACCTGTAACATCATAACCCTTTATTACATCTACTGTCCACAGTATTGACCACTGACCTTACACACAGTAACTATGTATACAGGGACAGAAAGGAACAGATTTATATTTAATATTGTTTATACTATAATGAGGGTTATACCTGTATTCATAAACCCTTTATTACTCTACGTCCACAGTACTGACCACTGACTTACCCAGTAACTATGTATACAGGGACAGAAGGACAGATTTATATGGTAATATTGTTTACTATAATGAGGGTTAACCTGTAACACTCAATAACCCTTTATTACATCTACTGTCCACAGTCATTACCACTGACCCTTACACCCAGTACATGTATACAGGGACAGAAAGGAACAAGGATTTATATGGTAATATTGTTTATACTATAATGAGGGTTTTACCTGTAACATATCAATAACCCTTTATTACATCTACTGTCCACAGTACACCACTGACTACACACAGAACTAGTTACAGGGACAGAAAGAACAAGGTTTATATGGTAATATTGTTTATATAATGAGGGTTAACCGTAACATATCAATTAACCCTTTATTACATCTACTGTCCACAGTATGACCACTGACCTTACACACCAGTAACTATGTATACAGGGACAGAAAGAACAAGGATTTATATGGTATATTGTTTATACTATAATGAGGGTTATACCTGTAACATATAATAACCCTTTTTACACTACTGTCCACAGTACTGACCACTGACTACACACACAGTAACTATGTATACAGGGACAGAAAGGCAAGGATTTATATGGTAATATTGTTTATACTATAATGAGGGTTATCACTGTAACATATCAATAACCCTTTATTACATCTACTGTCCACAGTATGACCACTGACCTTACACACAGTAACTATGTATACAGGGACAGAAAGGAACAAGGATTTATATGGTAATATTGTTTAACTATAATGAGGGTTATACCTGTAACATATCAATTAACCCCTTTTACACTACTGTCCACAGTACTGACCACTGACCTACAACACAGTAACTATGTATACAGGGACAGAAAGGAACAAGGATTATATGGTATTAGTGTTTACTAAATGAGGGTTATACCGTAACATATCAATTAACCCTTTATTCCATCTACTGTCACGTACTGACCACTGACCTTACACACATAACTATGTATACAGGACAGAAAGGAACAAGGATTTATATGGTAATATTGTTTATACTATAATGAGGGTTATACCTGTAACATACAATTAACCCTTTTACACTACTGTCCCCAGTACTGACCACTGACTACACCACAGTAACTATGTATACAGGGACAGAAAGGAACAAGGTTTATATGGTAATATTGTTTATACTATAATGAGGGTTACACCTGTAACATATCAATTACCCTTATACATTCTACTGTCCACAGTAGACCACTGACCTTACACACAGTAATATGTATACAGGACAGAAAGGAACAAGGATTATATGGTAATATTGTTTAACTATAATGAGGTTTAACCTTAACATCTAATTAACCCTATTACAACCTACGTCCACAGTACTGACCACTGACCTTACACACAGTAACTATGTATACAGGGACAGAAGAACAAGGATTTATATGGTAATATTGTTTATACTATAATGAGGGTTATACCGTAACATATCATAACCCTTTATTCACTACTGTCCCAGTACTGACCACTGACTACACACAAACTATTTTACAGGACAGAAATGAACAAGGATTTATATGGTAATTTGTTTATACTATATGAGGGTTATACCTGTAACATATCATTAACCCTTTATTACATCTACTTCCACAGTATGCCACTGACTGGCCTTATCACGCAGTAACTATGTATACAGGGACAGAAAGGAACAAGGATTTATATGGTAATATTGTTTATACTATAATGAGGGTTATACCTGTAACATATCAATTAACCCTTTGTTACATCTACTGTCCACAGTACTGACCACTGACCTTACACACAGTAACTATGTACACAGGGACAGAAAGGAACAAGGATTTATATGGTAATATTGTTTATACTATAATGAGGGTTATACCTGTAACATATCAATTAACCCCTTTATTACAGCTACTGTCCACAGTACTGACCACTGACTACACACACACTATGTATACAGGGACAGAAAGGAAACAAGGGATTTATTAGGTAATAGTGTTATACTATAATGAGGGTTATACCTGGAACATATCAATTAACCCTTTATTACATCTACGTCCACAGTACTGACCACTGACTTACACACAGTAACTAGTATACAGGGACGAAAGGAACAAGGATTTATTGGTAATATTGTTTATACTATAATGAGGGTTATACCTGTAACATATCAATTAACCCCTTATTACATCTACTGTCCACAGTATTGACCACTGACCTACACACAGTAACTATGGATACAGGGACAGAAAGGAACAAGGATTTATATGGTAATATTGTTTATACTAATAGGGTTATACCTGTAACATATCAATTAACCTTTTAATTACTACCGTCCACAGTACTGACCACTGACCTTACACACGTAACTATGTATACAGGACAAGAAAGGAACAAGGATTATATGGATTATAATATTGTTTATACTATAATGAGGGTTATACCTGTAACATATCAATTAACCCTTTATTACATCTACCGTCCACAGTACTGACCACTGACCTTCCACAAAGTAACTATGTATACAGGGACAGAAAGGAACAAGGATTTATATGGTAATAGTTTATACTATAATGAGGGTTATACCTGTAACTAATCAATAACCCTTTATTACACTACTGTCCCAGTACTGACCACTGACCTTACACACAGTAACTATGTATACAGGGACAGAAAGGAACAAGGATTTATATGGTAATATTGTTTATACTATAATGAGGGTTATACCTGTAACATATCAATTAACCCTTATTACATCTACTGCCACAGTACTGACCACTGACCTTACACACAGTAACTATGTATACAGGGACAGAAAGGAACAAGGATTATATATGGTATAAATTGTTATACTATAATGAGGGTTTATACCTGTAACATATCAATTAACCCTTTATTACATCTACTGTCCACAGTATGGACCACTGACCTTACACACAGTAACTATGTATACAGGGACAGAAAGGAACAAGGATTTATATGTAATATTGTTATACTATAATGGGGTTATACCTGTAACATATCAATTAACCCCTTATACATCTACTGTCCACAGTACTGACCACTGACCTTACACACAGTAACTATGTATACAGGGACAGAAAGGAACAAGGATTTATATGGTAAATTGTTTATACTATAATGAGGTTGTTTCTGTCTTTTATTTTTGTTATCATTGTTAGTTTGTTCAGCTGAAGACTAGTGTCTTTGCGGTTGTTATACGATTTTTGTTTATTTATTTTTGTGTGTCGTTATAGTTCAGTTGTGATTTGCTATTTTATGTTATGCGCGTGTGTATTGTTAATTTCCATTTGTACTCGTACATGGGCGTTTTGGTCTGTAATGCGTTGTGTTGTTTTTTATTTTTGTTTCATGTTACTATGCACTGCTTACGTGTATTTCTTCTCCGTCTGTACGACAGTTTTTGTTCGTCAGTATGTTTCACGTTCGTATGTTGTTATGCGCGTTTTATTTTGTTGTATGTTCTCCGTACTTAAGGGGTGACTTTCTCATGTCGTTTATTGTTTATTTGTTTATGGTTCTACCGTGTACTGCTTCTTTGTAACTTGTATACAGTGTGAGTGTGACCTTGCCAAAATAATGGTTCGTTATTTATATATGTGTTACTTAATGTATTCCTGTCTGTATCATTATGTTGGTTTTGGTTTGGTTTATGTGGAAGGTCCCGTTAGTTTATTGTTTGTTTATTCGACTTTGTTTCGGTTATGCCTGTAACTTGTTCGGTGTAACGGTTTTCCTGTTTATGTACTATGGGTTTGTCCCGTTATTGTTGACTTATTGTATATAGTCTATTTATGTTTGTCTGTATGGGTGTTAACCGTTTTAGTCGTTGTGTCGTTAGTTTGGGGATTGTTTATATCTTATATGAGGGTTATACCTGTAACATATCATTAACCCTTTTTACATCTACCGTCCACAGTACTGACCACTGACCTTACACCAGTAACTATGTATACAGGGACAGAAAGGAACAAGGGGTATATGGTAATATTGTTTATACTATAATGGGGTTTATACTGTAACATACAATTAACCCTTTATTACATTACTGTCCACAGTACGACCACTGACCTTACACACAGTAACTATGTATACAGGGACAAAGGAACAAGGATTATATGGTAATATTGTTTATACTATAATGAAGGTTTAACCTGTAACATATCAATTAACCCCTATTACATCTACTGTCCAGTACTGACCACTGACCTTACACCACAGTAACTAGTATACAGGGACCGAAAGGAACAAGGATTTATATGGTAATATTGTTTATACTATAATGAGGGTTTAACCTGTAACATATCAATTAACCCCTTATTACATCTACTGTCCACAGTATGACCACTGACCTTACACACAGTAAACTATGTATACAGGGACAGAAAGAACAAGGATTTATATGGTAATTTGTTTATACTATAATGAGGGTATACCTGTAAATATCAATTAACCCTTTATACATCTACTGTCCCACAGTACTGACCACTGACCTTACACACAGTAAACTATGTATACAGGGACAGAAGGAACAAGGATTTATTGGTAATATTGTTTATACTATAATGAGGGTTAACCTGTAACATATCAATTAACCCCTTTATTAACATCTACTGTCCACAGTACTGACCACTGACCTTACACACAGTAACTATGTATACAGGGACAGAAAAGGAACAAGGATTTATATGGTAATATTGTTTTATACTATAATGAGGGTTATACCTGTAACATATCAATTAACCCCTTATTACATCTACTGTCCACAGTACTGACCAATGACCTTACACACAGTAACTATGTATACAGGGAAGAAAGGAACAGGATTTATATGGTAATATTGTTTTACTAAATGAGGGTTATACCTGTAACATATCAATTAACCCTTTATTACATCTACCGTCCACAGTACTGACCACTGACCTTACAAACAAATATGTATACAGGGGACAGAAAGGAACAAGGATTATATTTAATATTGTTTTATACTATAATGAGGGTATACCTGTAACATATCAATAACCCCTGACCACTACTGACCACTGACCTTACACACAGAACTATGTATACAGGGACAGAAAGGAACAAGGATTTATATGGTAATTTGTTTATACATATGAGGGTTATACCCGTAACATATTAATTAACCCTTTATTACATCTACCGTCCACATACTGACACTGACCTTACACACAGAACTATGTATACAGGGACAGAAAGGAACAAGGATTTAATGGTAATATTGTTTATACTATAATGAGGGTTATACTGTAACATATCAATTAAACCCTTTATTACATCTAATGTCCACAGTACTGACCACTGACCTTACACAACAGTAACTATGTATACAGGGAAGAAAGGAACAGATTTATATGGTAATATTGTTTATACTATACTGAGGGTTTATACCTGTAACAATCAATTAACCCCTTTATTACATCTACCGTCCACAGTACTGACCACTGACCTTACACACAGTAACTATGTATACAGGGACAGAAAGGAACAAGATTTATATGGTAATATTGTTTTTATACTATATGAGGGTTATACCGTAACATATCAATTAACCCTTTATTACATCTATGTCCACAGTACTGCCACTGACCTTACACACAGTAACTATGTATACAGGGACAGAAAGGACACAAGGATTATATGGTAAATTTGTTTATACTATAATGAGGGTTATACCTGTAACATTTCAATTAAACCTTTATTACATCTACTGTCCACAGTTACTGACCACTGACCTTACACACAGTAACTATGTATACAGGGACAGAAAGGAACAAGGATTTATATGGTAATATTGTTTATACTATATGAGGGTTATACCTGTAACATATCAATTAACCCTTTATTAATCTACTGTCCACAGTACTGACCACTGACCTTACACACAGTAAATATGTATACAGGGACAGAAAGGAACAAGGATTTATATGGTAATATTGTTTATACTATAATGGGGTTATACCTGTAACATATCAATTAACCCTATTACATCTACTGTCCCACAGTACCGACCACTGACCACACCACAGTAACTATGTATAACAGGGACAGAAAGGAACAAGGATTTATATGGTAATATTGTTTATACTATAATGAGGGTTATACCTGTAACATATCAATTAACCCTTTATTACTCTACCTGTCCCACAGTACTGACACTGACTTAACACACAGTAACTATGTATACAGGGACAGAAGGAACAAGGATATATGGTAATATGTTTATACTATAATGGAGGTTACACCTGTAACATATCAATTAACCCTTTATTACATCTACTGTCACAATGACCACTGACCTTACACACAGTAACTATGTATCAGGCAGACAGAAAGGAACAAGGATTTATATGGTAATATTGTTATATCTATAATGAGGGTTATACCTGTAACATATCAATAACCCCTTTATACACTAGTCCACAGTACTGACCACTGACCTTACAACACACGTAAACTATGTATACAGGGAGAGAAGGAACAAGGATTTATATGGTAATATTGTTTATACTATAATGAGGGTTATACCTGTAACATATCAATTAACCCTGACCTACTGACCACTGATCCTTACACAAGTAACTATGTATACAGGACAGAAAGGAACAAGGATTTATATGGTAATATTGTTTATACATAATGAGGGTTATACCTGTAACATATCAATTAACCTTTATTACATCTACCGTCCACAGTACGTACACTGACCTTACACAAAAGTAACTATGTATACAGGGAGAGAAAGGACAAGGATTTATATGGTAATATTGTTTATACTATAATGAGGTTATACTGTAACATATCAATAACCCCTTTATTACATCTACCGTTCCACAGTACGACCACTGACCTTACAAACAATAATAGTATACAGGGACAGAAAGGAACAGGATTTATATGGTAATTGTTTATACTATAATGAGGGTTATACCTGTAACATATCAAATAACCCCTGACCACTGACCCACTGACCTTACACACAGTAACTATGTATACAGGGACAGAAAGGAACAAGATTTATATGGTAATATTGTTTAACATACTGAGGTGGTTATACCTGTAACAATCAATAACCCTTATTACATCTACCGTCCACAGTACTGACCACTGACCTACACACAGTAACTATGTATAAACAGGACAGAAAAGGAACAAGGATTATATAGGTAATATTGTTTATACTATAATGAGGGTTATACCTGTAACATATCAATTAACCCCTTATTACATCTCTGTCCACAGTATGACCACTGACCTTACACACAGTAACATATGTATAGGGACAGAAAGGAACAAGGATTTATATGGTAATATTGTTTATACTAAATGAGGTTATACCTGTAACATATCATTAACCCTTTATTACATCTACCTGTCACCAGTACTGACCACTGACCTTACACACAGTAACTATGTATACAGGGAGGGAAGAAAGAACAAGGATTTATATGGTATAATGTTTTTATACTATAATGAGGGTTAACCTGTAACATATCAATTAACCCTTTATTACATACCGTCCACAGTACTGACCACTGACCTTACAAACAAGTAATATGTATACAGGGACAGAAAGGAACAAGGATTTATATGGTAATATTGTTTATACTATAATGAGGGTTATACCTGTAACATATCAATTAACCCCCTACCACTGACCACTGACCTACACACCAGTAACTATGATACAGGGACAGAAAGGAACAAAGATTTATAGGTAATATTGTTAACTATATGGGGTTATACCTGTAACATATCAATAATACTTTATTACATCTACCGTCCACAGTACTGACCACTGACCTTACACACAGTAACTATGTATACAGGGACAGAAAGGAACAAGGATTATATGGTAATATTGTTTATACTATAATGAGGGTTATATACCTGTAACATATCAATTAACCCTTTATTACATCTACTGTCCACAGTACTGACCACTGACCTTAACACACAGTAACTATGTATACAGGGACAGAAAGGAACAGGATTTATATGGTAATTTGTTTATAACTAATGAGGGTTATACCTGTAACATATCAATTAACCCTTTATTACATCTACTGTCCACAGTACTGAACACTGAACTTAAACACACAGTAACTATGTATACAGGGACAGAAAGGAACAAGATTTAATGGTAAATTGTTTATACTATACTGAGGTTATACCTGTAACATACAATTACCCTTTATTACATCTACTGTCCACAGATTGACCGACCTTACAAGTAACTATGTATACAGGACAGAAAGGAACAGGATTTATATGGTAATATTGTTTATACTATAATGAGAGGTTATTACCTGTAACATATCAATTAACCCTTATTACATCTACTGTCCACAGTACCGACACTGACCTTACACACAGTAACATGTATACAGGGCAGAAAGGAACAAGGATTTATATGGTAATATTGTTTATACTATAATGAGGGTTATACACTGTAACATATCAAATAACCCTTTATTACATCTACTGTCCACAGTACTGACCACTGGCCTTACACACAGTAACTATGTATACAGGGACAGAAAGGAACAGGATTTATATGGTATATTGTTTATACTATAATGAGGTTTAACCTGTAACATCAATTAAACCCTTTATTACATCTACTGTCCACAGTATTGACCACTGACCTTACACACAGTAACTATGGATACAGGGACAGAAAGGAACAAGGATTTATATAGGTAATAGTGTTATACTATAATGAGGGTTATACCTGTAACATATCAATTAACCCTTTATTACTCTACTGTCCAACATACTGACCACTGATCTTACCACAGTAACTATGTATACAGGGACAGAAAGGAACAAGAATTATATGGTAATATTGTTTATACTTAATGAGGGTTAACCTGTAACATCAATTAACCCTTTATTACATCTACTGCCACAGTATGAACATGACCTTACACCACAGAACTATGTATACAGGGACAGAAAGGAACAGGATTTATATGGTAATATTGTTATACTATAATGTAGGGGTATTACCTGTAACATATCAAATAACCCCTTTATTACAGCTACTGTCCACCAGTACTGACCAAGACTACACACACAGTAACTATGTATACAGGGACAGAGAGAACAAGGATTTATATTGAATATTGTTTATACTATAATGAGGGTTACCCTGTAACATATCAATTAACCCTTTATTACATCTACGTCCACAGTATTGACCACTGACCTTACACACAGTAACTATGTATACAGGGACAGAAAGGAACAAGGATTTATAGGTAATATTGTTTTATACTATAATGAGGTTATACGTAACATATCCAATAACCCCTTTATTACACTACTGTCCACAGTACTGACCACTGACATACACACACAGAACTATGATACAGGGACAGAAAGGAACAAGGATTTATATGGTATATTGTTTATACTATAATGAGGGTTAACCTGTAACATATCAATTAACCCTTTATTACATCTATCGTCCACAGTATGACCACTGACCTTACACACAGTAACTATGTATACAGGGACAGAAAGGAACAAGGATTTATATGGTAATATTGTTTAAACTATAATGAGGGTTATACTGTAATATCAATTAACCCCTTTATTACACATACTGTCCACAGTACTGACCACTGACCTTACACACGTAACTATGTATACAGGGACAGAAAGGAACAAGGATTTATATGGTAATTTGTTTATACTATAATGAGGGTTATACCAGTAACTATCAATTAACCCTTTATTACATCTACTGTCCAACAGTACTGACCACTGACCTTACACACAGTAAATATGTATACAGGGACAGAAAGGAACAAGGTTATATGGTAATATTGTTTATACTATAATGAGGGTTATACCTGTAACATATCAAATAACCCCTTTATTACAGCTACTGTCCACAGTACTGACCACTGACTACACACACAGTAACTATGTATACAGGGACAGAAAGGAACAAGGATTTATATGGTAATATGTTTATTACATAATGAGGGTTACACCTGTAACATATCAATTAACCCTTTATTAATCTACTGTCCACAGTATTGACACACTGACCTACACACAGTAAACTATGTTACAGGGACAGAAAGGAACAAGGATTTATATGGTAATATTGTTTAAAAACTATAATGAGGGTTATACCTGTAACATATCAATTAACCCCTTTATATACACCTACTGTCCACAGTACTGACCACTGACCTTACACACAGTAAAATATGTATACAGGGACGAAAGGAACAAGGATTATATGGTAATATGTTTATACTATAATGAGGGTTATACCAGAACATATCAATTACCCTTTATTACATCTACTGTCCACAGTACTGACCACTGACCTTACAACCAGTAACAGTGATACAGGGACGAAAGGAACAAAGGATTTATATGGTAATATTGTTTATACTATAATGAGGGTTAACCTGTAACATATCAATTAACCCTTATTACATCTACTGTCCACAGTACCGACACTGACCTTACACGAAGTAAACTAGTGTATACAGGGACAGAAAGGGAAACAGGATTATATGGTAATATTGTTTATACTATAATGAGGGTTATACCTGTAACATATCAATTAACCCTTTGTTACATTACTGTCCACAGTACTGACCACTGACCTTACACACAGTAACTATGTACACAGGGACAGAAAGGAACAAGGATTTATATGTAATATGTTATACTATAATGAGGGTTATACCTGTAACATATCAATTAACCCCTTTATTACAGCTACTGTCCACAGTACTGACCACTGACTACACACACACTATGTATACAGGGACAGAAAGGAACAAGAATTTTTTTTAGAGGGTGTGGCTAAAATGGTGGTGTGCTGAGCTCACTGCAGCCCATTATAATCCTATCCCCTACCTCCTTGGAAATCCTGCTCTTGCCTCTTCTCTTGCTCTTGCAGATGTGTTTTAATTTTTTTAATCTTGCTCTATACAGAATCATGGTTACAATTTCACAGTCTCCCCAAATGTGTAGCCTCAATTTCAAAATGAAAATATCATGTTACAAGGCTGTGGTTGTTTGACAGTGTACCCTGAAGGCCTCCTTGACCCAATCTGCAATCTAAGCTCTTTATTTCACACACAACTTTATGTCTTTATGACCGTGGAGAAATTGAAGTTCCTGGAGAAAACCCACACACAGGGAGATAAAAACTCCTTACAGATGTGTCCAAGTGGAGGATTTGAATCCAGGACTACAATGGTTCAATGATTACCACTGGCAATGGGGATATTGGAGCGTATTAACCCATTTATGATCTTCATTCCCTTCTGGTTTGACCAATAGAGGGCGCACTTGCTTCTTTAAAAATAAATCAATTTTGTGTAGTTTTTCCCATAGAGGTCTGTGCAAAGTGAAAAGCCCAAAGAGCCAGCTGCATTGCTCAACCCCTAGTAAACCAGAGCATATTGCCAAAATAGCTCGGGGCTGAACACTGGAATGAATGGGTGTGATTTGTGGACGATTGGGTGAAGTTTGGCTCTGACGGGGTACAGTTTATTGCTTTAGGCAGTTCAGGAAAACTTAGCAAGAAATAACAATTAAAAAAGATAAATAAAATAGACTATTGGTTGTTATTACAGAGAATTAGCGCTTTATACAAGGGTGAGCACTTTCCTTCAATAACTAATGAACTATTTTACATTAGGCGTCAGATTCAGAAACATCAACCATGATTGACCCCAAACCTCTTACAGGTTATTATAGGCGATAGGGAATTTTAGGGCATATAGGGAATTTTAGGGACATATAGGGAATATGTGTGTGTGTGTGTGGACTTTAAAATGTGCAGACTTTTTAGTTATTAAATTAATCAAATATTTATATCTATCTATATAACTTTCAGTAGGTATAATTTCTGTGGAATGGAACCATTTTTTCTTGATTTTGTTAAATGGGACATTCACAACTTATTGGGGCTTTTTGGAACAGTGATGTCTGGGAGCTCTGCATTCCACAGTCAGTCTGAGAGTTCCCTGTCCACGGGAGAATGTCCAGCTGACATTTAGATGGGTGCAATATCCTATACCAATCCATCTGACTCCATTATCCATTAGCACCTGTTTCCAAGTTAATCAATCTGGATAATCTGTACCCGGTTGCTAACCTCATACCCTCCTCTAGATGGCAGTGTTGGCATTACACTTTGATGCCTGCATGGTGCAGTATTTGTAATGTAAGGGTTACTGTGGTCTCCTTACAAATACACTATACCTTCTCTCTGGCATCAATACAGAGTTAAGTTTTTGAAAATTTACACTTTCTTGTCTGCACTGCCTGAATCTCTGTGACAGTCACATGATGCACCGTGTAAGAAGCCCCAACCCTCAAAAATAAATCTTTTCTAAAGCTAGTTACAGGACTGCAACCATTCTCTGACCTATTATCACTCATGGGCTCCTTATAGAGAGAAACATTTTCCTTTTCAGGCTTGTGGCTAGCTTTAAAAGTGATAAAGAAGATTGTGGGGTTGGGATTATGATGCAGCTGATGATGCTCTGTCTTGGGTGCAGTCCAGTGGTGCTGGTGATGTCACAGCTCCCAGTACTAGAAGGAAACACCACCCTTTATACTGCTAGAAGTTATTGTAAAGGTAGGGGGCGCTGGAATGGAGACCACAGTTCCCCTTTAACAGTGCAATTTACACTATTGGCTGTTTAGTATCTGTGTTTCATATGTCCACAAAGACCCTTAGACATAGTGCTTAGTGTCATTAGTAAGGGCTGCCCCAACCCTCCTGTGGTTCGTTTGTTTTCCTCTTGCGCCCACCAGTTTGCCTGGGCGTTAACTTCCCTCACACAATCGCTAGTTTATTTACACACGGTTACTTCAAAGCAAAACTCACCCACGTGAGCCGCACCTTGTGTAACCGTCTCCTCTGTCGGAGAAGAAAAACAACCATAAAAAGAAACCTCTCTCTCTCCCAGTAAATCAATACATCGGCAGTTAAGGTTTCGAGATCAGCTATTTAACCTGCTGACATCTATGTGCAGCATGGCCACGCCCGCGTCTCGAAGGAAGTGAGTGATCGGTGGAGCGAACGCAGCAAGCACGGTGTATTATAGTCTTCTCCAAATGAACAGATTAAAGTCCACTCAGCACGCCCTGCATTCTTAGCTGTCTGAGTAGCTTGTATGCTTACAGGAATTAATATGTAATCCTTCAGGACGTGCCTTAAGTAACAGCAGACTTTGTCTCAGAGAAAGGGCACAAATGCATTGGCCTCACAGGCCTAGCAAAAACTCTTCATGGAATAGGAATAGGGATATTTAAGATTGAGCATGCCCAGACCATAAAACAGTGGAGGGGGCGGACACCAGGAACCAGTCTTACCTGTTATCCCAGGTGGAAGGTTTGAATTCCCATGATACAGGAATCAGATTTGGAAAGAGGGGTGCAAGGGGAGAAGAAATAGGTCAAGGGCCACAAACTGCCCATCCCTGCTGTATACAAAGCCTTCATGTAACCTTTGTTTAAGAATTTGAACAGCTGCATTTCAGGCTTATTGTCCTGGCACTCGTACAGGTCAGTAGGCATCATGCCATGGTACTAAATTAGAAGACCTAGACTTGACAAGCTATAACAAAGAAATCATGGCTGCAACCGAGATCAAAGGAAGCACACCGTAGTCCTAACACAGAGAGGGTCATGGGAAATCTGAATACAAAGATGGCGCTATGCATTTCTGATCGCCATTACATTGTGTAAGAGCAGTTTTATTTTATGTAAGGAGAATGAAAGACTATTATAAATAAATTAGGACATTATCTGATATATATTTTCATTTTTAAATACTTCTAAACTATTCTATTTTTTCATAGTTGCTTTCTTCCGGTTTCCCTTGGCCCTTTTCTGATGGATGTACAGTTATCCCTGTTAAAGTCTACAGGGATTGTGCCAATTATAGATGTGACTCACATGAAGGTGCAACCCGAAGCAGAGGAGCTTGGGAGAAAAATTTTTTTTATACCAATTATAACATTCGGGGGGTTAAAAATATAGCCGTTCACATCATCATTAAACGGAGAATCATCTGAGCTTGTGCAAACTTTATGTTCCCAAGTATGACATTTATTAAAGTACAAATGTTCCATATATAGGGACCACAAAGGATACATTTAAAAAAAAAAAATCTCAATTACGTGGGGAATGAATTAAGGTAATGTTAATTTTAAACTAATTAGGTAATTATGGCTAAAGTGATGCGGTGAGTTTAAGTGTCATCCAGGGTTAAAACTACGTTGGCCCAGTAATATACAAAGCATGTGCATGAAAAACTTTGTCTATAGCCCAGAAACTGCATATTACAATGATAGGTCTCTTGTCTTCCCCCCTCCCAGTTACTTCCCTTTCAGTTTTACTCCTCTCTCCCTATAGCACAAGTAGATAGAAAGTAGCTGATTGGAGCATTCCTCTCTTTCTCTTGTGATTCACACTGGGCATGTCTTTGCTCACTGAGCTTTTGGGCGGGGCTGTAACTGGGGATTTCAAAAAGATTTTACTTTGCATCTTACATTGTTATAATTAGCAATTCTTGAGCTGCAGGTTATTAAAGATGTTTTTTTATGGTGGAGTTCACCTTTAAAAGATACTGGAAATAGTGTGGGAGGGAGAAGCAAAGTCACCAGCACATTAAAAGTACAGCGAGTTTAATGACGGAGACTGGGCAATAGGTCGTGTCTTTGAACTTTGGACTTAGTTTGGATTCCTTTCCATCCCTTGGCATCCACCGTACCCTTTAGATCTCTAGTGGCCAGTGCATCAGATTTTAATTAATAAGTAGCTACTCCATGATGCACTGTATCCACATCGCTGTCAAACCGTGTAAAGAAAACTCTGCACCAAACACCAAAGGATAAAACTTCACATGGAAAAATATTTGTACAAGTTTTTTTTTGGACTCGAAAATCATTTATAGTTACCTAGTAGTTAAGGTTGAAAAAAGGCTGCTATCCCTCAAATTGAATAATTATCCTCTTCCCTCAACTCCTGCCTGTCTTAAGATTTGATGTGCGGAGAAAATGAATATTTAATATTAAAATGATGCATCTCTGTTATCTCATTGGAGATTTCACCCCCTGCAGTAAAAATACCTTAATCTCCCTCTAATCCACTCTGACAGATCCTCGCCATATACAGGGAAATGTGTTCATTTATATCTTAGGAGCACAGTGACAGATCTCCCCATATACAGGGAAATGTGTTCAATTCTAGCTAGGAGCACAGTGACAGATCCTCCCCATATACAGGGAAATGTGTTCAATTCTAGCTTAGGGCACAGTGACAGATCCTCCCCATATACAGGGAAATGTGTTCAATTCTAGCTAGGAGCCACGCTGACAGATCTCCTCCCACATACAGGGAAATTTGTTCAATTCTAGCTAGTAGCACCAGTGACGATCCTCCCCATATACAGGGAAATGTGTTCAATTCTAGCTAGGAGCTCAGTGACGAGATCCTCCCATATACAGGGAATTGTTGTTCAATTCTAGCTATGAGCACAGTGCAGATCCTCCCATAATACAGGGAAATGTGTTCAATTCTAGCTAGGAGCACAGTGACAGATCCTCCCATCTACAGGTGAAATGTGTCATTCTAGCTAGGAGCACGTGACATATCCCCATAACAGGAAATGTGTTCAATTCTAGCTAGGAGCACAGTGACAGATCTCCCCATATACAGGGATTGTTTTCCAATTCTACTAGCGAGCACAGTGACAGATCCTCCCCCATATACAGGGAAATGTGTTCATTCTAGCTAGGAGCACTGTGACAGATCCTCCCATATACAGGGACATGTGTTCAATTCTAGCTAGGAGCACTGTCGTCCTCCCCTATACAGGGAAATGTGTTTCAATTCTAGCTAGGAGACAGTGAACAGATCCCCCATATACGGCAATGTGTTCAATTCTATCTAGAGCACATTGACGATCCTCCCCATATACAGGGAAATGTGTTCACATTCTAGCTAGGAGCAACGTGACAGATCCTCCCATATACAGGGAAATGTGTTCAATTCTAGCTAGACACAGTACGATCCCCCCAATACAGGGAATTGTTCATTCTAGCTAGAGCACAGTGACAGATCCTCCCCATATACAGGGAAATGTGTTCAATTCTAGCTAGGAGCACCGTGACAGATCCTCCCATATACAGGGAAATGTGTTTCAAATTCTAGCTAGGAGCACTGTGACAGACCTCCCCCATATACAGGAAATGTGTTCAATTCTAGCTAGGAGCACTGTGACAGATCCTCCCCATATACAGGGAAACTGTGTTCATTCTCGCTAGGAGCACTGTGACAGATCCGCCCAATACCGGGAAATGTGTTTCAATTCTAGCTAGGAGCACTGTGACAGATCCTCCCCATATAACAGGGAAATGTGATTCAATTCTAGCTAGGAGCACTGTGACAGATCCTCCCCATATACAGGAAAATGTTTCAATTCTAGCTAGGAGCACTGTGACAGATCCTCCCCATATACAGGAAATGTGTTCAATTCTAGCTAGGAGCACGTGACGATCTCCCCATATACAGGGAAATGTGTTCCAATTCTAGCTAGGAGCACAGTGACAGATCCTCCCCATATACAGGGAAATGTGTTCAATTCTAGCTAGGAGCACTGTGACAGATCCTCCCCATATACAGGAAATGTGTTCAATTCTAGCTAGGAGCACGTGACAGATCCTCCCCATATACAGGGAAATGTGTTCAATTCTAGCTAGGAGCACAGTGACCAGTCCTCCCCATATACAGGGAAATGTGTTCAATTCTAGCTAGGAGCCCTGTGGACAGATCCTCCCCATATACAGGGAAATGTGTTTCAATTCTACTAGGAGCACACTGACAGATCCTCCCATATACAGGGAAATGTGTTCAATTTGCTAGAGCACAGTGAACAGATTCCCATATACAGGGAAATGTGTTTCAATTCTAGCTAGGAGCACAGTGACCGATCCTCCCATATACAGGGAAATGTGTTCAATTCTAGCTAGGAGCACGTGACAGATCCTCCCCATATACAGGGAAATGTGTTTCAATTCTAGTCTAGGAGCACACTTACAGATCCTCCCATATACAGGAAATGTGTTCAATTCTAGCTAGGAGCACGTGACGATCCTCCCCATATACAGGGAATTGTTCAATTCTAGCTAGGAGGCACGTGACAGATCCCCCCCTATACAGGGAAATGTGTTTCAATTCTAGCTAGGAGCACACTGACAGATCCTCCCCATAATACAGGGAAATGTGTTTCAATTCTATGCTAGGACACAGTGACAGATCTCCCCATATACAGGGAAATGTAGTTCAATTCTAGCTAGGAGCACAGTGACAGATCTCCCCATATCAGGAAATGTGTTCAATTCAGCTAGGAGCACAGTGCTCAGAAAAATCCTTCCCCATATACGGAAATGTGTTCAATTCTAGCTAGGAGCACTGTGACAGATCCTCCCCATATACAGGGAAATGTGTTCAATTTCTAGCTAGGAGCACACTGACAGATTCCTCCCCATATACAGGGAATGTGTTCAATTCTAGCGGAGCACAAGTGACAGATCTTCCCCATATACGGGAAATGTGTTCAATTCTAGCTAGGATCACTCAGTGACAGATCTCCCCTATACAGGAAATGTGTTCAATTCCTAGCTAGGAAGCACAGTGACAGATCTCCCCAATACAGGGAAATGTGTTCAATTCTAGCTAGGAGCACTTGACAGATCCTTCCCCATATACAGGGAAATGTGTTCAATTAGCTAGGAGCACAGTGACAGATCCTCCATATACAGGGAATTGTTCGAATTCTAGCTAGGAGTCACAGTGACAGATCTCCCCATATACAGGGAACATGTGTTCATTCTACTAGGAGCACAGTGACAATCTCCCCATATACCAGGGAAATGTGTTCAATTCTAGCTAGGAGCACAGTGACAGATCCTTCCCATATACAAGGGAAATGTGTTCAATCTAGCTAGGAGCACGTGACAGATCCCTCCCCATATACAGGGAAATGTGTTCATTCTAGCTAGGAGCACAGTGACAGATCCTCCCCATATACAGGGAAATTGTTTCAATTCTAGCTA
The DNA here is from genome assembly GCA_019447015.1 of Hymenochirus boettgeri. Lineage (NCBI taxonomy): Eukaryota > Metazoa > Chordata > Amphibia > Anura > Pipidae > Hymenochirus > Hymenochirus boettgeri. The sequence goes on along the minus strand of CM033477.1, from coordinate 151,588,498 downwards.
GGAGCACAGTGGACAAGATCTCCCCATATACAGGGAAATGTGTTTCAATTCTAGCTAGGAGCACAGTGACAGATCTCCCCATATACAGGGAAATGTGTTCAATTCTAGCTAGGAGCACAGTGACAGATCTCCCCATATACAGGGAAATGTGTTCAATTCTAGCTAGGAGCACGTTGACAGATCCTCCCCATATACAGGGAAATGTGTTGCAATTCTAGCTAGGAGCACACTGGACAGATCCTCCCCATATACAGGGAAATGTGTTCCACTTTCTACTAGGAGCAACATGACCAGATCCTTCCCCATATACAGGAAATGTGTTTCAATTCTAGCTAGGAGCACAGTGACAGATCCTCCCCATATACAGGGAAATGTGTTTCAATTCCTAGCTAGGAGCACAGTGACAGATCTCCCCATATACAGGGAAATGTGTTTCAATTCTAGCTAGGAGCACAGTGACAGATCCTCCCCATATACAGGGAAATGTGTTCAATTCTAGCTAGGAGCACAGTGACAGATCCCCCCATATACAGGAAATGTGTTCAATCTAGCTAGGATCACTGTGACAGATCTCCCCATATACAGGGAAATGTGTTCAATTCTAGCTAGGAGCACAGTGACAGATCCTCCCCATATACAGTAAATTGTTCAATTCTAGCTAGGAGCACAGCCTGACAGATTCCCCCCATATACAGGGAATGTGTTCAATTCTAGCTAGGAGCACAGTGCCAGATCCTCCCCATATACAGGGAAATGTGTTCAATTCTAGCTAGGAAAGCACAGTGACAGATCTCCCATATACAGGACATGTGTTTCAATTCTAGCTATGGAGCACAGTGACAGATCCTCCCCATATACAGGTAAATGTGTTCAATTCAGCTAGGAGCACAGTGACAGATCCCTTCCATATACAGGAAATGTGTGTTCAATTCTAGCTAGGAGCACAGTGACAGATCTCCCCATATACAGGAAATGTGTTCAATTCTAAGCTAGGACAACAGTGACGATCCTCCCCATATACAGGGAAAATGTGTCAATTCTAGCTAGGAGCCCAGTGACAGATCCTCCCCATAATCAGGGAAATGTGTTCAATTCTAGCTAGGACACAGTGACGATCCTCCCCATATACAGGGAAAGTGTTCAATTCTAGCTAGGAGCACAGTGACAGATCCTTCCCATATACAGGGAAATGTGGTTTCATTCTAGCTAGGAGCACATGACAGATCTCCCCATATACAGGAAATGTGTTCAATTCTAGCTAGGAGCACAGTGACAGATCTCCCCTATAACAGGGAAATGTGTTTCAAGTCTAGCTGGAGCACAGTGACAGATCTCCCCAATACAGGGAAATGTGTTCAATTCCTAGCTAGAGCAGCAGTGACAGATCCTCCCCATATACAGGGAAGGTTTTTTCAATTCTAGCTAGGAGCCACAGTGACAGATGCCTCCCCCATATACAGGGAAAGTGTTCAATTCTAGCTAGGAGCACATTGACAGATCCTCCCCATATACAGGGAACTGGTTCAATTCTAGCTAGGAGCACAGTGACGAATCCTCCCCATATACAGGGATGTGTTCAATTCTATGCTATGGAGCACAGTGACAGATCCTCCCCATATCCAGGGAAATGTGTTCAATTCTAGCTAGAGCACAGTGACATTCTCCCATCTAAGGGCAAATGTGGTTCCATTCTAGCTAGAGCACAGTTGACGATCCGCCCTATACAGACTTGATTTATCAGCTGTTTTTGGTGTCTTTCTGTCCCAGCCTTGGGTTTGCTGTAAATCTCTAACACGAGAAGGTCGACTACCCCCGCGATTTATTGTCTCATAGGAGAAAAGATTTTCACTTTACTGAGTTTTGTTTTGCTGGAATTAAAGACAATAGGGGAAAATTTTTCCTTTTTTAAAGAACAACTAAACACAAAATAGTATCTCTGGAATAAGTATGGCAGCAATCCAGAACCCAGATTTTTTGCCTTAAAGGGGAAACTGTGGTCTCCAAACAGTTAATTTTAAAATGAAATGCCAGGTTTCCTACCTTTAAAATAGCAATCAACCAGAACTACAGTATATGTATTAATACCAGTAATTCTCAATATTGTATAGGTATCCTGTACCAACCAGAACTACAGTATATGTATTAATCTATTAAATCTCAATATTATAATAGTATCCCCTGTAACCAACCAGAACTACAGTATATGTATTATTACCAGTATTCTCATATTATTATAGTATCCCTGTAACCAACCAGAAACTACCGTATATGTTTAATCAAGTAATTCCTCTATATATATAGTATCCCTGTACTCCCCTGAACTAACCGTATATTGTATTAATACCCAGTAATTCGACTCAATAGATATAGTAACACTGTACCAACCAAACTAACCAGTATATGTATTAATAACTATAATATCTCAATATTATATGTACCCTGTACCAACAGACTACAGTATATGTATTTTACCAGTAATTCCTCAATGATTATATAGTATCCCTGTACCAACCAGAAGCTACAGTATATGTAGTATACCCAATAATTCTCAATAATTAATATACTAATCCCTGTACTAAAACCATAACTACAGTATATGTATTATTACCAAGTAATTCTCAATATTATATAGGTACTCCCTCCCCCTGTTACCAACCAAAACTACGTTATATGTATTAATACCAGTAATTCTCCAAGTAGTATATGTATCCCCCTGTTACCAACCAGAATCTACAGTACATATGTAATTAATACCAGTAATTCTCAAATTATATAGTATCCCCTGTACCAACCAGAACGTCAATACAGTAAAGTGTATTAATAACCAGTAATTTTTATCCTCAATCTTATATATGTTATCCCTGTAAACCAACCAGCCACAGATATTTAATACCGTATCCAATATAATTAGTAATCCTAAATCCCAACCAGAGGCTAACATTATGTTTCCAGTATTCATCTCCAATAATTATATAGTAAAATCCCCCTACGCAACCAGAACTACATTAGTCAATTATTAAAACAGATAACTTCCTCATCATTGGTAATATAGTAATCCCTGGTAAAAACCAACCCAGAACTACAGTCAATATGTATAATAACCCAGTGATTCTGCTGAATATAATATCGTATCTTCCTCCCGTACCAACCAGAAAAACTACAGTATATGAATTTTATAATACCAGTAAATACTCTGTCATAATATTTTCCCTGGGTACCAACCCCGAACTAACAGTTAGAAATTTTTTATACCATACATTCCTCAATATTTATACGTAAAATCACTCCTACCAACCAGAACTACAGTAAAATAATGTATTCATAAATCCAGTCAATTTCAATTAAGTTAGATCCCGAAACCAGTCAACCATTAGCATATACCTTCTCAACTATAATACCCTACACCAAACGACAGTATAAAAAATGCATTAAATCCAGTAATTCTCAATATTTTTTTGTTTTAGAACTTTATCCAGGCCCAATTTATAAAGCTATTTATGAACTTGCCATTACCACATCTGCTGGAAGACAGTTCCAATTTACCTTTCTCACTATATAGAACCTTTCCAACCTAAAGATTTTCTTCCAATCGTACAGATGTCACTCGTCCTCTGATATGACCTATTAGGAAACAATGCACCAAGAGTTTATTATGGCCATTACTATATTTGTAATAAAGTGATCATATCCCCGCAAACATGTTCTGTCTCAATTTAAACAGCCCCAACGGGTCTATCTGCCTGCATATTCAAGGGGCCCCTCCTTCCCCTATTAAATTTAGTGCCCCTTCTCTGAACTGCCTCCCTTTCCAAGACTGTCCCTTTTGTATATGGGATGCCAAAACTGGCACGACTATTCCAAATGAGGCCTGACCAGTGCCTGTAGAGGAGAATAATATTTTTTCCTAAGAGATCTCTTTAAACAAATATATCTTGCTAGCTCCAGCCATTACTGCCTTTGTGCTAGGTGGCACAAGGATATTTAAACCCCAAATCATCACCGTACATTTATCCCATTGAATTTATCTGTCCATTCTGCTGCCCATTTTAATATCTAATCTACGGTCTCAATGCTCTCTGCAATGCCCTTCTAAGTCATTGAGAAAACAGATAAAAAAAAGTGGCCTTAAGTACAACACCCCGATGCCCCTCCACCTAGAACTTTCGCCCACATAGATGTAGCCATTGACCACCCTCTCTTTTTACGATCCAATACCCACTTCTCTATCCAGTACAAATGCTTTTTCTAGGCACCTCCTTCATTTTATACATTATTCACCTATGTGGCCACCAAGTATCAAATTTTTTGCAACGTCCAAGTATCCAGCATCCCCTGCTGTGCCTGAATCTAAATTCTTACTCCACTTCTCAAAAAAACAAGTAAATTTGTCTGACCGGATCTATTTCTAATAAAATCCATGCTGATCTACTAATAAGATCATTTCTGAAGTCAAGGATAGTGAGCCCGTAACAAAGTTTCACACTTTTTGTCCACGGAATGGTGTTTACAGTCGTGTAGTTACCAGTCTGGGAATGACTACCTTTCACTAACTACTTAAACCCCTCAGACTTACAATAAATTCTACACATAATTTTTATACCTTTCTTATTATTACTGTCCGGCTATACGACTAAAATTTCTTTTTAGTCACTACCGATGAAAAAAACAAACATTTATCACATTAGCCCCTTTTTGGCATCCTCTATAACCATCTCAGTCCCATATTTAAAGGGTATGTCCACCCTTAAAAATAGTTTTTTAATATGCTGTTCCCCCATGTCTGCCAGCCCCAACCGCATATATTTTATATTTTCCAATCCCCCCAAAAAAGACTCTTACTTACCTTCCCCTCGGTTCCTCCTTCGCACTGCCGGCCCTCTCTTGCGAGATGTCAAGCAGAGGGTACGGACCGGCAGTCGCTTCTGTGATTGGCTGAGCGCCAGCCAAGCACGGACCGCGGCTGCCATCATTCAGTGGCAGCTGGAGGAAAGAGGAGAGGTAGTAAGAGTTTGGGGAAGCTTTTGAAATCAAACATAGGCTGTTGGGGCTGGCACATGGGGAAACACATATTAAGGGGGGTTTTCTGCTAGGGGGAAGGGATAGTAGAACGGGAGGGAGAGGCGGGGGGAGAAGGGCTGCATACCATGACAAAATATCTACGAGGCAAAGGTAGGCAGGCAGAGCCCTGCTCATCCTCCTTTTGGTTAGTTTTTGGGACTTTGGGGGGGGGGGGTCCGACAGGATCAAAAAAAAAAAAAAAACAATAAAAACCGTCTAGCGCTGGGATGTTATTTAAGGATTACCCACAACTACATTTGGGGCCATACTGGGGTGGATTATAGTTTTTTTGGGAGTGGACATTCCCCTTTAATGGTCCCAAATTCTCAGTCCTCATCTTTACTATTGATATACGTAAAAAACATTTGTGGGTTGGACTTTCTTGGTTCATCTATCCTATGTTATTTTCTATTTAGCGAGTTTAATTGCTTCTTGCAGTGTTTTATTACCGCTTTTATATCCCTTTAAGACGTTCTGTTCCTCTTATTTTCACATTTCAAAAGCCTTTTTTTCCCATTTCTCTTTTTAACCTGACATTAAGCCATGCAGAAGATACATCATTTCTTTTTTTTATCACTTGTTTCCTAAAGGTACCAGGTAGCATGTAATGTAGTTTAATATCCCTTTAAAGCAGATGCCACTCTGCTCGAATATCTTTACCTAGGAACAATTTTCCCCCAGTCTAGTGAGCAGAGATGTTTCCTTTAACAGCATAAAAATTAGCTTCCATAAATTTAAAAAGTTTTTGTAACTCCATTGTCACTTTTGTTTTTTTGCAACTATATTAAATGACACTATATCATTTCACTTTCCCTGATATTAAATGACCTATGTATGGCACGACTCCCTATATTAAATGAACACTATATATGTCCCTAATTGCCTTATAAAGGGCAACTATATCAATGGTCACTATTACCCTATATTAAATCACACTATATCCTGATCAAGTTCCCTATATTCAATGACACTATTCATGGTCACTATTCCCTATATTAATGACACTATATCATATGCCACTATTCCCTATATACATGACACTATATCCTGATCCTATTCCCTATATTAAATGACACTGTATCATGGTCACTATTCCCTATATTAATGAAGCCTGTATCATGGTCCTCCTGTCCCTATATTAAATGACACTATATCAGGGTCCACTATTCCCTATATTAAATTACACTTTATCATGGTCACGCTTCCGCTATATTAAATGACACTATATCATGGTCCTCATTCCCTATATTCAATACACTAATCATGATCACTTTCACTATTTAATCCACTGATATCATGGTCACTATTCCCTATATTAAATGGCACTATATCATGTGTCACTATTCCCTATAGAAATGACACTATAATCATGATCACTTTTCCCTATATTAAATGCCACTATATCATGATCCCTATTCCCTATATTAAATGACACTGTAATCATGGTCACTATTCCCTATATTAAATACACTATTCATGATCACTATTCCCCTATATTAAATTCCACTCTATCATTGTCCACTAATTCCTATATTAAATTACCTGTCCATGGTCACTATTCACATCTCAAATGACACTATATCATGGTCACTATTCCCTATATTAAATGGCAACTATATCACGGTCACTATTCCTATAGTAAATGACACTCTCTCATGGTCCTATTCCCTATATTAAATGACACTATATCATGGTCACTATTCCCTTATTAATGACACTATATCTGATCACTATTCCCTATATTAAATGACACTCTATCATTGTCCGCTTTTCCCTATTTAAATGAAACACTATATCATGGTCACTATTCCCTATATTAAATTACCTATATCAGGTCCACTATCCCTATATAAATGACACTATATCATTGTCCTATTCCCTAATATAAACATACACTATACATGATCACTATTCACTATATTAAAATACACTATTCATGGCCACTATCCCTAATTAAATGGCACTATATCAGGGTCACTATTCCTTTTAAATGACACTCTATCATGATCACTGTTCCCTATATTAATTACACTAATCTCATGATCACTATTCCCTATCTTAAATGATATGTATCATGGTCCACTATTCCTAAATTAAATGACACTGTATCATGGTCACTATTCCTATATTAATATGACACTATATCAGATCACTATCCCCATATAAATGACACTATATCATGGTCACTATTCCTATATTGAATGCACTGTATCATGGTCACTATTCTCTATATTAAATGGACACTATATCATGTTCCCTTTTCCCTATATTAAATGACACATTCTGGTCCACTAGTCCCTATATTAAATGACACTATATCATGGTCCTATTCCCTATTATTAAATGACCTATATTCAGGTCCACTATTCCCTATAAATTAAATGACACTATATCATGGTCACTATTCCCTATATTAAATGACACTATATCATGGTCACTCTTCCCTAATATTAAATGACACTCATATCAGGTCACTAATTTCCCTATATTAAATGACACTATAATCTGGTCACTATTCCCTCTATTAAAGACACTATTTCTGGTCACTATCCCTATCTTAAAGACACTATATCATGGTCACAGATTCCCCTATATTAAATGACCCTATATCATGGTCAACTATTCCCTATAGTAAATGGCACGTCTCTATTCCCCTATAGAGAATATTGACCATTATAAGTGTCATTTAATAAAGGGAATAGTGACCATGATATAGTGCCATTTAATAAGGGAATAGTGACCATGATCTAAGTGTCATTTAAATATAGGGAACATAGTGACCATGAGAGAGTCCTCATTTAATAGAGGGAATAGTGACCAAGATATAGTCCCATTTAATATAGGGAATAGTGCCAGATATAATGCATTTAATATAGGGAATAGTGACCATGATATAGTGGCCAATTTAAAAATAGGGAATAAGTGACCATGAATAGTGGTCACTTTAATATGGGTAATGTGACGCATGATATAAGTGCATTTAATATAGGGAATGTGACCATGAATAGTGGCATTTAATAGAGGAAATAGTGACCATATATAGCGTCATTTAATAGAAGGGAATAGTTGACCATTAATAGTGTCATTTACTATCGGTAATAGGACCATGATATTGTGTCATGTAATAAAAAGGGAATATGACCATGATATAGTTTCATTTAATCAGGTGAATAGGGACCATGATTGATAGTGTCATTTAATAATGGAATATTGACCATGATATAGTGTTCCTTTAATATAGGGAATATTCGATCACTGATATAGTGTCATTTAATATAGGGAAAGTGGACCATGATATATGTCATTTAATATAGGGACTATTGAACGCCATGATATAGTGCCATTTAAATAGGGATAGTGACCATGATTAGTGTCATTTAATATAGGGAATAGTTACCATGATATGTGTCAGTTTATATCAGAATAGTGACCATGATATATTGCCATTTATATAGGGAAGAGTGACCATGAGATAGTGCCATTTAATATACGGATATTGACCATGATATCTGCCCATTATAATAGGACTAGTGACCATGATATAGGGCCATTTAAATATATTGAATAGTGACCATGATATAGTGCCATTTAATATAGGGAATAGTGCCCATTATATAGTGCCATTTAATATAAGGGAATAGTGACGCATGATATAGTGCCATTAATATAGGGAATAGTGCATGATATAGTGTCATTAATATGGGAATAGTGGACCTTGCATCAGTGCCAATTTCATATAGGGAGTAGGGGACCCATGAATTAGGTTCCAATTTAATCTAGGGAATAGTGACCATTATATAGTGTCATTTACTATAGGGAATAGTGCACTGATATAGTGTCATTTAATATAGATAACAGTGGACCTGATATAGTGCCATTTAATATAGGGAATAGGACTGATATAGTTGCCATTTAATATAGGGAATAGTGACCATGATATATGCCATTAATATATGGAATGAGTGGGACCCGGGATATGTGCCATTAAATATGGGAATATTGACCATGATACAGTGGTCATTTAATATAGGTAATAGTACCGATCCGTGTCATTTAATATAGGGAATAAGTGACTGGCACGCATATCCTGGCACTATCTCATGGTCACTATTCCCTATATTAAATGCACTGAATCATGGTCACTATTCCCTATATTAATGGCACTATATCATTGTCACTATTCCCTTTATTACAAACCCTATATCATGGTCACTATTCCCTATATTAAGCACTATATCATGGCACTATCCCTATATTCAATGGCACTATAATCATGGTCACACTAGTCCTCTATTAATGCACTATATCATGGTCACGATCCCTAGATAAATGACCTATATCATGGTCCTATTCCCTGTATAATTGACACTATATCAGGGTTTCTATTCCCCCCCTACAAAAAAAAACAAAAAAAGATTAAATGACAACTATATCATGGTCCTATTTCCCTATATTAAATGAAACTGAATAATCATGGTCCACTATTCCCTATATTAAATGGCACTATATCATGATTCACTATTCCCTATCATCAAATGCACTATATCATGGTCACTATTCCCTATATTAAAATGACACTAATATCATGTCACTATTCCCTATTTAAATGGCACTCTCTATTCCCTATATTAAAATGGCACTATATCATGGTCCCTATTCCTTATTAATGAACTATATCAATGGTCTATTCCCTATATTAAATGACACTATATCATGTTCACTCTTCCCTATATTAAATGGCAACTGTCACTTATTCCCTATATAAATGACACTATATCATGGTCACGATTCCCTATATTAATGAACACTATATCATGGCACTATTGCCCTATTTAAATGACACTATATCATGGTCACTATTCCCTATATTTAAATGGCAAACTATTCAGGTCACTATTCCCTATATTAAATGAACTATATCGGGCACTATTCCCTATATTAATGACACTATATCATGGTCACTATTCCTATATTAATGACACTATTATCATGATCACTATTCCCTATATTAAATGAGCACTATCTCACGGTCACTATTCCCCTATATTACATGACACGATATCATGGATCACTATTCCTATATTAAATGGTAACTATACTCATGGTCACATTCCCTATATTAATGCACTCTATCATGGTCACTATGCCATATTAATTAACATATCAGGGTCACTATTCCCTATATTAAATGGCACGTCACTATTCCCTAGATTAAATGGCACATAATCAGGGTCACAATTCCCTATTTTAAATGACACTATATCATGGTCCTATTCCCTATCTTAATGACATTATACATGGTCACTATTCCCGATATGCATGGCACGGTACTATTCCCTATATTAACTGACACTATATCATGGTCACTATTCCCTAAATTAAATGGACACTATATCATGATCACTATTCCCTCTATTAATGCCACTAATCATTATCACTATCCCTATTATTAAATGACCTATATCATGATCACTATTTCCCTATATTAAAGACACTATATCATGATCACTATTCCCTATATTAAAATGACACTATATCAATGATCACTATTCCCTATATAAATGACACTATATCATGAAATCCTTATTTCGCCTATATTAATGAACACTATATCATGATTATATTCCTATATTAATGACACGGTAATCATGGTCACTTTCCCCTATATTAAATGCACTATATCATGATCACTATTCCTATAGAAATGGCACTGTATCAATTGGTCACTATTCCCTATATTAAATGACACTATATCATGGTCACTATTCCCTATATTAAATGGCACTATATCATGGTCACTATTCCTCATCTTAAATGGCACTATATCATTGTCACTATTCCCTATAGTAATGGCACTATATCATGGTCACTATTCCCTATATTAATTGCACTATATCATGGTCACTATTCCCTATATTAAATGACCACTATTCATGGTCACATTCCTATATTAAATGACACATATCATGGTCATATCCCTATATTAAAATGGCACTGTATCATGGTCACTATTCCCTATATTAAATGACACTATATCCATGGTTCACTATTCCTATATTCAATGGCACTGTATCAATGGCCACTATCGCATATATTAAATGGCAACGTCACTATTCCCTATATTAAATGACCTATACCAGGGTCCCACTTTCCCTCTATTAAATGACACAATCAGGTCACTATTCCCTATTTAACTGGCACTGTATCAGGGTCACTCTTCCCGTAAAACATATTAAATTCATGTCACTATTCCCCTATATTAAAATGACACTATACCATGGTCACTATTCCCCTATATTAAATGACCACTATACATGGTCACTATTCTCTTATTAAATGACACTATATCATGGTACTATTCACTATATTCAATGACACTAGATCTGGTCCTATTCCCTATATTAATGACACTATATCATGGTCACTATTCCTATATTAAATTTACACTATATCTTACCACCGATTCCTCTGATTAAATTACACTATTCATGATCACCCATATCCCTATATTAAATGACACTATATCATGATCACTATTGCCCTATATTAAATACATAATCATGGTCACATTCCCTATTTACATGAACTATATCCTGAATCACTATTCCCTATATTAATGACACTATATCATGATCACTATTCCCTATATTAATGACACTTATTCGGATCCTATTCCCATATTAATGACACTATATCATGGTCCCCACTTTCCCTCTATTAAATGACACTATATCATGGTCACTATTCCCCTATTTAAATGACACTATATCATGGTCACTATTCCCTATATAATGACCTATATCAGGTCACGATTCCCTATATTAAATGACACTATACAGTCCTATTCCCTAATTAATGCACTTTATCATGATCACTATGCCTAATATTAAATGACACTATATCATGGGTCACTATTCCCTATATTAATGACACGATATCATTGTCACTATTTCCCCTATGTAAATGACCCTATATCCTGATCACTCTTCCCTATATTAAATGACACTAATCATGGTCACTATTCCCATATTCAATGACACTATATCTGGCCAATATTCCCTATAAGTTAATGACACTATATCATGGTCACCTATTCCCTATATTAAATGACCTATATCATGGTTACTATTCCCTATATTAAATGACAACTATATCATGGGCCTATTCCCTATATTAAATGACACTATATCATGGTCACTATTCCCTATATTAATGACACTATATCATGGTCCACTATTCCCTATATTCATGACACCGTATCATGGTCACTATTCCCTATATAAATGACACTATCATCACGGTCACTATTCCTATAGTAATACACTATATCATGGTCACTATTCCCTAGATTAAATGACACCGTATCATGTCCACTATCCCTATTTAAATGACACTATTTCACTGTTACTAGTCCCTATCTTAATGACACTATATCAATGGTCACGTATTCCCTATATTAAATGGCACTATACTCATTGTCCACTATTCCCTATATTAAATTACCCCTATCATGGTCACTATTCAGCCTATATTAAATTGACACATTCACGGTCACTATCCCTATATAAATGACACTATCATCGATGTCACTATTCCCTATATTAAAAGACACCGTAATCATGGTCACTATTCCCTATATTAAAAGACACTATATCACGGTCACTATTCCCTATATTAAATGACACAATCATGGTCACTATTCCATCTTTAAATGACACTTATCATGGTCACTATTCCTATATGTAAATGACACTATATCACGGTCACTATTCCCTATATTAAATGACACGATATCATGGTCACTATTCGCCTATATTAAAAGTGACACGAATAATCATGTCACTGTTCCCTATATTAAATGGCAACTATATCTGGTCACTATTCCCTATATTAAAAGACACTATATCATGGTCCCTATTCCCTATATTAAATGACACTGTATCATGTCAGCATTCCCTATATTAAATGACACTATATCACGTCACTATTCCCTATATTAAATAACACTTACAAGGTCACTATTCCCTATTTCATGACACCGTATCTGGTCACTATTCCCGATATTAAATGACACTCTATCACGGTCACATTCCCTATATTAAATACACTATATCGATGGTCACATTCCCTATATTAAATGGCCCTATATCATGGTCATTATTCCCTATTAAATGAACACTAATATCATGGGTCCACTATTCCCTATATTAAATGACACTATTCATGATCACTAATTCCCTATATTAAATGACACTATCATGATCACTATTCCCGATATTAAGGACCCTATTCATGGCACTATTTCCCTAATCTTTAAATGAACCTATATCATGGTCACTATTCCCCTATATTAAATGACAACTATATCATTGGTCACTATTCCCTAATTAAATGACACTATACATGGTCCCTGATTCCTAATATTCAATGACACTATATCATGGTCATGTTCCCTATATTAAATTACACTATATATGGTCACTATTCCTATATTAATGACACTATATCAGGTCCTATTCCCCTATATTAAATGCCACTATATCATGGTCACTATTCCCTATCTTAAATGACAACTATTCATGGTCCTGTTCCCTTATTAAATGACACTAATCATGGTCACTATTCGCCTCTTTAATGACACTAATATCATGGTCCTATTCCCTATATTAAATGGCAACTATTTCATGGTCCATCCTATATTAATGACACTATATCATGGTCACTATTCCCTATATAAATGACACTATATCATGGTCCACTATTCCCTATATAAATGACACTATTCATGGTCATATTCCCTATATTAAATGACAACTATATCATGATACTATTCCCTATATTAATGACAATTCACGGTCACTATTCCCTATATTAAATGACACTAATCATGGTCACTATTCCCTATATTAAATGACACTATCAGTCACGGTCACTATTCCCTATATTAAATGACACTATATCACGGTCACTATTCCCTATATAAATGACACTATATCATTGTCACTATTCCCTATAAAATGACACCTTATATCATGATCCCTATTCCCTAAGCTTCCCATTACCTTCATCTCCAAATGAAGTAGTCTTTCGCTTTGTACGCCACAGCTCCTCATGTTGCGATTACGTTCTATATAAAACTTTTTTATTGAAATTCACCTTCCTAGATGGCTGTGTGAGCATTCGTGTTGATACTGAATGCGTATTGCTACTGCCTCTAACCATTACATCTGTCCCATCCTAATGTTTAGGGGAAACAGAAGTAAAAGGAAGGAGCGTGAGCTGTCAGATTCAGCGCTTGCATAACCTTCAACTGCTCACCATCCACTTTCCTACTCTTGATCACATTTTCTACTGTTTGGCCCTTTAATAGGAACCAGTGGACAGTTTTCCTGATGCCCAGACTGTGCAGACGTTACTTGTGGCATGACACTTTCATTGGCTTATCCCCTTTGTCTAGAATTCTTAAACAATCCAGATTAGGGGAAGTTAAACAATTTCCACATTTTTGTTTATACAGGGAAATGTGTTCAATTCTAGCTAGGAGCACTGTGACAGATCCTCCCCATATACAGGGAAATGTGTTCAATTCTAGCTAGGAGCACAGTGACAGATCCTCCCCATATACAGGACGTTGAGTTTATCAGCTGTTGTGTCTTTCTGTCCCAGCCTTGGGTTTTGCTGTAATCTCTAAACACGAGAAGGTCGACTACCCCCGAGATTTATTGTCTCATAGGGATAAAACGTTTTCACTTTACTGAGTTTTGTTTCTGGAATTAAAGACAATAGGGGAAAATGTTTCCTTTTTTAAAAGAACAACTAAACATCAAAATAGTATCTCTGGAATAAGGTATGGCAGCAATCCAGAACCCAGGATTTTTGCCTTAAAGGGGAACTGTGGTCTCCAAACAAGTTAATTTTAAATGAAATGCCAGGTTCCTACCTTTAAAATGAGCAATCAACCAGAACTACAGTATATGTATTAATACCAGTAATTCTCAATATTGTATAGTATCCCTGTACCAACCAGAACTACAGTATATGTATTAATACTAGTAATTCTCAATATTATATAGTATCCCTGTACCAACCAGAACTACAGTATATGTATTATTACCAGTAATTCTCAATATTATATAGTATCCCTGTACCAACCAGAACTACGTAGACCCGGTGTACCAAACATTGAATACAGTTAATGTATTATTACCAGTAATTCTAAATATTAATCAGATCCTGGTACCAACCAGAACTACAGTAATGTAGTCAATAATCCAGTAATCTAATATTCATATACTATCCCGTACTACCATAAAACAGTATAGTTTTTAATTATACCAGTAAATTCTCAAATTATATAGTATCCCTGACCAACCAGAGAACTACGTATGATGTATAATACCAGTAATTCTCAATATTATATAGTATCCCTGTACCAACCAGATCTACAGTAGTAATGTATTAATACAGTAATTCTCAATATTATATAGTCTCCTGTACCAACCAAAACTACAGTATAGGTATAATACAGTTAATTCTCAAGATATTATAGATCCTTGTACAACAGAGATCTACAGTAGATTGATTATACCAGGTAATATCAATATAGTATAGTATCCCCGTACCAAACCAGGACTACATTTATGTATTAATCCAGTAATTTCTCAATTCTTAAGAGTATCCCTGTACATACCAGAACACAGTACATTTATTATACCAGTGATTTCAAATTTGATATCTAGATCCCTGTACCACCAGACTCAGTATAGGTATTAATACCCAGTAATACTCTGTATAATATAGTTTCCCCGTACCAACCAGAAATACAGGTTAATTATTGAATACCAGTAATTATCATATTAGATACATCCTGTACCAACCAGAACTACAGATATGATTTAATACCAGAATTCTCAAGGAGTTATTATGTATCCCTGACCACAAACCAGGAACTACAGTCTATTGCATTAATACAGTAATTTCAATAGTCTATATAGTATCCCCGTACCAACCAGAACGCGAATCAGTATATGCATTATACCAGTTAATCTCAATATTATTTTGTTTTAGGAGAAACTTATCAGGCACTTTAAAGCGTCTTTAAGGAACTTTGCCCTTACCACATCTGCTGGAAGACAGTTCCACAGTTTTACCTTTCTCACTATATAGAAACTTTTCCTAACCTAAAGATTTTTCTTCCAATCGTACAGGATGTCCACGAGTCCTCTGATATGACCTATTAGTAAACAATGCACCAGAGAGTTTATTGTATGGCCCATTAATATATTTGTATAAAGTGATCATATCCACACGCAAACGTTGATTCTCCAATGTAAACAGCCCTAACTTGTCTAATCTGCCTGCATATTCAAGCCACTCCATTCCCCTTATTAATTTAGTTGCCCTTCTCTGAACTGCCTCAATTTCCAAGATGTCCCTTTTGTATATGGGATTCCAAAACTGCACCGCATATTCCAAATGAGGCCTTACCAGTGCCTTGTAAAGAGGGAGAATAATATTTTTCTCTCTCTTTAAACAATATAATATCTTGCTAGCTCCAGCCATTACTGCCTTGTGCTAGGTGGCACAAGGATAGTTAAACCCCAAATGCATCACCTTACATTTATCAACATTGAATTTCATCTGCCATTCTGCTGCCCATTTTAATAATCTATCTAGGTCTCAATGCTCTCAATGCCCCTTCTAAGTCATTGAGAAACAGATTAAAAAGAAGTGGCCTTAGTACAGAACCCTGAGGCACTCCACATAGAACTTTAGCCCACATAGATGTAGCCCCATTGACCACCACTCTCTTTTTACGATCCAATAACCAATTCTCTATCCATGTACAAATGCTTTTTTCTAGGCCAACACTCCTCATTTTATACATTAGTCACCTATGTGGCACAGTATCAAAAGTTTTTGCAACGTCCAAGTATACCACATCCACTGCTGTGCCTGAATCTAAATTCTTACTCACTTCATCATAAAAAACAAGTAAATTTGTCTGACAGGATCTATTTCTAATAAATCCATGCTGACTACTACTAATAAGATCAGTTCTGAAGTCAAGGATATGATCCCGTAACAAAGTTTCCAACACCTTTTTTACCACTGATGGTTAGTTTACAGGTCTGTAGTTACCAGTCTGGGAATGACTACCTTTTTAACGACTTACCTCAGACTTAATATTCCGTATTTATACCCTTCTTATTATTACTGTCCCTGCTATAACGACTAGAATTCTTTATAGTCAATACCGATGAAAAAAAAAACATTTATCACATTAGCCTTTTTGGCATCCTCTATAACCATCTCAGTCCCATTATTTAAAGGGTATGTCCACCCTTAAAATTAGTTTTTAATATGATGTTCCCCCATGTCTGCCAGCCCCAACCGCATATATTTTATTTTCCAAAAGCCCCCCAAACTCTTACTTACCTCCCCTCGTTCCTCCGTCGCACTGCCGGCCCTCTGCTTGCGAGAATGCAAGCAGGACACTATATCATGATCACTATTCCCTATATTAAATGACACTATATCCTGATCACTATTCCCTATATTAAATGACACTATATCATGGTCGCTATTCCCTATATTAAATGACACTATATCATGGTCACTATTCCCTATATTAAATGACACTTTATCATGATCACTATTCCCTATATTAAATGACACTATATCATGGTATATTAAATGACACTATATCATGGTCACTATTCCCTATATTAAATTACACTATATCATGGTCACTATTATAGTGATAATGATATAGTGTCATTTAATATAGAGAATAGTGACCATGATAAAGGGTTATTTAATATAGGGAATAGTTATCATGATATAGTGTCATTTAATATAGGGAATAGTGACCATGATATAGTGTCATTTAATATAGGGAATAGTGATCATGATATAGTGTATACTGAGGGTGTCAGGACGCATTTAGCCCACCCTCCTGATGGAAACAATTTTTATCGAATTCAACCCCTTTATTAACATCCGTACGGTGTCAACAGTGACTGTGAAAGCCATGACCCTTTTCTTACACAATCAGGGAATATGTATACAGGGACAGACAGGAAACAAGGATTTATTATGGTAATATTGTTGATACTCTAATGAGGGTGTATACCTGTAATTCATATCAGTTACCCTTTTATTAACATCTACGTCCCACTTCTTAGGAGATGCTTCGCACCGACACACCTGACCACAGCAGGAAACTATGGATACAGGACCAGAAGGAACAAGGATGTATATGGTATATATTGTCTCCCTCATTTCGCCAATTCAATTTATAATAAATGAGGGTGTCATATACCTGTAACATTATCAATTAACCGTTATTACTGCTACTGTTGTACAACAGTCTGACCACTGATCTTACACACACACAGTAAACTATGTATACACGGGACAGAACAGAACAAGGATTTTATATGGATTAATATTGTTGCTACTATAACCTGCAGGGGTTACACCTGTGATAACATATTCAATTAAACCCTTTATTTACATCTACCTGTTCCAAGTAGTGACCACTGCCTTACACACAGGATTAAACTTGTATTACAGGGTACGAGAAGGAACAGGATTGATATGGTCATATTGTTTATACTTAATGAGGGTTATACCATTGTAACATATCAAATAAACCCACTTTATTACAGCCTACTGTCCACAGTACATGTACCACTGACTCACCACACAGTAACTATTGTATACAGGGAGGAGAAAGGAAACAGAGGATTTATTAGGTAATTTGTGTATATACTATACTGAGGGTATACCTGTAACAGTCAGTTAACCCCTGACCACGACCACTGATATTACACACAGTAACCATGCCTAGACAGGGACAGAAAGGAACAAGGATTTATGGAATCGGCTTGGTAAATATTGTTTTATACATAATGAGGGTCCTATACCTGTAACATATAAATTAACCCTTTATTCATACTAAAGTCAACGTACTTAATACTAGAACTTTACACCCAGAACATATAGTCTCCAGGTGCAGAACGAAAGGACAAGGATTATATAGGTAATTGTCTATTCTATAATGAGGGTTCTATAGCATGTAACATATTCAAATTAACCCCTTTATTACATCTACACAGCCAACAGTAATGACCACTGATACCTTACAAAACACTAATACGTATGTATACAGGGACAGAAAGGAACAAGGAATTTATATGGTAAGATTGGTTAACTATTAATGAGGGTTATACCTGTAACATATCAAATAACCCCTGAACAATGACCACTGACCTTTTACACACAGTAACTATGCTATACAGGGACCGATCAGAAAGGACAATGATTTTTTTTTTATATGGTAATATGTTTCATTTCTAACTATACTGAGCGGTTATACCTGTCAGAATTATCAATTAACCCTTTATTTACATTCATACGTCCACCTTTTATGGATTACTTTACTGGACACACTTGACCTTACACACAAGTAACTAGGTATTAAGGGACAGAAAGGAACAGGATTTTATGGAAATAGGTTGTTTGAAACTATAATGAGGGTTATACCTGTAACATATCACATTAACCCCTTTATTTACACTCTACTGTCCACAGTAATGACCACTGACCTTACACACAGTAACGATGCTTATAGGGACAGAAGTTTCTCCGAGCGCACAAAAGGATTTTATATGTCGGTAATATTGTTTATACTATTCATGCAGGATTATACTGTAACATATCAATTACCCTTTATTACATTACCGTTCCACAGTACTGACCACTGACCTTACACACATTTACTATGTATAAGGGAGCGACAAACAGGACAAGGATTATTATGGTTATTTATCATTCTGTGATTATATGCGGATAGGCCCTGCGAATGAATTTGTGCGGGAAGCTTGCGGGTTTTCTTTTTCTGTGTTCACCCTTCCCTCTCCCCCTGGCTCCCGTGATCACCATGTAAACAGATATCAATCTAACCCTTTATTACATCTATCTATTTTGCCACCACCTTTAGTAGACTGACCACTGTGGTACTTGTTTCCGTAGCAGACAACAACCCCACCCTATATTTAGGAGACTATACGAGGGACAGAAAGACAATGGATTTAGCACCCCTCTGGCAATTATGTTCTCGTAATTAATGAGGGTTTTCTACCTGGCACCACCCCTTATCAATTACCCCTACCACTGACCCACAGACCTTACCACACAGTAACTAGGTATACAGGGACAAGAAAGGAACAATGATTATATGGGAATATTGTTTTATACTCTACTGAGGGATACCTGTAACATATCAATTACCCCTTTTATTAACATCTACCGTCCACCAGTACTGATCCACTGACCTACACACAAGTAAAACTGGTAACCGGGACAGAGAAAGGATACAAGGATTTATTATAGGTTATACTGGGTTACGATACTACTACACCCACGCGCACGCGGTCCAACCTGTAACATATCAATTAACCTTTAGTACATCTACTGTCCACCCTAGTACTGACCACTGACCTTACCACACAGTAACATGTATACAGGGACAGAACAGAACAAGGATTTTATATTAGTAAAATTGTTTACTAATATATATTGACGGTTATACCTGTAACAGTATTCAATTATACCCTTTATTACATCTACGTCCACGTACTGACCACTGAACTTACACACAGTAACTATGTATACAGGGACAGGAAATCTGAGCCTTAGGGAACAAGGATCTGTATATTGGCTAACTACGTCGCCGTTAGAACTTATACTGTCCTTTTTTGTGGGTTTATACATATGTAATATATACCGTAACCCCCTAACCTCACATTTATTAACAGTGGATATGGGTCCGACTAGTACCGGTGATCGCTTGGGCTGTATTTCTATTTCTCTCCACAACCTGACCCATTAATACACACGGCGTAACTATGTACTATATGGCCAGAAAGCGAAACACGGGATGCTTATATGCGTAAATATTGTTTTATAGACCTAATTTTCATGAGGTCGCTGTACTCATTATTCAGCCGACCGAACATAATGTCATTAACCCGCTTTTATTACAGTATACTGCCCCTACGAGTACGAACAACCACTGCCCGTACACGCAGTTAACTATGTCATTTTCTACTAACAGGGAACAGTTCCACAAGGAAACAAGGTAATGTTATACTGTAAGATGTTTTGTTATAACTCATCAGATGTATGGGTCTCCCCACAATATATAACTTGTAACATATCAATGTAACCCCTGATTACATTATACTGTCCACACAGTACTGACCTCACCCTGGCCGCTTACTACACTCAGCCTGGTCCATTCGTAACACTAGATGTCTCTAAGGGACAAGAAGGTAGAGCAGACAGTGTAGTGTTATATAGGCGTAATATGGTTTTTAAGCTATAATGCGCTGGTTGTACACCCGGTAACATTCTATGTTTGTATAGAACCCTTATACATCTACTGTCCAACAGATTGACACTGACCTTCCAACAGTAAATGTATACAGGGACAGAAAGGAACAAGGATTTAATGGTAATATTGTTAATTACTATAACTGAGGGTTATACCTGGACATCAATTAACCCTTTATTACTTCTACTGTCCACCTGTTAAGGACCACTGATCTTCCACGCACAGTAACTATGTATACAGGGACAGAAAGGAAACAAGAAAATTATATGGTAATATGGTTCGATACTATAATGAGGGTACACCTGTAACACAATTAACCCTTGAGTACTCTACTGTCCCGTATTGACCACTGACCTTAACACAGAATCTATGTATACAGGGACAGAAAGGAACAAGGATTGATATGGTAATATTGAGTTTATACTATAATGAGGGTCTTATACCTGGAACATTCATCCAAATAACCCCTTTATTACAGGCGACTGTCCACAGTACTGACCCTGATACACACACAGTAACTATGTTCTACAGGGAACGAAAAGGAACAAGGATTAATGGGTAATAGTGTTTATATTATAATGAGGGTTACACCTGTAACATATCAATACCCCGTATTACATCTATGTCCACAGTATTGAACACTGGACCTTTCACACAGTAACTATGTAGACGGGGACAGAAAGGAACAAGGATTTATATGGTAATATTGTTTATACTATAATGACGGGGATACCTGTAACATATCAAATAAACCCCTTTATTATCAGCTACTGTCCACAGTACTGACCACGACTACGCCACACACAGTAACTATGTAACAGGGGACAGAAAGGAACAAGGATTTATTCATGGAAATTGTTTATACTATAATGAGGGGTTACACCTGCGAAACATATCAATTAACCCATTTATTACATTCTACTGGTCCACCAGCTTATATGACCACTGACCATTACACACATAGTAACTATGTACTACAGGGAAGAAAGGAACAAGGATTTATATGGTAATATTGTTTTAAAATATAATGAGGGTTTAGATACAGTAACTCTCAATTAACCCCTTTATTACACCCTACTGTCCACTACCCCCACAGGTACTGACATCCTGACCTACACACACGAGTAACTAGTGTATACAGGGGCAGAATAGAAACAAGGGATTTACCTATGCGTTAAATTCTTGTTCAGTCTCTTATGCACCGTATGATGAGGGGTCTGATACCTACGTAAAATAGCAAAATCCCTTATTACCATCTACTTGTTCCACAGTTACTGACCATGACTACCAAACAGTAACTACTGTATACTAGGGACAGAAAGGAATCCAAGGAATTTTATTATGGCTAATATGGTTTATACCTATAAATGCGCGTGTCCTAGTTACCATGTAACATACTGAAAGTATAACACCTTTTTCTACCCGGCTAATGTCCACCGTGCCCGGACCACTAAACTACACACCAGTAAATATGCACGTATAAGGGACCAGAAAGGAAACCACAAGGGGACTTTATCTTATGCGTAATATTGTTTATACTATAATGCGAGGGGTACACCTGTTAGGTAACATATGTCAATTAATCCCTTTATTGTTACATTACTGTCAACAGTATGACATCTGACCTTACAACACCACGGTAACCTATGTATACAGGGAACAGAAAGGAAAAAGGATTTATATGGTAATATGTTTACAACATAAGAGGGCTCTATACCATGTAACGATGATCCATTAACCCTTTATTACATCCTCTGTCCACAGTACTGACACCACTGACCTTTACACACAGTAATATGTATACAGGGACGAAAAAGAACAAGGATTTATGTATGGGGTAATATTGCTGGTCTATACTGATAATGAGGGTCGCTTCCTAGTACCCAGTAAGCATATCAATTCATACCACCTTGATTACATCTACGTCCACCTTACTGACCCACTGGACATTACACACAGATAACTATGTATACAGGACAGAATCTATCGGATATCAGGATTTATATGGTAATAGTGTTTTTAGTACTATAGATGCCACCTGGGTACTATACCTGTAAACATATCAATTAACCCTTTATTACATCTGGACTGTCACGCTCAGTACAGACCCCCCACTATGATTACAGCCTCACGTCAGATAAATCATGCTATTACAGGGAGACAGAAAGGATTACACAGGGATTTATGTTGGTATATTGGTGTTATTACTCTAAATGAGGTGTTTATTCTTGCCTATACCTGTAAACGACTATATCAACTGTAACCCTTTTGGCCCTATACATCTACTGTCCACATTATGACACTGACCCTTCAGACCCACACAGTAACTATGTACACAGGGGAAGCATAAGGAACAAGGATTTTGCAATGATAATATTGTTTATACTATAATGAGGGTGTATACATGTTTAAAGCATAGTCGAATTAGACCCCTGTTCTATCTACCAGCTACTGTACCACCAGTACGGGAACACTGACTACACACACAACTATTATACAGGGACAGAATAGGAAACAAGAATTGTTTTTAGAGGGGCTTTTGTGGCCCTACGTAATGTGGTGGTGTGCTGACGATTCACTGAAGACCAATTGCTAATGCCTTATTCCCCTCTGGAAACATGATCTTTGCCTCTCTCCTTGCTTGGCAGATGTGTTTAATTTTTTTTCATATCTTTGCTGCTATACAAGAAATCAATTGGTTACCAAATTTGTTGACAGTCTCCCCGAAATGTGTCGCGGCAATTCTTCAAAATGTAAAAACTATGGTAACAACGGCTCGTGGTTGTAGTGACAGTGTAACTTGAAGGCATCCTTGACCCAATCTGCAATCTAAAGCTCTTTATTGTCAACACAAACTTTTAGTCGTCTTATGACCGTGGAGAAGAAAATGGTGACAGTTCCTGGCGCAAACCCACACACAGGCGGACGATAAAAAATAACTTACAGATGTGTCCTACTGTGGAGGATTTGGTGAACCAGGAACTACACCATGGTTCAATTGTATTTACACTGGCGCAATGGGGATATTGGACTTTAGCGATAATTAACCCATTTATGATTTCATTCCGTTGCTGGTTTGACCAATACGAGGGCGCACCTTGCTTCTTTTAAAAATAATCAATTTTGTGTTTTTCCAATACGAGTCTGGTGCAAGCAGTGAAAAGCCACAAAGAGACAGTTTGCAAGTTGCTTCAACCCTAGTAAACCAGAGAATATTGCCAGAATAGCTCAGGGGCTAACAAGGATATCGAATGCGGTGTGAGCTTGTGGACGATTTGGGTGAAGTTTGGCTTGACGCGGTCGGTACAGTTTAGTGCTTTAGCAGTTCAGGAAAATTAGCAAGCAAAATAACAATTTAAAAAGATAAAATAACATAAAATGGGACTATTGCGTTGTTATTACAGAGTAATTAGCGTTTATACAAGGGTCGAGCACTTTCCTCACATTGATTAACTACATGAACTATTTTACAGAAGGCCGCAGATTACAGAACATCAACATGATTGACCCCAAACCGTCCTTACAGCTGGTTATTACTAGGCGGATAGGGAATCTTAGGAGACATATAGGGATTTTAGGGACTTAGTAGGGATATATGTGTGTGTTTGTGTCTGTGTGGACTCTGAAAAGTGCAGACTTGTTAGTTATGTAAATAATCCAAAATTATATCTATCTATATAAATTTCAGTAGGTATAATTTCTGTGGAAGGAACCATTTTTTTCTTGATTTTGTTTACAAATGGGACATTCACACTTATTGGGCTTTTTGGAACAGTGATTGTCTGGGACGCTCTGCATTCAACAGTCAGCGCTGAGAGAGTTCCTGTCCAGGCGAGAATGTGTCCAGCTGACATTTAGATGGGTCTGTGCACAATATCCTATACGACAATCCATCTGACCCATATCCATTAGCACCTGTTTCCAAGGTAATCAATCTGGATATCGATACCGGTTGATAACCTCATAACCCTCCTCACACCAGGGCAGTTAGGTTGGCATTACCACGTGGATGCCTGCATGGTGCAGTATTTGTTTTAATGGTAAGGGTTACTGGGGTCTCATTACAAAATACCACTATAACTTCTCTCTGGATCCAAAAAGAGTTAGTTTTTGAAAAATTTACAAACTTTCTTGTATGCACTGCGCCTGATCTCTGTGACAGTCAAATAGATGCACCGTGTGTAGAAGCACCAAACCTCTCAAAATAAATCTTTCTAAAGCTAGTCTACCCCGGACTTGCAACCGATTCTCTGACCTATTATCACTCATGGGGTCATTTTAGAGAGGAACAACATTTTTTTCCATTTTTTCAGGCATTGTGGCTAGCTTTAAAGTGAGAAAGAAGATTGTGGGGTTGGGGATTATGATGCAGTGATGATGCCTCTGTCTTGGGTGAAGATCCAGTGGTGCTCTTGGGCTGATGTACAGCTCCCAGTACTTAGAAGGAGGAACCAAACACCCTTTCCTACTGCTAGAAGTATTGTAAAGGTATCGGGGGCGTGGAATGGACGACACAGTTCCCTTTAACAGTGCAATTACTATCGGCTGTTTCGGATCTGTGTTTCATATGTCACAAAGACCCTTAGACTATGCTTAGCTGTGTCCGTAGTAAGGGCTTCTGCCCCCCACCCTCCCCTCTGTGGTTTCGTTGTTCCTCTTGCGCCCCCAGTCTTCTTTTTTTCCCCCATGGGCGTTAACCCTGAGCCCCCGCAATCCATCGCCCTCAGTTTTGTGTCCCCCACGGGTTCCTTCCAAGCACCAACCTCACCCACGTGAGCGACCTTTGTTGTACCCGTCTCCCTCTGGGACAGACGAAGCAACCCACCCATAAAAAGAAAATCCTCTCTCTCGACCAGTAAATCAATACCAGTCGGCACGTTAAGGTCTTCGAGATCACTTGTGTCTTTCACCTGCGACATTATTGCGATGGCCACGCCCTCGCGTTCCTTGAAGGCCAGTGAGTGATCGGTGGCGACGAACGCAGCCAAGCCACGGTGCTTGATTATCGTCTTTCTCCCCACTGCTACAGCTTAACGTCCACTCAGCCTGAGACCTGCATTTCTAAGCTGTCTGCGTAGATTGTATCTTACAGAATATATTATCCTCAGGACGTGCCTTATGTCACCCAGGACTTCTTGCTTCAGTATAGAGAAAGGGCCCAATGCTTGCCTCCCAGGCTAGCAAAAAACTCTCAGGAATCGGAATAGGTAGATTACGCTTGCGCCGGCCAGACCATAAAACCGGGATCCGGCGGTTCTTGGCGGATACCCAGGACACAGTTTCTTTATTACACTCGTCCACCTACCCCATGGTGGAAGGTCTAGGATCTTCCCGCATGCATCTAGGGAACTTCCAGATCTGGATACGAGGGTGTGCTCAACGGGTTGTAGAAGTAAACAGGTCCAGGGCTCACCCCCAACTGCCATCCCTGTGATACAAAGCCTCAGTAACCTTTGTTTAAGCATGTTTGAACGCTGCCTATGGCTATTTTTGCTCTGGCACCCACGCTACCAGGTCAGTAGGCGATATGCCATCGGTATAACTTAGAAGATAGACTAGACTGACACTGATCACTAAGCATTCCTGGCTGCACACCCGAGATTCACACGGAATGCACACCGTTTTAGGTTTCCACAACAGATAGGGTCAGGTAATCAGCTGGACTCAAAGATGCCGTATCGCTATTTCTGATCGCACATCTATTTCGTTGGTAAGCGCAGTTTATTTATGTAAAGGCGGAATGAAAGACTATTAAAAAATTAGGAAGTTATTGGATATCATATTTCGATTTTTAACTACGCTTACCTATTTCGATTTTTATCATAGTTGTTTCTTCCGGTTCTCCTTGGCCCTGTTATCTGATGGGAGTCAGTATATCCCTGCTTCATAAGTGTCTAGCAGGGATTGTGCCAATTAAAGTGACATCATCCATGAAGGTGCACCCCGAAGCAGAGTGAGATTGGGACTTGGAGAACCATTTTTTTATACCAATTTATAACATTCGGGGGGTGTAAAGAACTTATGATCGTTTCACATCCATCATTAAACGGAGACTAATCTAGCTTGTGCCAATAAATTCTACTAGGTTCCCAAGTGATGGAAAATTTAAAAGTGACAATGTTCCTATTAGGGACCACAAAGGATACATTTAAAAAAAAATAAATCTAATTACGTGGTGGACTGTAATGAATCGGATGTTGTTTTTTTTCATGTAAGTTTTAAAACTAAGTTAGGTTCAACTTCTGGCTAAAGTGAACTGGGTGAGTTTAAGGTCATCCAGGGTTAAAACAACGACGTTGGGCCCAGAAAATATACAAAGCATGTGCATGAAAAACTTTGTCGATAGCCCAGAACATGCTATTACAATGATAGGTCTCTGTCTGCCCCCTCCCAGTTACTTCCCTTTCAGTTTGTATCTTCTCTCCCCTATAAGCCAAGCGGATAGGAAAGTAGCTGATTGGAGCATTCCTCTCGTTCTCTTGTGGATTCACACGGGCATGTCCTTTTTTGCTCACTGAGCTGTTGGGAGGGGCGGTAACTGGGGATTTCAAAAAGATTTACTTTGCATCTTAATTGTCTTAGTGCTAATTAGCCCTTCTTGGAGCTGGCAGGGTTTCTTAAAAGGCGTTTTTTGTATTGGTGGTTTAGAGTTACCGTTAAAAGTCCTGGACCTCGTTTGGAGGGGAGAAGCACCGTACGCAGCCATTTAAAAGTACAGCGAGTTACCGGACGGAGAAGAGGGGATAGGTTCGTGTCTTTGCATTTGACTTGTGGGAGTCCTTTCCATTCCCTGCATCATCGTTACCTTTAGATCTCAGTGTGGGCCAGTGCATGTCAGATTTACATTAATAAGTAGATAATCCATGAGGCACTGCCCAAGTCCACAGCGCTGTTCAAAACAGTTTGTCACAGAAAACTCTGCCCCCACACCCCAACGGATCTAAAATTCGCCATGGAAAAAATATTTGTTAGCACGTTTTTTTTTGGCTCGCACCTCATTTATCAGTCCTAGTAGTCGCACCGGTTGGAAAAAAGGCTGCTAACCTGCAAATGAATAATTCACCTCTTCCCACCTCTGCCTGTTTCCGTTTGATGTGCTGGAGCATCAATTGAATATGTGGTCACCTAAAATGATGCTCTCGGTTATCTCATTGGAGCCCCTCAAGCCCTTGCGTAAAATACCTTATCGCCCTCTAATCCCCACCCTGAAGCCTTCCTCCCGATTAGAAGGGCACTGGTTCAATTCTATCGTACGGAGCACAGTGACGATCTCACATATCAGGGATGGAATAAATGTGTTCCTTAGCTAGGCGCCCCTAGGTGACAGATCTCCCCCTTATCACAGGCGGATCAATCGTGTTCACTTATAGTCATAAGGAGCGAGAGTTGAAAGATCTCCCCCCTTACTTTAAAGGCGAAATTTGGGTTCACTTCTACGAAGGGAGCACCCTCACGTGCAGATTTTCCCCATATACAGGGAAATGTCGTTGCATTAGAGTGCGCCACAGCTGACAGAATCTCCCCATCATAAAGGCCCCCCGCTTCCCCCCAGCCTCCCCACCCCATTCCCACCACCGTTCCAGATGAACAACACGAATGTCGCTTCTCTATTTTTCGCGCTTTCTCCGCCTTTGGACACCAATTCCACGCAGATAGCTTGTAATGTGCCCACCCCTATCTCTTCTCGCCTGGATAATAGTCATACCCTCACCCATTATCTACCTGTATATCCCCCATAAGCCTCCCTGCGTCACGTCCAGAGTAGTTGTGAAGTTCAATTCTAGCTAGGAGCACAGTGAGATCCCCCCTACGGAAAGTGTTGTCATGACCGCAGTCCCCATATACGGGAAAGGTTCAATTTCTATGCACATAAGACACCATCAGGGATTGCTTACTAGACAGTGACAGATCCTCCCCCTATACAGGGGAATGTGTTCAATTAGCTAGGAGCACAGTGACAGATCTCTCCCATATGGAATCAGTTAGGAGACATGCTGTGAGTCACATTACGGAATGTGCAATAGCTAGGAGCACAGTGCGATATTCCCCATATACCGGAAATGTGTTCCAATTATAGCTAGGAGATCATGAGATCCTCCCCATTACAGGAATGTGTTCAATTCCTAAGCTAGGAGCACAGGTGACAGATCCTCCAATACAGGGAAATGTGTTGCACAATTTCTAGCTAGGAAGCACAGATTACAGATCCTCCCAATACAGGGAAATGTGTAATCTCTAGCTTAGGAAGCACAAGTGGACAGATCCTCCCCATATACAGAGAAATGGTTTCATTTAGCTAGGAGACAGTGAAGATCTTCCATTACAGGCGAAATGTTTCAATTCTAGCTAGGAGCACATGTGGACAGATCCTCCCCACTATACCAGGGAAATGTGTTCAATTCAGCTGAGGGAGCACTGTGAAGATCCTCCCCATACTACAGGGGAAATGTGTTCAATTCTAGCTAGGGCACCAGTGACAGCATCTCCCATAACACGGGAAAGTGTCAATTAGCTAGGAGCACAGGACAGATCTTCCCCATATAACAGGGGAAATGTGGTTCAATTTTAGCTAGGTAGCCAGTGCAGATTCCTTCCCATATACAGGGAATGTGTTCAATCTAGCTAGGAGCACGACAGATCTCCCCATACCAGGGAAATGTGTTCAATTCTAGCTAGGAGCACAGTGACAGATCTCCCATATACAGGGAAAGTGTTCATTCTAGCTAGGAGACACAGGACAGATATCCCCACTACAAAGGGGCAATGTGTGTCCAATTCTAGCTGGAGCAACAGTGGACAGATCTCCCCATATACAGGGGAAATGTGTTCAATTCTAGCTAGGAGCCACAGTTGACAGATCTCCCCATATACAGGGAAGTGTTCAATTCTAGCTAGGAGCACCGGACAGATCTCTCACCATATACACCGGGAAATTGTTCAATTCTAGCTAGGAGCAAGGGACAGATCCTCCCCATATACAGGGAAATGTGTTCAATTCAGCTAGGAGCACAGTGACAGATCCTCCCCTTATATACAGGAAATGGTGTCAATTTCTAGCTAGGAGCACAGTGACAGATCTCCCAATAACAGGAAATGTGGTCAATTCTCAGCTAGGAGCACAGTGACAAGATCCTCCCCATATACAGGACGTTGAGTTTATCAGCTGATTGTGTCTTTCTGTCCCCAGCCTTGGGTATTTGCTTGTAATCTCTAACACCGAGAAGGTCGACTACCCGAGGATTTATGTCTCATGAGGGATAACGTTTTCACTTACTGAGTGTTGTTCTGGAATTAAGACCAATAGGGAAAATGTTTCCTTTTTTAAAAGAACAACTAACATCAACATAGTATCTCGGAATAAGGTATGGCACAATCCAGACCCAGGATTTTTGCCTTAAAGGGAACTGTGGGTCTCCAAACAAGTTAATTTTAATTGAAATGCCAGGTTCCACCTTTAAAAATGAGCAACTCACCAGAACTACATATATGATTAATACCAGTAATTCTCAATTTGTATCGTACCGGTCCAACCAGAACTACAGTATATGTATTAATACTAGTAAGTCTAATATCTATATAGTATCCCTGTACCAACCAGAACTACAGTATATGTTATTATTACCAGTAATTCTCAAATTATATCAGTTATCCTGACCAACCAGAAACTACCGATATTAAATTTACAGTAATGCTCTATATTATATAGATCCCGGTCAACCAGAACTACCGTATATGTATGAATCCAGAATTCTCAATATTATATAGTATCCCTTGTACCAAACCAGAACTACAGTATATGTATTTAATACTAGTAATTCTCAATATTATATAGTATCCCTGTACCAACAGAACACAGTATATGATATTACAGTAATTCTCAATATATTATATCCATCCCGTACCAACCAGAACTACAGTATATGTCGTAATACCAGTAATAATATTTATACTATCCCTGTACTACCATAACACATATAGTAATTACCAGTAATTCTCAATGTATATACATCACGTACAACCATAACTACGTAATATTATTACAGTAGTTCAATATTTATAGTATCCCTGTACCAACAGAACTAACAGTATATGTATATACCAGTAATTCTCAATTTATATAGTATCCCTGTACCAACCAGATCTACAGTATATGTATTAATACCAGTAATTTCAATATTATTATAGATCTCCTGTACCAACCAGAACTACAGTATATGTATTAATCCAGAATTCTCAATATTATATAAGATCCCTGTACCAACCAGATCTACAGTATATGTTTAATACCAGTAATTCTCAATATATATATAGTATCCCCGTACCAACCAAGAGCTACATATATGTATTAATACCAGTAATTCTCAATTATAGTATACTCCCTGTACCAACCAGAACTACAGTACATTTATTAATACCCAGTGATTCTAAATTGTATAGTATCCCTGTACCAACCAGAACTACAGTATATGTATTATACCCGAATACTCTGTATAATATAGTTTCCCCGTACCAACCAGAAACTACAGTTATTATTAATACCAGTAAAATAATTTCAATATTTATATTATACCCTGTACCAACCAGAACTACAGTATATGTATTAATACCAGTAATTCTCAATTTTATTTAGTATCCCGCGACACCACCACCCGAACTACAGTATATGCATTAATACCAGTAATTCTCAATATTATATAGTATCCCCGTACCAACCAGAACGACCAGTATATGCATTAATACCAGTAATCTCAAATTTTTTGTTTTAGGAAACTTATCCAGGCCACTTTAAAGCTATTTAATGAACTTGCCATTACACATCTGCGGAGACAGTTCCACAGTTTTACTTTCTCACTATATAGAAATTTTCCTAACTAAAGATTTTCTTCCAATCGTACAGGATGTCCACGAGTCTCTGATATGACCTATTAGTAAACAATGCCCCAGAGAGTTTATTGTATGGCCCATTAATGTATTGTATAAAGTGATTCACATCCACGCAAACTTTCTCTCTAATGAAACAGCCCTAAACTTGTCTAATCTGCTGCATATTCAAGCCCCTCCATTCCCCTTATTAATTTAGTTGCCCTTTCTGCAACTGCCTCAATTTCCAAGATGTCCCTTTTGTATATGGGATTCCAAAATGCACCGCATATCCAAATGAGGCCTACCAGTGCCTGTAAAGAGGGAGAAATAATATTTTTTCTCTCTTTTAACAATATAATATCTGCTAGCTCCAGCCATACTGCCTTGTGCTAGGTGGCACAAGGATAGTTAAACCCAAATGGATCACCATACATTTATCAACATTGAATTTCATCTGGCCATTCTGCTGCCCATTTTAATAATCATCTAGGTCTCAATGCTCTCAATGCCCCTTCTAAGTCATCATTGAGAAACAGATTAAAAAGAAGTGGCCTTAGTACAAGAACCCTGAGGGCACTCCCCATAGAAACTTTAGCCCACATAGATGTAGCCATTGACCACCACCTCTTTTACGATCCAATAACCAATTCTCTATACATGTACAATGCTTTTTCTAGGCCAACACTCCTCATTTATACATTAGTCAACTATGTGGCACAGTATCAAAAGTTTTGCAACGTCCAATTATACCACATCCACTGCTGTGCCTGAATCTAAATCTTACTACGTCATCATTATAAAAAAAACAAGTAAATTGTCTGACAGGATCTATTTCTAATAAATCCATGCTGACTACTACTAATAGATCAGTTCTGAAGTCAAGGATATGATCCCGTAACAAAGTTCAACACCTTTTTACCATGATGGTTAGGTTTACAGGTCTGTAGTTACCAGTCTGGAATGACACCTTTTTAACGACTTACCTCAGACTTAATATCCGTATTTATACCCTTCTTATTATTACTGTCCCTGCTAAACGACTAGAATCTTTATAGTCAATACCGATGAAAAAAAAAAACATTTATCACATTAGCCTTTTTGGCATCCTCTATAACCATCTCAGTCCCTTATTTAAAGGGTATGTCCACCCTTAAAATAGTTTTAATATGATGTTCCCCCATGTCGCAGCCCCAACCGCTATATTTTATTTTCCAAAAGCCCCCAAAATCTTACTTACCTCCCCTCGTTCCTCCGTCGCACTGCCGGCCCTCTGCTTGCGAGATGCAAGCAGAGGGACGGGACCGGCAGTCGCGTCTGTGATTGGCTGAGCGGCAGCCAATCACGGACGCGGATGCCAGTATCAGGCCAGCGGAGGAAAGAGGAGAGGTAAGTAAGAGTTTGGGACTTTGGAAAATAAAAAATATGCGGTTGGGCTGGCAGACATGGGGGAACAACTAATTAAGGGGGTTTATGCTAGGGGGAGGGATAGTAGAACGGGAGGGAGAGGGAGGGGGGAAGAGGCTGCAGTACGATGACAAATATCTACCGGAGGCAAGGTAGCAGGCAGAGCCCTGCTATCCTCCGGTGGTAGTTTTGGGACTTGGGGGGGGGGGTCTACAGGAGAACCCTATGGAGCTGGGATGTGAGGGTAAGGATTACACTACACCTACATGTGGGGCCATTACTGGGGGGGATTATAGTTTTGGGAGGGACATGCCCTTAATGGTCCAATTCTCAGTCTCATCTTTTACTATTGATATACGTAAAAAAACATTTTGGGGTTGGACTTGCTTTGTCAGCTATCCGTATTTATTTTCTATTTAGCTAGTTTAATGCTTTTGCATGGTTTATTACAGCTTTTATATTCCCTGTAAGACTGTTCTGTTCCCTCTGATTTCAACATTTCAAAAGCCTTTTTTTCCCATTTCTCTTTTTACCTGAGCATTAAGCCATGCAGAAGAGGACATCATTTCCTATTTTTTACACTTGTTCCCTAAAGGTATACATTTAGAAATGTAATGTAGTTTAATATCCCTTTAAAAGCAGTCCACTTCTGCTCAATATCTTTACCTAGGAACAATTTCCCCCAGTCTATGAGCAGAAGTGATTCCTTTAACAGCATAAAATTAGCTTCCTAAAGTTAAAGTTTTGTAACCAAGTGCACTTTGTTTTTTGCAACCTATATTAAATGACACTATATCATGTTCAATTCCTATATTAAATGACACATATTATGGTCACTACTCCTATATTAAATGACACTATTCTGGTCCACTATTCCCTCTATTAAAGGCACTAACTGGCACTATTCCCTATATTAAATAACACTATATCATGTCACTATCCCTAATTAAATACACTATATCATGTCACATCCCTATATTAAATGACTATTTCATGATCACTATTCCCTATAAAGACATATACATTCAATACCTATTAAGACACTGTATCATGGTCCTATTCCATATATATATGACACTGTAATCATGGTCCTATTCCCTATATTAAATGACACTATATCATGGTCACTATTCCCTAATTAATTACACATTCACTATCATGTCACTATTCCCTATATTAAAGACACTATATCATGGTCACTATTCCCCTATATTAAATACACTATATCATGACACTATTCACTATTAAATTCACCTATATGGTCATATTCCTATATTAAAATGACACTATACAGGTCACTATCCCTATATTAAATGACACTATATCATGAATCACTGTTTATATTAAATGACATACATCATGATCACTATTCCCTATATTAAGACACTGTATCATGGTCACTATTCCCATATTAATACCACATATCATGTCACTATTCCCTATATAAATGACACTATATCATGGTCATATTCCCTATATTAAATTAACTGTATCATGGTCACTATTCACTATATTAAATGACAACTATATCATGGTCACTTCCTATATTAAATGACACTATATCACGATCACTATTCCTATATTAAATGACACTCAATCATGGTCACTATCCCTATATTAAATGACACTATATCATGGTCACTATTCCCTATATTAAATGACAAATATCATGGTCACTATTCCCTATATTAAATGACACTATATCATGGTCCCTTTCCCTATATTAAATGACACTATATCATGGTCACTATTCCTCATATTAAATTACACTATATCATGGTCACTATTCCCTTATAGAATGACACTATATCAGGTCACTATTCCTATTAAATGAACTATACATGATCACTATTCACTATATAAATTACACTATATCATGGTCACTTCCCTATATTAAAGGCACTATATCATGGTCACATTCCTTATATAAATGACACTATTCATGTCACTTTTCCCTATATTAAATACACTATATCTGACTCAATCATCCATATATTAATGACACTTATCATGGTCACTATTCCCTAAATTAAATGACACTAGTATCATGGTCACTTTCCCCTATATTAAATGACATATATCATGGTCACTATTCCCTATATTAAATGACACTATATCATGGTCAACTTTCCCTATATAAATGACACTGTATCATGGTACTTCCTCTATATTAATGACACTATATCTGGTCCTTACCTATATTAAATGACACTATATCATGGTCCAATTCCCGATATTAAATGACACTATATCATGGTCACTATTCCCTAATTAAATGAACATATCATGTGTCACTATCCTATATTAAATGACACTAGATCATGGTCACTATTCCCTATATTAAATGACACTATATCATGGTCACTATTCCCACTATTTAAATGCACTAGCATCATCGGTCAATCTTACCTATATTAATGAACTATATCATGGTACTATTCCCTATATTAAATGAACTATATCATGGTCACTATTCCCTATATAAATGACACTATTATGGTCACTATTCCTATATTAAATGACGACCCAACTATATCATGGTCACATTCCTATATTAAAGCGACACTAATCATGGTCACTATTCCCTATATTAAAGGCCACGTCTTATTCCTCTAGGAAATAGTGCCTGAAGTCATTAATAGAATATGACCATTATATGCATTATATGGAACCCATGTGACAATGATAGTCTGTCATTTAATAAAGGGATAGTGACCATGATATACGTGCCATTTAAGAATATGACATGATGACCATGATATAGTGTCATTTAATTAGGGAAAAGTGACCATGATATAGTGTCATTTATATAGGGAATAGTGACATGTATAGTTCATTTAATTAGGGAATAGTGCCATTATAGTTGCATTAATATAGGGAATAGTGACCATGATATGTCATTTAATATAGGGAATAGTGACCATGATATAGTGTCATTAAATAGGGAATAGTGACCATGATATAGTGTCATTAATATAGGGAATAGTGACCAGTGATAGTGTCATTTAATATAGGGAATAGGACCATGATATAGTGTCAAGTTAATATAGGGAATAGTGAACATGATATAGGGTCATTTAATATAGGGAATAGTGACCATGATATAGTGTCATTTAATATAGGGAAGATGTGACCATGATATTGTGTCATTTAATAAAGGAATAGTGCCATGATATAGTGTCATTTAATATAGGGAATAGTGACCATGATTAGTGGTCATTATATAGGGAATAGTGCCATGATATAGTGTATTAATATAGGAATAGTGATATGATATAGTGTCATTTAATATAGGAATAGTGACCATGATATAGTGTCATTTAATATAGGACTAGTGACCATGATATAGTGTGCATGTAATATAGGGAATAGTGGACCATGAATAGTGTCATTTAATATAGGGAATAGTGACCATGATATAGTGTCTTTTAATTAGAGAATAGGACCATGATAGTGCCATTTAATATAGGAATAGTGACCATGAGAAAGTGCCATTTAATATAGGGAATAGTGACCATGATTAGTGTCATTTAATATAGGGAATAGTGACCATGATATGATGCATTAATAGGGAACTATGACCATGATAGTGCCATTTAATATAGGAATGTGCCATGATATGGCCATTAATATGGAATAGTGACCATGATATAGTGCCATTTAATATAGGGAATAGTGTACCATGAATATAGTGTCATTTAATATAGGGAATAGTGACCATGATAAGTCCATTTATATAGGGATAGTGACCATGATATGAAGTGTCACAATATAGGGAATAGTGACCATGTATAGTGTCATTTAATATAGGAATAGTGACCATGATATGTTGTCATTTAATATAGGAAAGTGACCATGATATAGTGCCATTTTATAGGGAATAGTGACCGATGATATAGTCAGCATTTAAATAGGGAATAGTGACCATGATATAGTGCCATTTAATATAGGGAATAGTGACATGATATAGGCAGTCATTTAATATAGGGAATATTGACCATGATACAGTGTCATTTAATATAGGGAATAGTGACCATGATACAGTGTCATTTAATATAGGGAATAGTGACATGGCACTATATCATGGCACTATATCATGGTCACTATTCCCTATATTAAATGGCACTATATCATGGTCACTATTCCCTATATTAAATGACACTATATCATGGTCATATTCCCTTTATTAAATGGACACTAATCATGGGCACTATTCCCTATTATTAAATGGCACTATATCATGGTCACTGAATACCCCTATATTAAATGGACACTTATATCATGGTCACTATTCCCTATATTAATGACACTATACATGGTCACTATTCCCTATATTAAATGACACTATATCATGGTCACTATTCCCTACTAAACTGACACTATATCATGGGTTCCTCCCTATATTAAATGACACTATATCATGGTCACTATTCCCTATATTAAATGAACTTATCATGGTCATATTCTATATTAAATGACACTATATCATGGTCACTATTCCCTATATTAAATGGCTTATCTGGTCAACTATTCCCATATTTAAATGGCACTATATTCATGATCACTATTCCCTATAATAAATGACACTATATCATGGCTCACTATTCCCATATTAATGAACTATATCATGGTCACTATTCCCTATATTAAATGCACGTCTCTATTCCCTATATTAATGGCACTATATCATGGTCACCTATTCCCTATATTAAAGGAAACTATATCATGGTAACAGACACCCTAATTAATGACATATATCATGGTCACATTCCTATATTAAATGGCACGTCACTATTCCCATATAAATGAACATATCTGGTATTTCCCTATATAAATGACACTATATCATGGTCACTATTCCCTATATAAATGACATTATCATGGTACACTATCCCTATATTAAATGGCAACTATATCATGGTGTCACCGCACAATCCCTATATTAAATGGAACTATATCTGGTCAATATTCCCTATATTAAAGACACTATTATCAGGTCAATATTCCCTATATTAATGACACTATATCATGATCACTATTCCCTATATTTAAATGACACTATATCACGGTCACTATTCCTATATTAAATGACACTATATCATGGTCACTATTCCCTATATTGTTAAATGGTACTATATCATGGTCACTATCCCTATATTAAATGGCACTATACATGGTCACTATTCCTATATTAAATGACACTATATCATGGTCACTATTCCCTATATTAAATGGCACAGTCACTATTCCCTATATTAAATGGCATATATCATGGTCCATATCCCATTTTAAATGACATATATCATGGTCACATTCCTATATTAAATGAACATATATCATTGGTCACTATTCCCGATCATTAACATGGCACGGTACTATTCCCTATATTAAACTGACACTTATGGTACTACTATTAATGACACTATATCAGTCACATTCATAAATGACACTATCATGATCACTATTCCCTATATTAATGACACTATATCATGATCACTATTCCCTATATAAATGACACTATATCATGTCACTATCCCTATATAAATGACACATATCATGATCACTATTCCCTATATTAAATGACACTATATCATGGTCACTATTCCCTATATTAAATGACACTATAATCATGATTACTATTCCCTATATTAAAAAGACACTGATCATGGTTATCTATTCCCTATATTAAATGGCACTAATCATGTCACTATTCCCTATATTAAATGCACTGTATCATGGTCACTATTCCCTATATTAAATGACATATATCATGGTCACTATTCCCTATATTAAATGGCACTATATCATGGTCACTATTCCCTATATATAATGGCACTATATCATGGTCACTATTCCCTATATTTAATGGACACCTATATCATGGTCACTATTCCCATATTAATGGCACCATATCATGGTCACTATGCCCCTATTAAATGACACTATATCATGGTCACTATCTTCCTATTATTTAAATGAACACCCTATAATCCGGTCACTATTCCTATATTAAATGGAACTTATCATGGTCACTATTCCCTAATTAAATGACACTATATCATGGTCACTATTCCCTATATTAAATGGCACTATCTGGACACTTATTCCCTATATTAAATGCACGTCACTATTCCCTATTATTTAATGACACTATCCCATGGTCACATTCCCTATATGTAAATGAACTACTATCTCATGGTCACTATTCCCATTATTAAATGGCACTATACATGGGACACTTTCCCCTATATTAAATGGCCATGTCACTATTCCCTATATTAAATGACCACTATACATGGTCACTATTCCCTATATAAATGACCACTATATCATGGTCACTATTCTCTATATTAAATGACACTATATCATGGTCACCATCAGCACATCCTTATATTAAATGACACTATTCATGGTCACTATTCCCTATATTAAATGACACTATATCTGTCCTTCCCTATTTAAAGACGTACTCTTCATTCCACTATTCCCTATATGAAATGTACACTATATCATGGATCACATTCCCTATATTAAATGACCCTATATCATGATCAACCTTTATTCCTATATATTAAAGGACACTATATCATGGTCACTATTCCCTATATTAAATGACACTATATCATGGTCACTATTCCCTATATTAAATGACACTATATCATGGTCACATTCCCTAATATTAAATGACACTATATCATGTCAATTCCCTATATAAATGACACTAGATCATGGTCACATATTCCCTATATTAAATGACACTAACGGTCACATCCCTATATATGGTCACTATTCCCTATATTAAATGACAATATATCATGGTCATATTCCCCAAATTAAAGCACTATTCATGGTCACTATTCCCTAGATAAATGCACGATATCATGGTCACTCTTCCCTATATTAAATGACACTGTATCATGTCACTATTCCCTATATTAAATGACACGTATATCATGGTCACTTTCCCTAATTAAATGACACTATATCATGGTCACTATTCCCTATATTAAATGACACTAATCATGTCACTATTCCCTATATTAAATGACACTATTACATGGTCACTATTCCTATATTAAAGACACTATATCATGGTCCACTATCCCTTATTAAATGACACTCATCTGGTCACTATTCCCTATATTAAATGACACTATATCTGGTCACTATTCCCTATATTAAATGACACTATATCACTGGCCCTATTCCCTAATTAAATGGCACTATCCCTACCATGCCGAGGTCACTATTCCCTATATTAATGACACATATCTGGTCATATTCCCTATATTAAAATGGCACACTATATCTTACGGTCCACTATTCCCTATATTAAATGACACTATATCATGGTCACTATTCCCTATATTAAATGACACCGTTCATATCATGGTCACTATTCCCTATATAAATGCACATATCCGGTCACTATTCCCTATATTAAATGACACTATATCATGGTCACTATTCCATATTAAATGCACAAATCATGGTCACTATTCCCTATATTAAATGACACTATATCACGCGGTCACTATTCCCTTATATTAAATGACACTATATCATGGTCACTATTCCCTATATTAAAAGACAATATATCATGTCACTTTCCCTATATAAATGCACCATATCATGGTCACTATTCCCTATATTAAAGACACTATATCATGGTCACTATTCCCTATATTAAATGACACTTATCATGGTCACTATTCCCTATATTAAATGCAAACGATATAACGTGTCACTATTCCCTATATAAATGACACTATATCATGGTCACTATTCCCTATTTAAATGAACACTCCCCCCCCCCCCCCCCCCCCCCCCCCCCCCCCCCCACTATCATGTCC
The DNA here is from genome assembly GCA_019447015.1 of Hymenochirus boettgeri. Classification (NCBI taxonomy): domain Eukaryota; kingdom Metazoa; phylum Chordata; class Amphibia; order Anura; family Pipidae; genus Hymenochirus; species Hymenochirus boettgeri. The sequence continues at coordinate 151,546,918 of CM033477.1, read as the reverse complement.
ACTATTCCTAATTAACATGAACTAATCATCACTCACTATCCCTATATGAAATGACACTATATTCATGGACTTTCCTAGAACTATCACCTCATACTTAAATGCCACTATAGACCTAATTATGAACTTCGTCACTATTCCTATATTAAATGACACTAGTATCATGGTAACTGGTTCCCTATCTTAAATGACACTATATCATGATCACTATTCCTATATATTAAAGGACACTATATCAGTGATCACTATTCCCTATATTAAATGCCACTATATCATGGTCACTATTCCCTATAGATAAGTCACTGTCCAATTAAATGACACTATATATCATGGTCACTATTCCCATATTATTGAAATGACACTATATCATGGTCAATATTTCCCTATATTAAATGCCACTAATCATGGTCACTATGTCCCTATATTAAAGACACTATATCATGGTCACTATTCCCTAAGTAATGACATATATCACTGGTCACATTCCTTACTTAAATGACACATATTAATGGTCCTACTATTCCCAATTAAATGACACTATATCATGAGTCACTATTCCCTATATTAAATGACCTATTTATCACGGTGCAATGTTCCCTATAGTTAAATGAAACTATATCATGTACACTATTCATCTATTATTAAATACACTATATCACTGGTACACTATTCCTCATATTAAATGCAATAATACGGTCACTATTCCCTATATTAAATGACATATATCATGGTCAAATGTTCCAATTCTATATCCAATAGAGCTCTGATAAAGGGGAGGGGCTTGACACCTTACCCACCCTGAAACCTTTCTTCTCTATGGAACAACCCCCTAACAAACTTGTCAATCTGCCTGCATATTCAGCCCTCCATTCCCCTTATTAATTTGTTGCCCTTCTCTAACGCCTCAATTTCCAAGATGTCCCTTTTGGTATATGGGATTCCAAAACTGATATGCACCGCTATTCCAAATGAGGCCTTCCAGTGCCTTTGTAAGAGGGAGAATAAATTTTTCTCTCCTCTTTAAAACATAATAATATCTTGCTAGCTCCAGCCATTACTGCCTTTTCTAGGTGGCACAAGATATGTTAAACCCCAATGCCAAAAAAATCCCACACCTTCACATTATCAACATTTGATTTCCTCTGACCATTCGCTGCTGCCTATTTAATAATCTTCTAGGTCCCAATGCTCTCAATGCCCCTTCTAATCATTGAGAACCAGTTAAAAAAAAGAAAGTGGACTTAGTACAGACCCTGATGCACTCCACATAGAACTTTATCCCACATATGATGTAGCCCCATTGACCACCACTCTCTTTTTACACGATCCAATAACCATCTCTATCCCATGTAACAAAGCTTTTTTTCTAGGCCAACCTCCTCATTTTATACATTAGTCACTCTATGGGTGGCACAGTATCAAAATTTTTTGGCACACGTCCATATCCCATCCCGTCGTTCCTGAATCTAAAGTCTTACTCCTTCTCATAAAAAACAAGTACATTTGTTCTGACATGATCTATTTTCTAATAAACCCATGCTGACTACCCTAATAGATCCATTCCTGAAGTCAAGGTATGGATCCCGTAACAAAGTTTCCAACACCTTTTTTTACCACTGATGTTTTAGTTTATACAGTCTGTAGTTACCATCTGGAATGACTCCTTTTTAACGACTTACCTCATACTTTAATATTCCGTATTTATACCCGTCTTATCTATACGTCCCCTGCTATAAACGCTAGATCTCTTATTCAATACCGATGACAAAAAAAACATTTATCCATTCGCCTTTTTTGGCAATCCTCTATAACCATCTCAGATCCCCTATTTTAAAGGTATGTCCACCCTCTAAATTAGTTTTAATATGGATGTTCCCCCATTTCTCCAGCCCAACCCGCATATTTTTATTTTCACAAAAGCCCCCCCAAACTCTACTTACCGTCCCCTCTTCCTCGTCCGACTGCCGGCCCTCTGCTTTGCGAGAATGCAAAGCGAAGGGACGGCCGGCAGTCGCGTCTGTGATTGGCGACGGCAGCCAATCACGGACGCGGCTGCCCAGTCATTCATCAGCGGAGGACAAGAGGAGAGTAACGTAAGAGTTTGGGAGCCTTTTTGGAAATAAACAATATGCGGTTGGGGCTGGCACGACATGGGGGACACAACATATTAAGGGGTTTTAATGCTATGGTGAGAGGAGATAGAAACGGAAGGGAGGAGTGAGGGGGGAGAATGGCTTGCAGTACGCAGACAAATATCTACCGAGGCAGGTAGCGCAGAGCCCTGCTATGCCTCCTGTGGTTAGTTTTGGGGACTTTGGGGGGGGGGGTCCTACAGAAACCCTATGGACCTGTATGTGAGGTAAGGATTACACTACACCATACATGGTTGGGGCCATTACTGGGGGGATTATAGTTTTGGGAGTGGACATGCCCTTTAATGGTCCCAATTCTCAGTCCTCAATCTTTTTTACTATAGATATCTAAAAAACATTTTGTGGTTTGAACTTGTTGCTTTTTGCAGCTATCCGTATTTTTTTTTTCTATTTTGCTAGTTTAATTGCTTTCTGCATTGTTTATTTACACGCTTTTTATATTCCTGTAGACTGTTCTGTTCCCTCTATTTCACACATTTCAAAGCCTTTTTTTTTTCCCATTTCCTCTTTTTACCTGAGCATTAAGCCATGCAGAAGAGGACATCATTTCCTATTTTTACACTTGTTTCCCTAAGGTATACATTTAGAATGTTATGTAGTTTAATATCCCTTTAAAAGCAGTCCACTTCTGCTCAATATCTTTACCTAGGACAATTTCCCCCAGTCTAATGAGCAGAAGTGATTCCTTTAACAGCATAAAATGAAGCTTCCTAAAGTTTAAAAGTTTTGTTAACCCAGTGCACTTTGTTTTTTGCAACCTATATTAAATGACACTATATCATGTTCACTATTCCCATATTAAATGACACTATATTATGGTCACTACTCCTACTCCCTATATTAAATGACACTATTCATGGTCACTATTCCCTATATTAAGGCACTATACTCATGGTCACTATTCCCTATATTAAATCACCACTATAATCATGATCACTAGCCCTATATTAAATCACACTATATCATGGTCACTATTCCCTATATTAAAGACACTATTCATGATCACTATTCCCTATATTAAATGACACTATATCATATCACTATTCCCATATTAAATGAACACTGTATCATGGTCACTATCCTCCCTATATTAAATGACACTGTATCATCATGGTCCCTATTCCCATATTAAATGACACTATATCATGGTCACTATTCCCTATATTAAATTACACTTATCATGGTCACTATTCCCTTATTAATGACACTATTCATGGTCACTATCCCCTATCTTGAAATGACACTATATCATGATCACTATTCACTTATTAAAATTACACTATATCATGGTCACTATTCCCTATATTAAAATGCCTATATCATGGTCACCTATTACCCTATATTAAATGCACTATATCATGATCACTGTTCCCTATATTAATGACACTATATCATGATCAATATTCCTATATTAAATGACACTGTATCATGTCACTATTCCCTATATTAAATACACTATATCATGATCACTATTCTTATATGAAATGACACTATATCATGGTCACTAGTCCCCTATATTAAATTACACTGTATCATGGTCACTATCACATATTAAATGACACTATATCATGGTCACTATTCCCTATATAATGGCACTATATCACGTCACTATCCCTATATTAAATGACACTAATCATGGTCACTAATTCCCTATATTAAAATGAACACTATATCATGGTCACATTTCCCTATATAAATGACACTATATCATGGTCCACTATTCCCTATATTAATGACACTATATCATGGTCCCTTTCCCTATATTAAATGACACTATTCATGGTCACTATTCCACATATTAAATTACACTAATCATGGTCACTATTCCCTATATAATGACACTATATCAGTCACTATCCCTATTTAAATGACACTATATCATGATCACTATTCACTATATTAAATTACACTATATCATGGTCACTATTCCCTATATTAAATGGCACATACATGGTCACTATCCTATATGAATGACACTATATCATGTTCCCTGTTCCCTATATTAAATTACACTATATCATGACACCTATTCCTATATTAAATGACACTGTATCATGGTCACTATTCCCAATTAAATGACACTGTATCTGGCTCCTATTCCCTATATATAATGACACTATATCATGATCACTATTCCCTATATTAAATGACACTATATCATTTCACTATTCCCTATATTAAATGACACTGTATCATGGTCACTATTCTCTATATTAAATGACACTATATCATGGTCCCTTTTCCCTATATTAAATGACACTAATCTCATGGTCACTATTCCCTATATTAAATGACACTATATCATGGTCACGATCCCTATATTAAATGACACTATATCATGTTCATATTCCCCTATATTAAATGACACTAGATCCTGGTCACTATTCCCTATATTAAATGACACTATATCTGGTCACTATTCCCTATATTAAATGACACTATATCATGGTCTAATTCCCTATATTAAATGACACTATATCATGGTCACTATTCCCTATATTAAATGACACTATATCATGGTCACTATTCCCTATATTAATGACACTATTTCATGGTCACTATTCCCTATATAAATGACACTATATGATGGTCACTATTCCCATATTAAATGACACTATATCATGGTCACGATTCCCTATATTAAATGGCACGTCTATTCCCTATAGAGAATAGTGACCTGATATAGTGTCATTAATAAAGGGAATATGACCATGATATAGTGCCATTTAATATGGGAATAGTGACCATGATATAGTGTCATTTAATAGGGAATAGTGACCATGATATAGTGCCATTTAAGAATATTGACCATGATGACCATGATTATAGTGTCATTTAATATAGGATATTGACCATGATTAGTGTGCCATTTAATATAGGGAATAGTGACCATGATATAGTCTCATTAATATGGGAATGTGACCATGATATAGTTCCATTTATATAGGGAATAGTGACCATGATTAGTGCCATTTAAATAGGGAATAGTGACCATGATATAGTGTCATTTAAAATAGGGAATAGTGACCATGATAAGTGTCATTTAATATAGGGAATATGACCATGAATAAGTGTCATTTAAATATAGGGATAGTGACCATGATATAGTGTCATTTAATTAGGAAATAGTGACCATGATAAGTGTCATTAATATAGGAATATGACCATGATATAGTGTCATTTAATATAGGGAATAGTGACCATGATATTGTGTCATTTAATAAAGGGAATAGATGCCTTTATATAGTGGTCATTTAATATAGGGATATGACCATGATATAGTGTCATTTAATATAGGGATAGTGACCATGATATAGTGTCATTAATATAGGGAATGTGATCATGAATAGTGTCATTTAATTAGGGATATGACCATGATATAGTGTCATTTAATATAGGATTGAGTACCATGAATGATAGTGCCATTTAATATAGGGAATAGTGACCATGATATAGTGTCATTTATATAGGGGAATAGTTGACCATGATATAGTGTCATTTAATATAGAGAATAGTGACCATATATAGTGCCATTTAATATAGGAATAGTGACCATGATATAGTCCATTTATATGGGGAATAGTGACTCATGATTAGTGCCATTTAATATAGGAATAGTGACCATGATATAGTGCCATTTAAGATAGGGAATGGTGACCATGATATAGTGCCATTTAATATAGGGAATAGTGACCATGATATAGTGCCATTTAATGTAGGGAATTGACCATGAATATGCCATTTATTAGGGAATAGTGACATGATATAGTGTATTAATATAGGAATAGTGACCATGATACAGTGCCATTTAATATAGGGAGTATGACCATATATAGTGTCATTTAATATGGGGAATAGTGACCATGATATAGTGTCTTTAATATAGGAATATGACTCATGATAGTGTCATTTAATATAGAGAACAGTGACCATGATATAGTGCCATTTTAATATAGGGAATAGTGACCATATATAGTGCCATTTAATATAGGGAATATGACCATGAATAGTGGCCATTTAATATGGGAATAGTGACCATGATATAGTGCCATTTTAATATAGGGAATATTGACCATGATACAGTGTCATTTATATGGGAATATTGACCATGATACAAGTGGTCATTTATAAGGGAATAGTGACATGCACTATATCATGACACTATATCATGGCACTATCCCTATATTAAATGGCACTATATCATGGTCACTATTCCCTATATTAAATGGCACTATATCATGTCACTATTCCCTTTATTAAATGACACTATAGTCATGGTCACTTCCCTATATAAATGGCACTATATCAATGGTCCTACTATTCCCTATATTAAATGGCACTATCATGTCACTATTCCCTATTTAATGACCGCTATATCATGGTCCCTATTCCCTATATTAAATGACACTATATCATGGTCACATTCCCTATATTAAATGACACTATTCATGGTAACTATTCCCTATATTAAATGACACTACTATCATGGTCACTATTCCCTATTTAAATGACCTATATCATGGTCACTATTCCCTATATTAAATGACACTATATCATGGTCACATTCCCTATATTAAATGGCACGTCACTATTCCCTATATTAATGGCACTATATCAATCACTATTCCCTAATAATGACACTTATATCAATGGCCATTCCTATATTAATGACACTATATCACTGGTCCTATTCCCTCCTATAGATGAGTCCTATTCCCTATATTAAATGCACGATCTTGCCTATTCCTATATTAAATACTATATCATGGTCACTATTCCCTATATTAAATGAAACTATATCATGGTCACTATTCCCTATATTAATGCCTCCATTCCTAGTATTCATGCACTATATTCATGGTCACTATTCCCTATTTATAAATGACACTATATCAGGGTCACTATTCCTTATTAATGACACTATATCATGGTCACTATTCCCTATATTACCATGGACACTATATCATGGTCACTATTCCCTATATAAATGGAACTATATCGTGGTCACTATCCCCTATATTAAATGACATATATCATGGTCACTATCCCTATATTAAATGACACTATATCATGATCATATTCCCTATATAAATGACACTATATCACGGTCACTATTCCCTAATTAAATGACCTATATCATGGTCACTATTCCCTATATTAAATTGTACTATATCATTGGTCACATTCCCTATAATTAAATGGCACTATATCATGGTCACTATTCCCTATATTAAATGACACTATATCATGGTCACTATTCCCTATATTAAGGCACGTGCACTATTCCCTATATAAATGGCACAATATATGGTCACCTATTCCTATTTTAATGACACTATATCATGGTCACTATCTATCTTAAATACATTATATCTGGTCACTTCCGATATTAAATGGACTGTACTATTCCCTATATTAAATGAACACTATATCATGTCACTATTCCCTAATAAATGACACTATATCATGATCACTATTCCCTATCTAAATGACACTATATCATGACACTATTCCCTATATTAAATGAACACTATATCATGATCCATTCCCTATATAAATGACACAATCATGATCACTATCCCTATATTAAATGACACTATATCATGCATCACTATTCCCTATATAATGACACTATATCATTATCATATTCCCTATATTAAACTACATATATCATGATTACTATTCCCTATATTAAATGACACTGTATCATGGTCACTATTCCCTATATTAAATGGCACTTATATCATGATCACTATTCCCTATATTAAATGGCACTGTATCATGGTCCACTATTCCCTATATTAAATGACACTATATCATGGTCACTATCCTATTACTGCCTATAATGGTCCCTATTCCTATATTAATGGCACTATAATCATGGTCCACTATTCCCTATTTAAAGGGCACTATATCATGGTCACTATTCCCTATATTAAATGGCACAATATCATGGTCCCTATTCCCTATATTAAATGAACTATATCATGGTCACTATTCCCTATATTAAATGACACTATATCATGGTCCTATATTCCCTATATTAAATGGCACTGTATCATGGTCACTATTCCCTATATTAATGACACTATATCATGGTCACTATTCCCTATATTAATGGCACTGTATCATGGTCACTATTCCCTATATTAAATGGCACGCTCACTATTCCCTATATTACTGACACTATACCATGGTCACTATTCCCTATATTAAATGACACTATATCATGTCACTATTCCTAATTAATGCACTGTATCATGGTCACTATTTCCCTATATTAAATGGCATGTCCACTATTCCCTATATTAAATGACCTATATACCATGTCACTATTCCCCTATATTAAATGACACTATATCATGGTCACTATTTCTATATTAATGACACTATATCATGTGCACTATTCCCTATATTAAATGACACTATATCATGTCACTATTCCCTATATTAAATGACACTATATCATGTCACTATTCCCTATATTAAATTACACTATATCATTACCACTATTCCCTATATAATTACACTATATCATGATCACCATTCCCTATATTAATGACACTAATCATGATCCCTATTCCCTATATTAAATACACGATTCATGGTCACCTATTCCCTATATTAAATGACCTATATCATGATCACTATTCCCTATATAAATGACATATCATATATCTATTCCCTATATTAAATGACACTATATCATGATCACTATTCCTATATGAAGGACACTATATCATGGTCACTATTCCTATATTAAATGAACACTATAATCATGGTCACTATTCCCTCTTTACATGACACACTATATCATGGTCACTTTCCCTATATTAATGACACTATATCATGGTCACTATTCCTATATTAAATACACTATATCATGGTCACTATTTCCCTATATAAATGAACACTTTTATCATGATCACATTCCCCTTCCCTATATTAAATGACACTATATCATGGTCACTATTCCCTATATTAAATGACCTATTCATGTCCTATCCCTATATTAATGACACTATATCATGATCACTATCCTATATTAAAGACACTATATCATGGTCACTATCCCTATATTAAATGACACTATATCAATGGCCATATTCCCTATATTAAATGACACTATATCATGGCAATATCCCTATATTAAATGACACTAATCATGGTCACTATTCCCTATATTAAATGACACTATATCATGGTCACTATCCCTATTAAATGCACTATACATGGTCCTATTCCCTATATATACAGACCCTATCTGGTCACTATTCCCTATATTAAATGACACTATACACGGTCACTATTCCCTATATGAATACACTATCATGGTCACTATTCCCTATATTAAATGACACCGTATCATGGTCACATTCCCTATATTAAATGAACTATATCACGGTCACTATTCCCTATATTAAATGACACTATATCATGGTCAACTAATTCCCTATATTAAATGACACGTATCAGGTCACCTATCTATATTCATACACTATATCACGGTCACTATCCCTATTTAAATGACACTATATCATGGTCACTATTCCCTATATTAAATGACCTATATCATGGTTCACTGTTCCCTATATTAAATGGCACTATAATCATGGTCACTATTCCATATTAAAAGACACTAATCAGGTCACTATTCCCTATATAAATGACACTAGTATCATGGTCACTATTCCCTATATTAAATGACACTTACACGGTCACTATTCCTATATAAATACACTATATCATGGTCACTATTCCCTATATTAAAGCCCCGTATCATGGTCACTATTCCCTATATTAAATGACACTATATCACCTGTCCCTATTCCCTATATTAAATGACACTATATCATGTCACTATTCCCTATATTAAATGGCAACTATATCATGGTCACTATTCCCTATATAATGACACTATATCATGGTCACTATTCCCTATATTAATGACACTATATCATGATCACTATTGCCCTATATTAAATGACACTAATTCATGGATCACTATTCCCTATATTAAATGACACTATATCATGGTCACTATTCCCTATATTAAACGACACTATATCATGTCACTATTCCCTATATTAAATGACACTATATCATGGTCACTATTCCCTATATTAAATGCCACAATATCAGGGTTCACTATTCCCTATATTAAATGACACTATATCCTGGTCACTGTTCCCTATATTAAATTACACAATATCATAGGTCACTATTCCTATATTAATGACACTATCATGATGTCACTATTCCCTATTAAATGACACTATATCATGGTCACATTCCCTATATTAATGACACATATCATGGTCACTGTTCCCTATTTAAATGACACTATATCATGGTCACTATTCCCTATATTAAATTACACTATTCATGGTCACTATTCCCTATATTAAAGGCACTATATCATGGTCACTATTCCTATATTAAATGACACTATCATGGTCACTATTCCCTATATAAATGACACTATATCATGGTCACTATCACCTCTATTAAATGACACTATCAGGTCACTATTCCTATATTTAAATGACACATATCATGATCACTATCCCTAGCTTCCATTACCTTCATCTCCAAATCATTAGTCTTTTCTTTGTACCCACGAATCCTCATTGCGATACAGTCTATAATAAAAACTTTTTTATTGGAAAGTTCACCTTCCTAGATGGTCTGTGTGAGCATTCGTGTTGAGACTGATGGCGTATGGCTACTGCCTCTTAACCAGGACAGTCCTGTCCCATCTCTAATGTTAGGAGAAACAGAATGTACAAAGGAGAGAGCGGTGAGCTGTCAGATCAGCGCTTGCATACCTTAACTCTCATCCATCCACTTTCCACCTCCTTGATACATTACTACTGTTTGCCTTTAATAGGAAACCAGTGGACAGTTTCCTGATGCCCAGACTGTGCAGACTGTTTACTTGTGGATGGACACATTTCATTGGCTTATCCCAATTTCTAGATTCTTCACAATCCAGATAAAGGGTAAGTTAACAGTACACTTTTTTTTTCCGCAGAAGTCAAAGTTCTAAGAAAATCAAGGAAAAGCCCAGAATTCAGCGGCGGCTCCAGAGACTGTATGAATGCGATGTTATAATCCTCACCGGATCCAGTTTATCCTAAAATCCAGGTAATTTGGGAAACCAGAATGTTGGAATCAATGGAAGATCTGGGGGGGTTGGAGGGGCAGGGTTAGGGGGCGTGTGGCCAAAAGGGCGTGGCTGGAAGGAGATTAGAGACTCTTCTCCATAGCGGGAGTTTGGGGTGATCTCTCGGGAAAACACCCCAGAATGAGGGAGCGTCCTGCGAGATGCAGATTGGTGGGATACCTGCCTAGTAAATTACCAACTATCAATAACGATTGCTATTGTAATGTAATCAATGGTATTTTGTAATATGTGACACTATAAACACTGTCCAGGTGTCAGTATCTACCACTGGCCCTAAATCATTCTGTATTGACAGGTTTTGGTTGATGTATCAATCCTTCCTACTGAATCTGTCGCGGAGAACACAGCTGTCCGGATGGAACCTAGAGTCACCTCATGGGGCTTAGACCCGAAACTGGATCGGATCCTTCCCAGGTGGGATTAGATGGCTGGGCTATCACCCCCGCATGCCATATACATATAGGATATGATACTGTAACATTGTCCATTACATGATATATATATATATACACACACATAAAGATAACCCATGATCACATATGAACATCTATATAGAGTTTTCATCAACACAATGATTTCCTCTTTAGAGACAGAGGGATATTACGACACAAGGTATTGGATCCCGTCTCTGTTCGTGTAAATTGTATTTAAAATCCCGGATAGAATCTCGTGTGACCATAGAGCCTTTAGACTTCACACAGCAGAGCCCTGGGTTCAGAGACGCTTCCTGTAACCTTGACCAAGGATTGGGATCTCCCTCCTGCTGACAATAGCAAATGGTTGGTTCTGGGGGATTTGCCCTGAGCTATGTTGTACTGTAGAAAGCCTTTTATTAGGGATGCATGTGTAATGATGACAAGAATGCTGGGAGTTGTAGTCCGGTAATGTATAGAAAGCTGATGGTTGCACTTGGCTACTCTAGATATATTTGGGATTTCACTTGAGGTTCTTTAATTTGGTCACCCAGGGGCTGCTGGGATTTGTTAGCCAACAACACCACAAAAACACATTGTCAGGGACCCATTGGCGATACAGACGTAGGGCCAACTTCTATAATTTTCTACATGGGAAGTGGATTTTGCGTTGCAGAGCGGCGTAGTTTAAAGGTACAGAGCCGTGGAGTCTGCTGATTACCAACTGAACACACAACCTGGAACACTCCGAACCAAATGATTCTTTGATCCGTCGCCCATTAATGTCCTATGCATGATTTCGCTCTCATCAGTCACTGCGTTCGGTAGGTAGAATAGAGAAACCAAAAAACTAGAAACTGTTCTTGGACTGAACAGAAAGAGGCAGAACATGGATATTTCTATAAAACATCAACTAACGTATCCCAAACCCATTAACATCTCCTTAATAGGGATTATGTTTTATTACCTTTTCTGCGTGTATCGTTTGTATATACGTAACTGTCCATATCGGTTACATCCCTCCAACACACACATCAAAGGTCACGTAAATGTTTCTTCTAGTTAAAGGGCAGGTCACCTGCCTAACAAACGTTTAACACAACCTGGACACCCCCAAAACCCTATTTTCACAATACTTACCTTTTTAGCTGTCTGTCAGATCTGTGACAGTAACATCTTGACCAATGATGGCTGGGCAAGCCGTCTGCATTACAGCAGCGTGAGCTCACAAAAAGCTCACAAAGCCATAAAGGACAATGCATCAAGGGACCATGGGCTTAAAGGTAAATATCTTCTTTTCAGGAGGGTGACTATGTCCATTTATTAATACCTGATGAGAATTTAGCACTTAAGGCTAATGTGGCTCTCTTGTGTACTTTGAACTTTGCTATTGTATCATTTGGATGGAGGTGGAATCCAGAACACGCTACTTTACAGAGACTCCATAGCTCAAGGTACATCTGCTTTTTGTATCCATTTATTACAAGAGTTAAGTATGAAGCATCAGAATAAAATATAGTGCCGTTTATAACCTTATAAAGCGGTACTTATACATCATAACCTTATAAATATCTAGAGCTGACATTACTCCGCGTTTACAAATATGGCAAATACAGCTAGCATCATGGCCACCTTTTACCATGGACAGGATTGGCCAAAATATCATGACATGACTAAGCTTGAATTTGGACAATAGGGTTTTTTAAAAAACCAACAATCTGACTAAAATAAAATAACATCTATGAACATGACAAAAAAACCGATTACTGTATAAAACGATAACAGGGAGGTTCAATAAATTTCTTATCGTCTAAAATGGTGCTAATTTTCTCCCCCAACCATTCAGAACTTATTTAACATTTGAAAGCTACATCTCATTGGTTGGGGCAAAATTAGCACCATTTTAAACGATAAGAATTTTTAATGAATTATCCTGTAAATACGGTGATAGTTGTATTATATAGTGTGTGCTATTGGCTTATTCACCCACTTTATATATAAATATTGAATAATGTGCTCCTATTGCAAAATATATATTTTAATAAGGCACTTCTTTTGCATTTACTATAATACACGGTTTCACTAAGTCAGGTTACACTGAAGACACAACTAAGCACTGATTATAACTGATGGCATAGCTAAACACTGATTATACTGATAACATAGCAAAACACGGTTATAACTGATGACATAGCTAAACACTGATTATAACTGTGACCTAGCTAAACACGATTATAACTGATGATATAGCTAAACACTGATTATAACTGATGACATAGCAAATACTGATTATAACTGATGACATAGCTAACACTTGATTATAACTGTGACCTAGCTAAACACTGATAATAACTGATGACATAGCTAACACTGATTATAACTGATAACATAGCTAAACACTGATTATACTGATAACATAGCTAAACACTGATAATAACTGATGACATAGCTCAACACTATTAACGATAACAGCTAAACACTGATTATAACTGATAACAGCTAACACTGATTATAACTGATGACATGCTAAAACACTGATTATAACTGATGACATAGCTAAACACTGATTTAACTGATGACATAGCTTAACAGTGGTTTATAACTGATGCACATAGCTAAACAGTGGTTATAACTGATGACATAGCTAACCACTGATTATACTGATGACATAGCTAAACACTGATTATAACTGATGAAATAGCTAAACACTGATTATAACTGATGAAATACTAAAAACTGATTATAACTGATGACATTGCTAAACACTGATTATAACTGATACGTAGCTAAGCACTGATTATAATGACATAGCTAACACTGATTATCACTGATGACAAGCTAATTACTGATTAAATCTGATGACATAGCAAGCACCATTTAAAGGATATACATGATATTTATGGTTCTTTTGTATTTATTATTTTTATAGGTCTGTCAGCCTTCTGTTCTGCCTCATTGCCCCTCAGCTGCAATTACAAACCCAAGAAGAAGAAAGCCAAGGGACTATTTACATGACACCCTTTACAGCTGAATGGACCAGATCCGGGATACACTTACTCCATGGACATATTATTCTCCATTGGTTAGAGACTGTCAGTATCCCTGAGATTTGGTTGATCACTCTGTAACAACAGGGGCAGTAACTTTTATCCTTTACCTTAATATAATCAATAAATGGATCTCTTCATTTCCAATAAATTATTTTTTCTAACGTGCAATTCATTTCACTTTCCTACGCTCCCTAGGGATCTTAATCACAATGGGTCCAGTTTACTGCACTACTAAGATGGGGGCTCTTAAATGGACCTGCACCAGATAATCCCTCCTCCCCAACATACCGACCACTGAGAGCACCTGAAACGACAATGTGTATGCACCACCCACAATTACGGCAACCGCCCACCAGGAGCCATGTTGCTACAGAATTGTGCCTTGGAGCCTTAGTGGGGGTCGGTGCTCCCATAGAGTTTTCCTTAACCAGCTGAAAAAGTGACACTATGTTTGCCGGACCTTCCCTTCCCGCGCCTCATGACCCATGGAAATACTACTTAAGGAGTTCACTAGCAATGGATGGGTTAATGCACTATGGACGGTGTTCCACTTAACCCCACAGGTAAACACTTGGAGACAGGCCTATGTGGGTGAGGGATCTGTTGGTTGCAATAAATATAAAATAATGGGGGGGAGGGAGAACTTTTGTGATATTTATATAGTTTCAATCTTGATTTTCAAAGACTTTCATTTTTTGCATCCCAATTCCGTGAACATCACTTTGTTTGGATGTATTGGAATCCAGCTCTCCTAGATGCTTTATTTCCTGCTTTAGAGACTGACCCGTCTGTACCATGGGCTTTACTGGAACAGGCCACATAGAAAGGTTTGACACGTACGCTTTACATCCCATTGCCATAGATGACATCACACATTATCTGCTACACACTGTTATGGGTTAAAGGGGAACTACGCCTTAAAACATGATTTATATTATAACCCAGGAACTGCTTATTAAATGATACATCATTCATTTTAGGTTTATATAAAGAGCAATTAAACTTTCAAAGGTCCCACTCACATGATAGTACTCAGCACCCCTGTAACGGGGGACGGGGATGGGGTTTAATGTCCTAAAGATATTCCTTATTATAAACCCACATGGAATAAATAATTGTACACTACGGCAGCTTCTGCAGCTTTTTTACACTTACTTTAACCCATTGGTCTTTCTATGAAAGATACCAAGCGCTAATATAATAACTCTCCTTCATGAATGAACTGCACTGAGCATGTCTGTCCCACTGGGCAAAGAGAGAGAGCCAGTAAAGGTTTTACTGGTTTTCGCTGCAGTAGATAAACTTATCAGAGCAGAGATTAATTTATCCTCTGAGTAAACGGCATTAATGGAAAGTGATGTCACAATGTAGCAGAGTCTCCCTCCCCTGGACAGTGAGATTACTGCCACTAGTAATTAATATACAAATGTCATACAGTCCTGTAATATAATAGGCAGGCTTATCTATTACATTAGAAACTCCACATTATTCTAGGGTCCCTCTAGTGTTCTAAGGAAAGTTTTCATGTACATTGTCTCACTGACACCATCATATCTGTAGGAATTGCCCTTTGCTGCAACACATCGGGATTGGCTGAACGCATGTTGCCATGCATTTCAATGACAAAAAGACACAAAAAGAGAAGTTTCCCTTGTACAATAACTACAAATTGGTCTAGATTATGGAAACTGCACAAAACTAACAGAAATTCTAGTGATTACTATCACACATGGTTTAACATAGTGGATGACAAAAAGGGATGACTGTTCCCTGTCATGTTTAACTTGCCTTGTGCTTTAAAATGACCACAAAGTTATTCCTCCAGCACATTAACCCCTTTGTGTATTAGGGCTGCTACACCCCTGAATCTATAGTCTATAATCAGATGAAACTAAAAATGTTCCCCTAATGCGGGTTTGCAAAGGATCCAATCCAAACGCAGGATTTACCAGTCTTACCGACGGTGATCTATTTTTGGGGGGGGGATATTTTAGAAATAATTCCGATATTTACATTATGAGGCCTCAGTGTAAATAAATGGAAATTCAGAAAACCTTTTTTTTGCCAGGCTGAGCGAAACAATTCCGAGGAATCGAGCTGTTAACCATCACCGTAAGCAGCAGAGAAAAACTTTTTAGAGCTGTATTAACCCGGCGGTTAGGATGTTATTTTTGGCAGGGGCGGTTTAACTTTATCCTAACAGGAACGTAGCCCTGGGTTGTAAATAGTGGCTTTGCTGGATTTCTGTTTGGTTTGCACAGTATTCCAATAATACAGCCCCCGTCTCACCCTGGCTACCCCACCCATGCCAATTTGTCACTTCTTTTTTTATTTTTTTATCTCGTGGTTTTTGGGGGAGCCGAGCTTGTTTAAAGGTCTCTTTGATTGGTTAGGGAGTATTTTTAGAATGGGGATAACAAGGCTAGTGAATGAACAGAGTCAGTCCTAGCTGCTGCGGGACCTGGTGTCCCCATTTTTTTTCCGTCTTTACCTCTCATTAGGGAACCCCCCCCCCCTTTCCTCTTCTATCGGAGACAGCTGGGCTGCCAGACATGAGATCGCATACAGGACAACCGACGTGTGTGCGGAGAACCTAGAGGTCACGGAAGTTTTATTATGTGTTTAAACCGCACCTTATTATGAGTTTATTTATTTGCCGATTTCACCTTAACCCATTGTGGCCCTGCGAGGGCCTGAACACCCGTGGCAGACCCAGGTCACTGTTGGAACCTATAAATAAAGGAAGGTTTTATTTTTTTGTAAACATTTTTTATAGTTTCTCTATTTTTAGTGGCGTTTTCCAGACTACAATTAAATGGATTTTTTTACCGTCGGTTGCACTATTTAGTTAGGACACGGCAGATTTAACACTTTCATTACCAGAAGGTTATAAGCCATTAATGTCTAGTGCAGGATTCCATAGCTGTGTTCATTTCCGGTTAGTACTGTACCATGTGTAGGAGAAAGGAGCTATAATGTTATCTGGGCCACTAACATCTGTTCTTTTTTTCACTCTTGTCCCAAGAGCTTTCACTCTGGTCTATCTTAAAGGGCAAGTCCTTGCGGAAATAAAAAATTGTATATAGGTCAGTGAGAGATGTAAGACTAACCTGAAATGCTGTACATTGTTCTGTTACCCTTTCATTCTGCTTCCTGGTTCTTCTGGTTAGCAATCATCATGTGTGTGACAGTTGATAGCCATGACTGCATGTGTGAGCCTGTAATGAGCTTGGAGTGGAGACGGGCACCTTTTGATAGGCAGAGGGCGTGGGGAGGAGCATTTTGCTGAATAACAGTTAGTCCTACTCTCTCAGCTTCCTAACCTGTTTCATTTGAGGGGTGAACATGCACTTATAAAGCTGCCCCTGGTCTTGAACTACAACCCCTTCTTTATCCAGGCTAATAGCTATAGCTTTTAACTTTAACATGTCAACCCTTAAAACAAAAAAATGGTCAAATTGCCAGTTATATGCCCCAACTATAAATGTTGACTTTATTACCTGCATCACTAACCAATATTTAAGCATTATTATTTCCCCATCCAGAATAAGCTGGCCCCTCCCTCCATGCAGTCAATCAAGGCTGTAATTGCTGACATCACAACCAGTGATTGACTGCTGTTTCACCTGCTGCCTCCTCTGCACATGCTCAAGCTATAAAAAGCTCATTGAGCAGAGGGAGGAGGAAGATATTTACCAAACGTATCACTAATATCTGGTTCCAAATGTAATTAGCTGGTAAAATATCAGTTGGTTACAGGCAGATATCAATGAGGACAATGAACCTAGTTGTCAATTTCCTTTATTAGTTTCTCACCTTTAGATTCAACATTATGGTGGGGGTTTCATCCCATACACTTACTTCAGATCTAACTCCATCCTATTGAGAACTATGGGAAATTAACAGCAATCCACTCAATGGACAACTAGCCCTTTAAGGATCCTAGACAGTACATCCCTGGCTTATAATAAACTTTGTTTGCCCTTGTATACAGCCCTGATATTGCCACATAATATAAAAGGGCTCACCCGAGGATTCCATCAGTTATGGATTTACAGGGGGCTAAAACATTTAATGTTCACATCATATACAACATTGGGCTGTTCACGTTTGGAAGAATACCTGTGTACCTGTGGACAGCCAATCAAATCCCTCACTACAGCACCTGCAAAGTTTCTTTTTTACCTCTTCTGTAAGTCGGACATTGCTCAATGTGTGTCACAGAGCGAGAGGGAGCTGGCTAATTAGCTACTTTGTATCTTCTTGGAGATGTGGAGGTAGAAAGTACTGTAGTAACATTGTGGATGCAATAGTAGACTTGAAAGTATAAAGTCAGCCCAGCTGTCGCTGAACCATTGTTTTTGTAGATCTGTCCCCTATTTCCTTAAGCTGGTACACCCCACTTGATTCTTCATCCTAACCATTTTGCCAATAGCGATGGCCAGCCGGGACAAAATACTCTCTTTTCAGCCCAATCGACTGATACAATGAATATTGGGCCAAAAAACGCATGTTGTCTTAACACCTTATATTCGGCTGTGAAACAAGTGTCTTATGTATTTTCGTTGTGTTATATAATGACAATAAAGAAGATTATTAGAAATTATTAGCAAGGGGGAGGTGTGGGAATGCCAGGCAGGGTGTGGGCATAACCAACAGATTGGGCGGCGGCTACAACCCATGTTCTGGAATGTGTCAGTTGTATATGTGAATTGTATGGTTCGAAATGTATCCTCCACCTGCTGATTCTGAGCAGGCTTGATTTCTCAGAAAGTCATGTCAGATGGAAGAAGGAGTCGGGCGGGGAATATTAAGCTGAGCAAAACAAGTACTGGATTGAAGACATGCAGCAACGCACATACCCAGGGTAAGGGCTTTTTAGATTAAGACAAGGCAAAGTAATTTTCACGTATAGTTGCCCTTTAATGTTGACCTTGTTTTTTACGTCACATCCCTTTAAACTCATCCTTTGAGGGCACGTTCCCTTTAATGCATGCCTAGCAAGCTGACGTTCGTGTTTCTTATCCATTGTAATAAGAGAAAAAAAGGGGATTTAGTCTCAGTTACAGTATTTGTCACATTGTGTGGATTGTGTTATCCAAGTGCGATATGGGGACTGAACCACAAAGCGATTCCTTGTGAGCCCTCTTGTCAGAGATTTGTGTAATAGAAGAGGAAGTAATGTAATGTAGAGGGACATAAGCGCCAGGCTCTGCCAATGTACAGTGTAGGGATAGAGAGGAGACGGGGGGTTATCAGAACCACAGAGCTTCCTGCAGCCTTGGAATTCCGCCACCTCCTGCTACTGTATCTGACTCATCACATCATTGTTATTCTTCACTTTACCCACTTTATTAGGTTTTTCTATTCCGAAAAAACTCCACGTTTCCCTACAGTGACTGTTCCCCATCACATTTATCTCTTCCCTTCGTTTTACAGTAAATGAATTATTTAGGACAGAATAAAACGGTAGCATGAGGAGGGGAAACTGGCACATTGCAAAACTACTGCTTTCCACACATCCCATTACAACCCAGGTTGCTGAGGGATGCACCATAGCTTATTAACATCAGGAAGGCTGACACAAAGCCATATGGCCATTATTATACAGTTTCATTATATCCTTCCTAATAAATCCCAGGGCTGCGATAGGCTGCTTCTGTCCTCCAATCCTTTTTAGATATGGTAATTTCTGCCGACCAATAATCCACTCTAATCTCTTTATTGGATTGGCCGAAAGACATCCTTTAACCCCCGCACAGCCCCACATGACTAGGACTTGGTGTCTAAGCCTAATTAACGACTAATCGAAATTAGCCTGTTGTTTTTACATGATAGACTGATTATACAGTGAGTAGGATAGGAAGTTAAACTCTCCACCATGTATTCTCCACCGTGTTCTGTATTTATTTAACGGTTCAGCTAAACTCACTTCTCTAATCATTAGGCCCTGTTCTGTGATTGGTAAGGCTATTTGCATGAAGAGGTGGAGTTTCCTGGAAAATCCCCACCTACCCAGCAGTGATAGCTGATATCTACATTGTGTACATCTATACTAGGCAGATACAGTGTTTCTACAACACTAAAGGCCTCAACATCGTTCTTCCTACAGAATATACATTACCTAAGTTATACCTAAATAATACTTTGAGAAACCATGTCTACCAAGTTTTCCTTATTCTAACAAGTCCTTCCCTTCAGGAGATGATCAAAAGGGTTAAAGGAGAAGTTAGAACTATTGTGTGTATAATATAAGGGATAATACGCTAGCTACACAGTGTAATATAGGATATTACACCACCGAGGAGTTCCCTGACCATATAGAAGCACGACCGAGTGCTTTTATACGGGCATGGAACTCTGAGGTGAAGTAAATCCATATATTACACTGTAGGTAGCATATTATTACTTATATACATAGGCCAGCCAAAAAAATAACCTGTCCACTACCAATCTCCCCCCCCCCCCCCCTGTATTAGTCATTTTTATGGATCCCTGTTTACAGGGAGGGGAGACAGTGGGGGGCAGTAGAATACAGGAAGTCACTCAGTGACATCACTGATGACTGTAATATAGATTCTCACCACTGCACCTTCCCATTGAAATGCCTAGCCTTATGTATTATATAAATATCTTTAATTTAAGCATGGTACACACCAATATGTTAGTTCAGTGTATCGGTCGATGGGGCCGAAATAAGCGGAAGTGGCGAACGGTCAGTCAGGAGAAAGGATTGCACCATGTGTACCCAGTTTAAGGAATGTCCAGGACAGATGAAAATTGTTATTACTGTAGCTTCTCAACAAAATGATAGTGGGAGGTAGTGAGAGTAAAGTGCTTTGTGGATCCAAATATGGACAATATCCCCAGACCCTTTCCTGAAATGGAGTTTTTGAATTTTTGCTGTCAGTCATATTTTTCATTCATTAGGCTCCAACTTATTTGAAACTCAGGGGAGGCCTAAAGCAAACAGAACTATAGATTAATAAACCACCTGCATGTGAAAAAACCAATTGTTTGTGTCTGTCCATCTTAAGGGGACGTTCATTTAAATCTTCTTGCGATTTCCATTATATTCAAATGACATTGCAAACTGCAAAATGAAATGACAGCACATACTGGGACGTAACCTAACTGGATACATTAACTCTCTGAGTAAGGGAATGAATTGGGGATGTCAGTTGCTATAACCGAGACATAGCCAAGTTCCATTTATAAGGATATAATTTACAGGATAATCACGGCTCTTGTAACAATAATTAAACTGATAGACATTTTGATGTGGGCCTGGCTTTATAGGATCCATTAACTGCTAAGCCTAGAATCCCATTGCTATTGCCATAGGAGATACTGTAAGTAGTATGGCAGCTCCCTCTGACTTATAATTGCAGGAAGCTCATTATAACCAGATACAGATCCAGCGAACGCTCCGGTACTTCTCTTGTTTCCGTAACATTAATAATCATCGGGATCCAAAGATTAACACAGCCTTTTCTTTGTTATTTTTTTTTTCTCCTTCATAAATACCAGGGTGTTTTACTATTTTTTTCTGGCGCTGGCAACTCCGAGGGGAAGCCCATCCCTGGCGTCATTGTTGTTTAAACTGAGTTAATCAGATCATTCAATCCTGTTGTGGAATATTGGGCCCCATACAAAACAACGAGTGACCAAAGTGAGTTCTGGTTAAATTTCAACATGTGCGTGGCTGTTTGGTGAGCAGACGTAACCCTTATCCCGAGAGGTCCAGAGTCCCTTGGAATGTTTGTGTCTATATCCAATAGAGCTCTGATAAAGGGGGAGGGCTCAACACCCTACCCACCCTGCCCTATGTTCCAATTCTATATCCAATAGAGCTTTGATAAAGGGGAGGGGCTCGAACCGACACCACCCTACCACCCCTGCCCTTATGTTCCAATTCTATATCCAATAGAGCTCTGATAAGGGAAGGGGCTCGACACCTTACCCACCCTCCCTTATGTTCCAATTCTATATCCAATAGAGCTCTGATAAGGGGAGGGGCTTTACACCCATTTACCTACCTGCCCTTATGTTCCAATTCTATATCCATATCTATACAATAGCGCTCTGATAAAGGGGAGGGGCTTGACACCTTACACCCCTGCCCTTATGTTCCAATCTATATCCAATAGAGCTCTGATAAAGGGGAGGTCGACACCTTACCTACCCTGCCCTTATGTTCCAATTCTATATCCAATAGAGCTCTGATAAGGGAGGGGCTCGACACCTTACCACCCTGCCCTTATGTTCCAATTCATATCCAATGAGCTCTGATAGGGAGGGTCGACCCTACCCCTGCCCTATGTTCCAATTCTATATCCATAATTCTATATCCAATAGAGCTCTGATAAAGGGAGGGGCTCGACCCCTACCCACCCTGCCCTTATGTCCAATTCTATTCAAAATTCTATATCCAATAGACTCGATAAAGGGGAGGGTTCGACACCTTACCCACCCTGCCTTATGTTCCAATTCTATATCCAATAGAGCTCTGATAAGGGGAGGGGCTCGACACCTTACCCCACCCTGCCCTTATGTTCCAATTATATATCCAATAGAGCTCTGATAAAGGGGAGGGGTTCGACACCTTACTACCCTGCCCTTATGTTCCAATTCTATATCCAATAAGCACTGATAAGGGAGGGGCTCGACACCTTACCTACCCTGCCCTTATGTTCCAATTCTATATCCAATAGAGCTCTGATAAAGGGGAGGGGCTCGACCACTTACCCACCCTGTCCTTATGTTCCAATTCTATATCCAACAGAGCTTTGATAAAGGGGGAGGGGCTCGACACTCAACACACCCTGCCGTTATGTTCCTTCTATATCCAATAAGCTCTGATAAAGGGAGGGGCTCGCACCTTACCCCCCTGCCTTATGTTCCAATTCTATATCAATAGAGCTCTGATAAAGGGGAGGGGTTGACACCTTACCCACCCGTCCCTATGTTCCAATTCTATATCCAATAATTCTATATCATAAAGCTCTGATAAAGGGAGGGGCTCGACACCTTACCCACCCTGCCCTTATGTTCCAATTCTATATCCAATAGAGCTCTGATAAGGGGAGGGGCTCCACACCTTACCCACCCTGCCCTTATGTGTTCCAATTCTATATCCAACAGAGCTTTGATAAAGGGGGAGGGCTCGCACTCTACACACCCTGTCCTTATGTTCCAATTCTATCTCCAATAGCTTTGATAAAGGGGAGGGGCTCGACACTCTACACACCCTGTCCTTATGCTCCAATTATATATCCACAGAGCTTGATAAAGGGGAGGGGCTCGACACTCTACCACCCTGCCCTTATGTTCCAATTCTATATCCAATAGAGGGGCTTGACACCTTACCCACCCTGCCCTTATGTTCCAATTCTATATCAATAGAGCTCTGATAAAGGGGAGGGGCTTGACACCTTACCCACCCTGCCCTTATGTTCCAATTCTATATCCAATAATTCTATATCCAATAGAGCTCTGATAAAGGGGAGGGGCTCGACACCTTACCCACCCTGCCCTTATGTTCCAATTCTATATCCAATAGAGCTCTGATAAAGGGGAGGGGCTCCACAACCTTACCCACCCCCTGCCCTTATGTTCCATTCTATATCCAACAGAGCTTTGATAAAGGGGGAGGGCTCGACCTCTACAACCCTGTCCTTATGTTCCAATTCTATATCCATAGAGCTTTGATAAAGGGGGAGGGGCTCGACACTCTACACACCCTGTCCTTATGCTCCAATTCTATATCCAATAGAGGGGCTTGACACCTTACCCACCCTGCCCTTATGTTCCAATTCTATATCCAATAGAGCTCTGATAAAGGGGAGGGGCTCACACCTTACCCCCCCTGCCCTTA
The DNA here is from genome assembly GCA_019447015.1 of Hymenochirus boettgeri. Lineage (NCBI taxonomy): Eukaryota > Metazoa > Chordata > Amphibia > Anura > Pipidae > Hymenochirus > Hymenochirus boettgeri. Next base: position 151,522,241 of record CM033477.1, on the reverse strand, counting down.
TGTTCCAATTCTATATCTAATAGAGCTCTGATAAAGGGGAGGGGTTCGACACCTTACCCACCCTGCCCTTATGTTCCAATTCTATATCCAATAGAGCTCTGATAAAGGGGAGGGGCTCGACACCTTACCTACCCTGCCCTTATGTTCCAATTCTATATCCAATAGAGCTCTGATAAAGGGAGGGGCTCGACACCTTACCCACCCTGCCCTTTTTCCATTCTATATCCAATAATTCTATATCCAATAGAGCTCTGATAAAGGGGAGGGGGCTCGACACCTTACTACACCTGCCCTTATGTTCCAATTCTATATCCAATAGAGCTCTGATAAAGGGGAGGGGCTCGACAACCTTACCCACCCTGCCCTTGTTCCAATTCTATATCCACTATTCTATATCCAATAGAGCTCTGATAAAGGGGAGGGGCTCGACACCTTACCCACCCTGCCCTTATGTTCCAATTATATCCAATAAGCTCTGATAAGGGAGGGGTTTGACACCTTACCCACCCGTCCTTATTTTCCAATTCTATATCCATTAGAGACTGATAAGGGGAGGGGCTCGACACCTTACCTACCCTGCCCTTATGTTCCAATTCTATATCCAATAGAGCTCTGATAAAGGGGAGGGGCTCGACACCTTACCCACCCTGTCCTTATGTTCCAATTCTATATCCAACAGAGCTTTGATAAAGGGGGAGGGGCTCGACACTCTACACACCCTGCCTTATGTTCCAATTCTATATCCAATAGAGCTCTGATAAAGGGGAGGGGCTCGACACCTTACCCACCCTGCCCTTATGTTCCAATTCTATATCAATAGAGCTCTGATAAAGGGGAGGGGCTTGACACCTTACCCACCCTGCCCTTATGTTCCAATTCTATATCCAATAATTCTATATCCAATAGAGCTCTGATAAAGGGGAGGGGCTCCACACCTTACCCACCCTGCCCTTATGTTCCATTCTATATCCATCAGAGCTCTGATAAAGGGGAGGGGCTCCACACCTTACCCACCCTGCCCTTATGTTCCATTCTATATCCAACAGAGCTTTGATAAAGGGAGGGGCTCGACACTCTACACACCCTGTCCTTATTTTACAATTCTATATCCAATAGAGCTCTGATAAAGGGGGAGGGGCTCGACACTCTACACACCCTGTCCTTATGCTCCAATTCTATATCCAACAGAGCTTTGATAAGGGGGGCTCGACACTCTACACACCCTGCCCTTATGTCCAATTCTATATCCAATAGAGGGGCTTGACACCTTACCCACCCTGCCCTTATGTTCCAATTCTAAATCCAATAATTCTATATATCCAATAGAGCTCTGATAAAGGGGAGGGTGTTTGACACCTTACCCCACCCTGCCCTTATTTTCCAATTCTATATCCAATAGAGCTCTGATAAAGGGGAGGGGCTTGACACCTACCCACCTGCCTTTGTCGGGAAATGTGTCAATTCTACTGCTTGAGCACTGACAGATCCCCCCAATTACAGGGAAATGTGTTCAATTCTAGCTAGGACACAGTGACAGGATCTCCCCATATACAGGGAAATGTGTTTCAATTCTAGCTAGAGCACATCGTGACCAGATCCTCCCCATATACAGGGAAATGTGTCAATTCTAGCTAGGAGCACAGTGACAGATCCTCCCCATATACGGAAATGTGTTCATTCTAGCTAGAGCACAGTGACAGATCTCCCCATATACAGGGAAATGTGTTCAATTCTAGCTAGGAGCACAGTGACCAGATCTCCCCATTACATGGGAAATGTGTTCAATTCTAGCTAGAGCAAGTGACAGATCTCCCCATATACAGGGAACTGTGTTCAATTCAGCTAGGAGCACAGTGACAGATCCTCCCCATATACAGGGAAATGTGTTCATTTCTAGCTAGGAGCACCGGTGACAGATCCTCCCCCCCCATATACAGGGAATTGTTCAATTCGAGCTAGGAGCACAGTGAAGATCCTTCCCAATATACAGGAAATGTGTTCATTCTAGCTATGAGCACAGTGGACAGATCTCCCCTAGACAGGGAAATGTTCAATTCTAGCTAGGAGCTCAGTGACAGATCCCCTCCCATCACAGGAAATGTTGTTCAATGCTAGCTACGAGCACAGCTGACAGACTCTCCCCATATGCCAGGAGCACGGAATTCTGTTGCATTCTAGCTAGGTGCATCCGTGTACCCCCCAGAGAGCCTCCCCATATACAGGGAACAAGTGTATTCTTATATGACAGCGTCTGTGTCTTTCGGTCCCAGCCTTGGGTGTTTTTGCTGTAATCTTCTAAACACGAGAAGGTCGCTACCACCACCCACCCCGAGATTTATTGTCTCCTAGGATAAAACGTTTTCAACTATACTTGGATTTTGTTTCTGGAATCAAAGACCATAGGGAAATGTTTCCGTTTTTAAACGAATCAACTAAACATCAAAATAGTATCTCTCTCGAATAAAGGTAATGGCAGCAATCCAGAACCCAGATTTTGCCGTGAAACGTGGAACTGGTGTCATCCAAACAATGTTAATTTTTAAGTGAAATGCCCCAGGTTTCCTACCTTTAAAAATGAGCAATCTACCAAAGGCACTAACTAACACAGTATTGTATAGCATCCCCCAAGTATTGATAAAATCTCAATTATTGATGAATGACTAGGGATGTATGCCTTCTGTATCCCCTAACCCAGAACTACAACGTAATATGGTCATAATAAATGACTAGAGATGGAGAGTCGAACAAAATAATTAGATAGTATCAAAACCTGTACCACCAACCTACAGTACTCTTATTATTACCATAATTGCTCAATATATATATAGACCCCTGTACCCAACCAACAAAAAAGAAACTACCGTTCTACTAAAATTCAATAAAAATACATATCATATAGCAGTATTCTCTATATTCTATAGTATCTAAACCGCGTGATAAATCCACAACCAAAACCTACCAAAAAAAAAAAGTGATATATATATAAAATCCAGTAATTTCTCAAAAAAATTATTACTATATCAAAAAGCCCGTACTAACACAACCATAACTACCAGTATATGTATTAATACTAGTAATTCTCAATATTATGATATCCCTGTACCAACCAGAACTACAGTATATGTATTATTACCAGTAATTCTCAATATTATATAGTATCCCTGAACCACACCAGAACTACAGTAAATAAACATGTTAGTAATACAAAAAAAAATGTAATTCACCATATTATATACTATCCCTTACTAACCAAACAACTATCAGTATTTATTGGGTACCAGTAATAAAAAATCTCATATTAAAAACGAAATATGGTATCCTGTACACTAACCGAGAACTACACTTTATGTTAATAACCAGTAATTCTCATATTTATGTATCCCGTACCAACCACATACTACAGTATATGTAAAAAAATAAAAAAAGTACCAGTAATAAAAAGTCATCAATCATTTATATTATCATCCCTGTACCAACCAGAACTACAGTATATGTATTAATACCAGTTATTCTCAATATTATAGTATCCTGTACCAACCAGAACTACAGTATATGTATTAATACCAATATTTCTCAATATTATAATAGTAATCCCCCCGTACCACCATAGTACATTACTATTATCATACCAGTATTCTCAATTATTTATATAGCTATCACCTGTACCAACCGATACAGTACATTTTAATACCGTGATTCTCAATTTGAAGTCTCCCTGTACAACCAGAACTACATGTATAGTATTATAATACCACTATACTCTCTATATAATATAGTTTTCCTCCGTAACCAACAGACTACAGTTATTTTATTAATACCAGTAATTCCTCCATATTAGATACTAATCCTGTACCAACCGAACTACAGTATATGTATAATACCAGTAATTCCAATATATATAGTATCCCCGTACAACCAAACTACAGTATATGCATATACCAGTATTCTCAATATATATAGTATCCCCTACACCCAACACAGTATATCTTAACCAGTAATTCTCAATATTTTTTTGTTTTAGAAACTTATCCAGGCCACTTTTAAAGCTCTTTATGAACTTGCCATACCACATCTTCTGAAGACATTCCACGTTTTACCTTTCTCACTATATAGAACTTTTCCTAACCAAAGATTTTTCTTCCTCATCTACGGATTCCCATCCTCTGATATGACCTTTTAAACAATGCACCAAGATTATTGTATGGCCATTATATTTGTATAAAGTACATATCCACCCAACATTTCTTTTCTTCTAATGAAACAATCCCCTAACTTGTCAATCTGCCTGCATATTCAGCCCTCCACCCTTATTTTAGTTCCCTCTCTGAACTGCCTCAATTTCCAAGATGTCCCTTTTGATATGTTCCAAAATCTGCACCGCATATTCCAAGAGGCCTTACAGTGCCCTTGTAAGAGGGAGAATAATATTTTTCTCTCTCTCTTTAAACAATATAATATCTTGCTAGCTCCAGCCATTACTGCCTTGTGCTAGGTGGCACAGGATAGTTAAACCCCAAATGCAATCACCTTACATTTATCAACATTGAATTTCATCTGCCATTCCTGCTGCCCCATTTTAATAATCTTCTAGGTCCAATGCTCCTCAATGCCCCTTCTAATCATTGAGAAACAGATTAAAAGAAGTGGCCTTAGTACAAACCCTGAGGCACTCCACATAGAACTTTAGTCCCACTAGATGTAGCCCCATTGACCACCACTCTCTTTTTACGATCCAATAACCAATTCCTCTATCCATGTACAAATGCTTTTTTCTAGGCCAACACTCCTCATTTTATACATTAGTCCACCTATGTGGCACAGTATCAAAATTTTTTTGCACGTCCAAGTATACCACATCCCTCGTGCCTGAACTAAATTCTTACTCACTCTTCATCATAAAAAACAAGTAAATTTGTCTGACAGGATCTATTTTCTAATAAATCCATGCTGACTACTACTAATAAGCTCAGTTTCTGAAGTCAAGGATATATCCCGTAACAAAGTTTCCAACACCTTTTTTTACCACTGATGTTAGTTTACAGTCTTGTAGTTACCAGTCCTGGGAATGACTACCTTTTTAACGACTTACCCTCAGACTCTTAATATTCCGTATTATACCCTTCTTATTATTACTTGTCCCTGCTATAAACGACTAGAATTCTTTATAGTCAATACCGATGAAAAAAAAAACATTTATCCATTGCCTTTTTGGCAATCCTCTATAACCATCTCAGTCCCATTATTTAAAGGGTATGTCCACCCTTAAAATTAGTTTTTATTATGATGTTCCCCCCATTCTGCCAGCCCACCGCATATATTTTTATTTTCCAAAAGGCCCCCCAAACTCTTACTTACCTCCCCCTCGTTCCTCCGTCGCACTGCCGCCCTCTGCTTGCGAGAATGCAAGCAGAGGACGGACCGGCAGTCGCGTCTGTGATTGGCTGACGGCAGCCATCACGGACGCGGCTGCCAGTCATTCAGTGCAGCGGAGGAAAGAGGAGAGGTAAGTAAGAGTTTGGGGAGCTTTTTGGAAAATAAAAATGCGGTTGGGGCTGTCACGACATGGGGAACAACATATTAGGGGGTTTTAATGCTATGGGAGGGATAAGTAGACGGGAGGGAGAGGAGGGGGGAGAATGGGCTGCAGTACGCAGACAAATATCTACCGGAGGCAAGGTAGCAGGCAGAGCCCTGCTATCCTCCTGGTGGTTAGTTTTGGGACTTTGGGGGGGGGGGGTCCTACAGGAGAACCCTATGGAGGGGATTGAGGTAAGGATTACACTACACTACATGGTGGGGCCATTACTGGGGGGGATTATAGTTTTGGGAGTGGACATGCCCTTTAATGGTCCCAATTCTCATCCTCAATCTTTTTAACTATTGATATACGTAAAAAACATTTTGGGGTTGGACTTGCTTGTTCAGCTATCATCCGTATTTTTTTTTCTATTTAGCTAGTTTAATTGCTTTCTTGCATGTGTTTATTACACGCTTTTATATTCCTGTAAGACTGTTCTTGTTCCCTCTGATTTCACATTTCAAAGCCTTTTTTTTGTTCCCTTTCTCTTTTTACCTGAGCATTAAGCCATGCAGAAGAGGACACTCATTTCCTATTTTTTTACACTTGTTCCTAAGGTATACATTTAGAAATGTAATGTAGTTTAATATCCCTTAAAAGCAGTCCCACTTCTGCTCAATATCTTTACCTAGGACAATTTCCCCCAGTCTAATGAGGAAGTGATTCCTTAACAGCATAAATTAGCTTCCTAAAGTTAAAAGTTTTTGTTAAACCCAGTGCACTTTGTTTTTTTGTCAACCTATATTAAATGCACTATTCAGTTCACTATTCCCTATATTAAATGACACTATATTATGGTCACTACTCCCTATATTAATGACACTATATCATGTCACTATCCCTATATTAAAGGCACTATATCATGGTCACTATTCCCTATATTAAATCACACTATATCATGATCACTATTCCCTATATTAAATCACACTATATCATGGTCACTATTCCCTATATTAAATGACACATATCATGATACTATTCCCCTATATTAAATGACACTATATCATGATCACTATTCCCTATATTAAATGAACACTGTATCATGGTCCCTATTCCCTATATTAAATGACACTGTCATCATGGTCCCTATTCCCTATATTAAATGACACTATATCATGGTCACTATTCCCTATATTAAATTACACTTTATCATGGTCACTATTCCCTATATTAAATGACACTATATCATGGTCACTATCCCTATATTAAATGACACTATATCATGATCACTATTCACTATATTAAATTACACATTCATGGTCACTATTCCCGTATATTAAATGCACTATATCAATGGTCACTATTCCCTATATAAATGACATATATCATGATCCTGTTCCCAATTTAAATGACACTATATGATCACATATTCCTATATTAAATGACACTGTATCATGTCACTATTCCCTATATTAAATTACACTATATCATGATCACTATTCCCTTATATAATACACTAATCATGGTCACTAGTCCCTATATTACATTACACTGTATCATGTACTATTCACTATATTAAAATGAACTATATCATGGTCACTATTCCCTATATTAAATGGCACTATATCACGGTCACTATTCCCTATATTAATGACACTATATCATGGTCCGTATTCCCTATATTAAATGACACTATATCATGGTCACTATTTTTCCCTATATAAATGACACTATATCATGGTCACTATTCCCTATATTAATGACACTATATCATGGTCCCTTTTCCCTATATTAAATGACACTATATCATGGTCACTATTCCCCTATATAAATTACACTATATCATGGTCACATTCCCTATATTAAATGACACTATATCATGGTCACTATCCCCTAATTAAATGACACTATATCATGATCACTATTCACTATATTAAATATACACTATATCATGGTCACTATTCCCTATATTAAATGGCACTATATCATGGGTACTATTCCCTATATAAATGACACCTATAATCATGATCACTGTTCCCCTATATTAAATTACACTATATCATGATCACATATTCCCTATATTAAATGACACTGTATCATGGTCACTATTCCCTAAATTAAATGACACTGTATCATGGTCACTATTCCCTATATTAAATGACACTCAATATCAATGATCACTATTCCCTATATTAAATGACACTATATCATGGTCACTATTACCCTATCATCTAAATGACACTGTATCATGGTCACTATCTCCTATATTAAATGACACTATATCATGGTCCTTTTCCCTATATTAAATGACACTATCATCATGGTCACTATCCTATATTAAATGACCTATAGCATGGTCACTATTCCCATATTAAATGACACTAGATCATGGTCACTATTCCCTATAGTAAATGACACTAATCTGGTCACTATTCCCTATATTAAATGACACTATATCATGGTCCCCTATTTCCCTATATTAAATGACACTATATCATGGTCACTATTCCCCTATATAAATGAACACTATATCATGGTCACTATTCCCTATATAACTACACTATTTCATGTCACTATCCTAATTAAATGACACTATATCATGGTCACTATTCCCTATATAATGACACTATATCATGGTCACGATTCCCTATATTAAAGGCACGTCTCTATTCCCTATAGAGAATAGACCTGATATAGTGTCACTTATAAAGGGAATAGACCATGATATAGTGCCATTTATATAGGGAAAATAGTGACCATGATTAGTGTCATTTAATAGGGAATAGTGACCATGATATGTCGCATTTAATATAGTGACCATGATGACTCATGATATAGTTGTCATTTAATATAGGGAATAGTGACCATGATATAGTGTCATTTAATATAGGGAATAGTGACCATGATATAGTGTCATTTAATATAGGGAATGAGTGCACCATGATATAGTGTCATTTAATATAGGGAAGTGACCATGATAAGTCATTTAATATAGGGAATATTGACATGATAGTGTCATAGATATACCATGATATAGTGTCATTTAATATAGGAATATTGACCATTATAGAGTGTCATTTAAATAGAATGATAGGACCATGATATAGTGTCATTTAATAGTGGAATAGTGACCATGATATAGTGTCATTTAAATAGGGAATAGTGACCATGATATAGTGTGCATATTTATATAGGGAATAGTGGACCATGATATAGTGTCATTAATATGGGATAGTGACTCATGATATAGTGTCATTAATTATAGGGAATAGTGACCATGATATAGTGTCATTTACTCTAGGGAATAGTGACCATGATATAGTGGTCCATTTATATAGGGAATATGACCATGATATAGTGTCATTTAATATAGAGAGGAAGAATAGTGACCATTATATAGGAATGTACTTTAATATAGGAATAGTGACCATGATATAGTGCCATTTAATATAGGAATAGTGACCATGATGATAGTGCCATTTAATATAGGGAATAGTGACCATGATATAGTGCCATTTAATATGGGAATGTGACCATGATATAGTGCCATGTTTAATATAGGAATAGTGACCATGATATAGTGCCATTTAATATAGGAATAGTGACCATTATAGGGCATTTAATATAGGGAATAGTGACCATGATAAGTGCCATTTAATATAGGGATAGTGATCGCCATTATATAGTGTCTTTATATCTGGGGAATAGTGACCATGATCATGTGCCATTTAATATAGGGAATAGTACCATGATAGTGTCATTTAATATAGGGAAAGTGACCATGATATGTCTATTGTCCATATTAACATGATAAGGTGTTAATAGAGAGACATGACCATGATATAGTGCCATTTAATATAGGGAATATGACCATGATATATGCCATTTAATATGGAATAGTGACCATGATATAGTGCCATTTAAATAGGGAATATGACCATGATTACAGTGTCATTTAATATGGGAATATGACCAGTGATAGTAAATGGATGTGACCATGATCAGTTCTTTAATATAGGGAATAGTGACATGGCACTATATCATGGCACTATATCATGGTCACTATTCCCTATATTAAATGGCACTATATCATGGTCACTATTCCCTATATTAAATGGCACTATATCATGGTCACTATTCCCTTTATTAATGACACTATATCATGGTCACTTCCCTATATTAAAATGGCACTATAACAATGGTCCTATTCCCTATATTAAATGGCACTATAATCATGGTCACTATTCCCATTTAAATACACCTATATCTGTACTATTCCTATAGTTAAATGACACTATATCATGGTCACTATTCCCTATATTAATGACACTTATCATGGTTTACCTATTACCCTATATTAAATGACACTATATCATGGTCACTATTCCCTATATTAAATGAAACTATATCATGGTCACTAGTCCCTATATTAATGCACTATCTGATCACCTATTATAATAAGACACTATATCATGGTGCACTATTCCCTATATTAAATGACACTATATCATGGTCACTATTCCCTATATTAAATGGCACGTCTCTATTCCCTATATTAAATGGCACTATATCATGGTCACTATTCCCTATATTAAATGAAACTATCATGGTCACTATCCCTATATTAAATGACACTATACTCATGGTCACTATTCCCTATATTAATGGCCGTCATACTTCCTATATTAAATGACACTATATCATGTCACTATTCCCTATATTAAATGACACATATCCGGTCACTATTCCTAATTAAATGACCTATATCATGGTCACTATTCCTATATTAATGGCAACTATATCATGGTCACTATTCCCTTATAAATGGAACTATATCGTGTCACTATTCCCTATATTAAATGACACTATATCATGGTCACTATCCCTATATTAAATGACACTATATCATGATCACTATTCCCTATATTAAATGACAACTATATCACGGTCACTATTCCCTAATATAATGACACATATACATGGTCACTATTCCCTATATTAAATGGTACTATAATACATGTCACTATTCCCTATAATTAAATGGCACTATATCATGGTCCTATTCCCTATATTAAATGACACTATCTCATGTCACTATTCCCTATATTAATTGCACCGTCACTATTCCCTATATTAAATGGCACTATATCATGGTCCTATTCCCTATTTTAAATGACACTATATCATGGTCACTATTCCCTATATTAAATACATTATATCATGGTCACTATCCCCGATATTAAATGGCAACGTACTATCCCTATATTAAATGACACTATATCATGGCACTATTTCCCTAAATTAAATGACACTATATCATGATCACTATTCCCATATTAAATGACACTATATCATGATCATGATTCCCTATATTAAATGACACTATATCATGATCACTATTCTTCCCTATATTAAATGACACTATATCATGATCACTATTCCCTATATTAAATGACACTAATCATGATCACGATTCCCTATATAAATGAACACTATATCATGATCACTATTCCCTATATTAAAGGACAACATATCATGATTACTATCCCTATTTATAATGACACTGTTCATGGTCACTATTCCTATATTAAATGGCACTATATCATGATCATATTCCCTATATTAAATGGCACTGTATCATGGTCCCTATTCCCTATATTAAATGACACTATATCATGGTCCACTATTCCCTATATTAAATGGCACTATAATCATGGTCACATTCTCTATATTAATGGCACTATCATGGTCACTATTCCCTAATTAAATGGCACTATATCATGGTCACTATTCCCTATATTAAATGGCACTATATCATGGTCCTATTCCCTATATTAAATGACACTAATATTCTGGTCACTATTCCCTATATTAAATGACACTATATCATGGTCACTATTCCCTATATTAAATGGCACTGTATCATGGTCACTATTCCCTATATTAATGACACTATATCATGGTCACTATTCCCTATATTAAATGGCACTGTATCATGGTCACTATTCCCTATATTAAATGGCACGTCACTATTCCCTATATTAAATGACACTATAAAACCATGGTCCTATTCCCTATATTAAATGACACTATATATGTCCACTATTCCCTATATTAATGGCCACTGTATCATGGTCACTATTCCCTATATTAAATGGCATGTCCCACTATTCCCTATATTAAATGAACTATACCATGTCACTATTCCCTATATTAAATGACACTATACATGGTCACTATTCTCTATATTAAATGACACTATATCATGGTCACTATTCCCTATATTAAATGACACTATATCATGGTCACTATCCCTATATTAAATGACACTATATCATGGTCACTATTCCCTATATTAAATTACACTATATCATTACCACTATTCCCTATTAATTACACATATCATGATCACCATTCCCTATATTCAATTAAAGACCTATATCATGATCACTATTCCCTATATTAAATGACACTATATCATGGTCCATTCCCTATATTAAATGACCCACATATATCAATGATCACATATTCCCTATATGTAAATGACACTATATCATGATCACTATTCCCTATATTAAATGACACTATATCCTGATCACTATTCCCCTATATTAAATGAACACTATATCATGGTCACTATTCCCTTATTAAATGACACTATATCATGGTCACTATTCCCTATAATTAATGACACTATATCATGGTCACTATTCCTATATTAAATGAACATCTTACTATTCATGTAACACTATTCCCTATATAAATGACACTAATATCATGGTCCTATTCCCTATATTAAATGACACTTTATCATGATCACTATTCCCTATATTAAATGACACTATCATGGTCACCTATCCCTATATAATGACACTATAAAATCATGGTACCTAGTTCCCTATTAATGACCTATATCATGTCCTTTATTCCCATATTAAATGACACATATATCATGGTCAATTTCCCTATATTAAATGACACTATATCATGGCAATATTCCCTATATTAAATGACACTATATCATGGGTCACTATTCCCTATTTAAATGGACACTATATCATGTAACTATTCCCTATATTAAATGACACTATACATGTTCACTATTCCCATATTAAATGACACTATATCACGGTCACTATTCCCTATATAAATGACACATATCATGGTCCACTATCCCTATATTAAATGACAACCGTATATGGTCACTATTCCCTATATTAAATGACACATATCACGGTCACTATTCCCTATATTAAATGACACCTATCATTCCTATTCCCTATTAAATGACTGTATACATGGTCACTATTCCCTATATTAAATGACACTATATCAGGTACCTATTCTATTCTATCATAAAGGACACTATATCATGGTCACTATTCCCTATATAAATGACACTATCTGATGGTCACTATTTCCCCTATATTAAATGACACTATCCTGGTCACTATTTCCCTATATTAAATTGCACGTATAATCATGTCTATTTCCCTATATTAAATGACCTATCATGGTCACTATTCCGCATATTAATGACACGTATCATGGTCCTATTCCCTATATTAAATACCTACTTCAGTCACTATTCCCTAATACATGACACTATATCATGGTCACTATCCCTATATTAAATGACACTATCATGGTCACTATTCCCTATATTAAACTGACACTATATCACGGTCACTATTCCCTCTATTAAATGACACTATATCATGTCACTATTCCCTAATTAATGACACTATATCATGGTCCTATTCCCCTATATTAAATGGCACTATATCATGGTCACTATTCCCTATAGATTAATGACACTATATCATGGTCCACTATCCCTATATTAATGACACTATCCTGGTCACTATTCCCTATATTAAATGACACTAATAATCATGGTCCACTATTCCCTATATTAAATAGACACTATATCATGGTCACTATTCCCTATATTAATGACACTATACATGGTACATTGTTCCCTATATTAAATGACACTATATCATGTCACTATTCCCTATATTAATGACACCTAAATCATGTCCCTATTCCCTTATTAAATGACACATATCATGGTCACTCCTATATTAATGACACTAATATCATGGTCACTATTCCCTATATTAATACACTATATCATGGTCACTATTCCCTATATAAATGACACTATATCATGGTCACTATTCCCTATATTAAATGACACTATATCATGGTCACTATTCCCTATATTAATGACCTATATCATGGTCACTATTCCCTATTTAAATGACACTAATATCTGGTCACTATTCCCTATATAAATGAACACTAATCATGTCACTATTCCCTATAGTAAATGCACTATATCATGTCCACTTTCACCTGCATAAATATGACACTATATCATGGTCACATTCCTATATTAAATGACACAATTCTCATTCCCTATTCCCTATCTCTAAATGCCACTAGATATGGGCACTATTCCCTATATTAAATGACACTACTTTCAGGTCACGTGTTCCCTATCTTAAATGACACTATATCATGGTCACTATCCCCTCCCTATATTAAATGACACTTATCCTGGTCACTATTCCCTATATAAATTAAATGGCACTATTCAGGTCCTATTTCCTATATTAAATGACACTATAATATCATGGTCACATTCCCGATATTAGATTACATGGACACTATATCATGTCACTATTCCCCTATATTAAATGACAGGCTATATCAATGGTCACTATTCCCTATATTAAATGACACTATATCATGATCACTATTCCCTATATTAATGACACTAAGATCACGGTCACTCTCCCTATATTAAATGACACTAATATCATGGTCACTATTCCCTATATTAAAATGACACTTATATATCACGGTCACTATTTTCCGCTATATTAAATGAACAACTATATCAGGTCAACTATTCCCTATATTAATACACTATATCATGGTCACCTATTCCCTATATTAAATGACCTATATCATGATCACTATTCCCGTAAGCTTCCCAGTACCTTCAATCTCCAATGCAAGTAGTCTTTTCTTTGTACCCACATAATCCTCATGTGCGATACAGTCTAATATAAAACTTTTTTAATTGGAAAGTTTCACCACCTTCCTAGATTGGGTCCTGGTGAGCATGTCGTTTGATACTGATGTGCGTATTGCTACGCCTCTTAACCAGGACAGTCTGTCCCATCTCTAATTTTAGGGAGAAACAGAATGTACAAAGGAATGAGCGGTGAGCTTCATATTCAGCGCTTGCAATACCGTAAAAAAACTAACTGCGGGGCACCATCCACTTTCCCCTACCCCTCCTTGATAACATTTAACTCACTGTTGCCCTTTAATAGGAAACCAATGGAACAGTTTCCGTTCCTGATTGCCCAGACTGGGTGATACAAGTGTTTACTCTTGTGTGCATGGACACTTTCAGGCTTAATCACTATCCTCCCACTTTCTTAGATTCTTCACAATCCAGATTAAAGGGTACGTTAACATGTCCACGGTATTTAATGGGTATTATCCGGACAGAGATTCAAAGGAACAGGTTGCATGAAGAAAAAAAAGTGCAGCCGTGATGGGGTAACAGCCCAGGACTTCAGGACAAAAGCAGACGAAATGGGGGGAAACTTCCAGAGACTGTTAATACATGCAGGGTTATATAACCATCGAGACCAGGGGCGAAGAAAAGGAATACCAGTTAAATACCTAAAGAATACGGGCCAACAGGGATAAAAAATTGAAATGTGTGAAAAAAGCCCAAGGAGAATGATTTAAGAACATCGGAGAGTCATGGGGGGGGAAGTGATCTGGGGGGGGGGGTTGGAGGGGCAGTGTTAAGGGGGGCGTGGGGTGACCAAAAACAACAAGGGGCGTATAGCAATGACGGAGGATGAGATTAAGAGACCTCTTCGGGGGGTCACATCCGTTAGATGTTGGTGTGAGGTGGGGATCAATAGCAAAATCGAGACAAAACAGGGCACAAGAGGCCGCCAAGCATGCATGGAGACAGTGGCCATAGTCAGAGAGAATGCAGGGGAGGGTGGGAGGTGGAAGATATAAATGAAGAGGGGGGACCAGCCATAGTACGACTATCCCGAAAACATGAACAGGTCAAAATTATAGGCGCGTTTGGCTATTGTAAATGTAATCACTGGTTTTATTTTGTAATATATGACGAAAGGACATAGATAAAGAAACAAGAGGCAACTGTCGCCATGGTGAAGATACCATCAGGGGTCGATCCTACCCGACACCAACACTGGGGCAAAAGAAAGAGGCCCTAACAAATCAGATTACGTTGTATGGGTAGAAAACACAAAAGGTTTATTATAAAAGAGATTTTTGATGATAAAACCAATCCCAATCCTTCCTCCTGAATCTGCGACGAGAACACCAGCTGTCCGGATGGGAACCTAGATTCACTCATGGGGGCCTTAGACACCCGAAACTGGATCGCTATCCTTCCAGGTGGATTATATGGCTTGGCTATCACCCCCCGGATGCCATATACAGAATATGTATATGTACTGTAACATTGTCCAGTACATGATTTACACAGATATCAATGACATATATAATATACAGACACGGGAAAACACCAACGATAAAAGGGCTAGGGAACACCCGAGGTGATCACATATGACATCTATATAGAGTTTATCAGAAACCATGATTTTCCTTAGGGAGAATAAACCGGGGTACGGTTAAGAAGAGCCACATGGAAAGGACGTGCGACATATAAACACTGTAAGACGGCGCAGAAGGAAAAAGGATTACAAATTGGGGATCCCGAAATTCGGATGCTAGTGGTTCGTAGGTTTAATGAGTGAGGTATTTAAAATCCCGGATCGAATCTCGTGTGACCATAGAGCCTTTAGACTGGATCAAACAGGAAAAGGCGGCAGAGAGCCCCTGGTGGGTGATCACATCAGACTCGTAATCGCGAAGGTAATTACAAAGCCGGTGTGAAAGTAAACCACACAGGATTAAGGAGGGGATGCGAAGGGAGGGATAACACCTCATGTGCTTACAACAGCAAATTGGTATGGTTCAATGGGGGATTTGCCCTGAGCTATGGGTTGTACTGTAGAAAGTCGTGTTTATGCTATGGGGCGTGTATGGTGATGTCGAAGAATGTGTAAATGATACAAGAATGCTGGAGTGTAGTCCGGTAATGTATAAAAGCTGATGTTGCACTTGGCTTACTCTAGATAGATATGGATATTCACTTGAGGTTCTTTAAATTTGGTCACCCCAGGGGCTTGGCTGGGGTTGTTACCAACACAGCCACAACACGACATTGTCAGGGACCCATGTCCATTGGCTGATACCGACTTAGCCGCCAACTTCTATAATTTTCCTACATGGTAAGTGGATGTTTGCGTTGCAGAGCGGCGTACGTTAAAGGTACAGAGCCGTGTGGATCTTGATGATTAACCACCTGAACACAACCTGGGAACACTCGAACCAAATGGATTCTTTGACTCCGTCTCCCATTAATGTCCTAGACTGCTTTCGCTCTCATCATGTCCTGCGTTCGTTAGGTAAAATAGAGAACCAGAAAAACTAGAACTGTTCTTGGACTTGAACAGAAGAGGCAGAAACATGGATTTTCTATAAAAACACCATCAACCGTCTACCCAAGACCCGGTGTGCGGAACAAATCGTCTTTAATGTAGGGATTGAGTGTTTTAATGTCCTTTTCGTGAGAACTGGGTGTTGGCGTGCGAATAATGAGGCGATTCGTGGGAAATGAATAAGGATACGGTGAAAGGATACACAGTGTCCCCGATAAAGAAAGGGGAGAAGAAACTCAGGTTACATCCGGCGTGCCAACGAAGGGCACATCAAGGAACACGTAAAAACAAATGTTTAACTAATCATACGTTAGTAGAGAAGGCAAAAATATGTGGGTCAAGCGAACTGCGCGCTAAGGAAGCAAAAAACTGTTGGAAATGGAAAAGAAAAACGACCAAGGGGAAGAAACCTTGGAACAATGAAGAGAACCGGACCACCCTATTTTCATCACAATACTACCTTTTTAGCTGTCTGTCAAATCTGTGACAGTAAACATCTTGACATGATGCTTGCGCAAGCCGTCTTGCATTACGTACAGCGTGACTCACAAAAACTCACAAAGCCATAAGGACACAATGCATCAAGGGACCAATGCTTAAAGGAAATATCTGTCTTTCAGGAGGGGTGACTATGTCCCCATTTATTAATACCTTAGAGAATTTAGCACTTAAGCTAATGTGGCTCTCTTGTGTACTTTGAACTTTGCTATGGTATCATTGGCTGGAGGTGGAATCCAGAACACTGCTACTTTACAAGAAATCCATAGCTCCGGTAACTCTCTTTTTGTATCCATTTATTAACAAATTTAAAGGAAAAAAGGGAAGAAAGTAGGGTGAGCATCAAATACAAAGAGGCATAACGATAAAGGAGTGCAAGGTAAAGTGCCGTTTCGGATGAAACGGCTTAGGTGAGTAAAAATAGAAATCAGGGGGGACAAGGCTGAAAGGGAAGGGAGAAGAGAAAGAAAAGAAATAGAGGTCGATCAGGGGTAAGCGATCAAGGTAAACCTTATAACTATCAATAGAGTCTAGTGAACTTGAAACCTTACGCGCGTGAATGATGACAAGAGCGTAGGCAGCGTCGTAGCGAGTCTAAGCATATGGCCCCGCATGTGGTAAATACACGGGGTTGGAACACACTGAATTGTGGCGCAGGACATATGCTGACGAAAGTTACTAAGCTTGAATTTGTGGTGACAAAGAAAGGGGGGGGATAGGTGGTGGAAAATTATGGAATAAAAAAATATAAAAGGCACAAAAAAAAAACGATCCAACAAGTCTGAAGTTGGCTCGGACGGTAAAATAGGGTAGTCAAATTCGCCACTATAGCAACATGACAAAAAATAACAGAGACATTAGACAATGTAAGTGCCGGAACCATAATAACCAGGGGAGGTTCCCTGGGAAAAAAATTGGCTTATACATCTACACTAAGAGGGGAGGTGCTAATTTCCACGGGGCCACCCAATCTACACTTATTAACATTTGCAAGCTAACAAATGCAATCATTGGTTGGGAAAAGCAAAACTTAGCGGCGGGCCGGAGATGTGATAAGTAACACACAGTCAAAAAGACGTTTACAAATGAAATTACTGGCAACACTGTAACATCAACATAGGGTATGCATGCCAGTTGTCATTGAATAAATAGTATGTGTGCATATAAAGGACGGGGTAAATGGCGTTGAATTCACGGGACACACATGGGATATAAATGAAATAATTGAATACGGGGTAACTCCTAAAAAATTCAAAGCGTAGTCAATAGTTATACAGTAACAGAGCTAGCATAAAATCTTTTGCATTTACTAACTCCACATGAGGTTTTTCAAACTAAGTCAGTTTACACTGAAGACACAACTAAAGCACCTGATTTATAACTGATGGCATAGCTACACACGGATTATACTGATAACCTAGCAAACACTGGTTTAACGATGAATAGCTAAACCCCTGATTATAACTGATGACATAGCTACAACACTGATTATAACTATGATATAGCTAAACAACTGATTAATAACTGATGACAAGCAAAATACTGATATATAAAACTGATGACATATCTAAACACTTGATTATAAAACTGGTGACCTAGCTAAACCTGATAATAACTGCTGACATACTAAAACCCTGATTATAACTGGATAACAGCTAAAAACCAACTGATTATAACTGATAACATAGCTAAACCCTGTAATAACTGATGACATCGCTCAACACTGATTAATAACGATACACTAAACAGACACTGATTTTAACTGATAACAGCTAAACACTGATTAATGAACTGATACAAGAGAGCTAAACACTTGATTATACGTATGACATGCTAAACACTGATTATAACTGATTGACATAGCTATACAGTTGTTTATACCTGTGACATAGCTAAACATGGTTATAACTGATGACATAGCTAAACAAACTGATTATAACGGATGACATCGCTAAACACTGATATAACTGATGAAATAGCTAAACACTGATTATAACTGATGAAATGCTAAACACTGAATTATAACTGATGACATTGCCTAAACACTGATAATAACGATGACGAGCTAGCCCGATTATGAACATGAACAACAGGGGGACAAATAAATACTAGACAACACAAGACTATGAGGTACAACTAGGAACAGAGAGTGGTGCCAGAAGTACGTAATTATGAAGGGTATGCAGCTCTGCATGACTCAAGCAAGATCGGACGGCACAACTGAATTATGAAAAGAAGAGATATACAGATATTTATGAGGGTCTAACTTGTATGGATATGTGGATGGGATCTAGTGGTTTAGATAGAGGTCTGGTACCAGCCTTCTGTTTCTGCCCATTGCCCCCTCACTTTTTGCCCTCAGCTGCAATTACAAAACCCCAAGAAGAAGAAAGCCAGGGACTATTTACAGACAACCCTTTAACAGCTGATGACGCAGATCCGGGATACAACTACTCCAGTGGACATATAGTCTCCAATTGGTTAGAGACTTGTCAGTATCCCTGAGATTTGGTTGATACTCTGTACAACAGTGGCAGTACTTTTATCTTTAACCTTATATGAATCAATATACTGGATCTCTTCATGCTCAATAAATTTTTTTTTCTAACAGTGGCAATTCATTTCACTTTCCTACGCTCCCTAGGGATCCTTACTCACAATGGGTCGCAGTTTACTGCACTACTAGATGGGTGCTTCTTTAATGGACCTCACCAGATAATTCCTCCTCCCCAACTAACCGACGCACTGAGAGCACCTGAAACCGACAATGGTATCACCACCCACAATTACTGGCACCGCCCACCAGGACCATGTTTGCTACAGAATTGGCTTGGAAGCCTTATTGGGGTGGTCGTTGCTCCCATGAGTTTTTCCTTAAACCAGCTGAAAAGTGACACTATGTGTGGTCCGGACCTTTCCCTTTTCCCAGTTCCTCATACCCTGGAATACGACTTAAAGGAGTTTCACTAGTCAATGGATGGTTTAATGCACATGGACTGTGTTCTCACTTTAAACCCCAAGGTAACACGTTGGGAGACAGGGCCTATGTTGGTGAGGGATCTGGTTGGTTGCAATAAATAATTAAAAATGGGGGGGAGGGAGAACGTTTGTGATATTTATATAGTTTCAATCTTGATTTTCAAAAAAGACTTTCATTTTGTTTGCAATCCCAATTCCGTGAACATCACTTTGTTTTGGCTTATTGGAATCCAGCTCTCCGAGATGCTTTATTTTCCTGCTTTAGAGACTGAACCCCCGTCTGTACCCTGGAACAGGAATGTGCTATAAAGGGGGAATACTGGTATACACACGAGGGAAAAAAGGCGCACATAGCGCGACTTTTTGACACTTAGCAAATGGGCTTTAACAATACACTTGCCACATAAAGAGGGAGGTGAATTACATCCCCATAATGAGTGCGGATAGGCACAAGGAAAAAACAAGGCTTTTATAAAAGGATATAGAATAGGGGAACTACGGGCACGTGTATAAAACAATTGAAATATATATTACATAGAAAGATCCACGAGGAGGAAGGACATGCTTAATATACATGCCACAAATGACACAATGCAACATAGGGGTCAAGAATTGGTTGTAGGTAAAGTGGGGTTGAGTAAATAGTAACATGATGCGCGATGTAAACCGTTGTCACAAAAGGTCGCCCAGCCTGGGGTCTGGCCGGGATGAAAATAAGCTAGTACTCAGTGCGAAAAAAACCCCTGTCACGGGGGACGGGGATGAAAGGAGGTGGTATTGAAATGATGGCACCCCAGGTGCAAAAAGATAGAAAGTATGCCTTAATTACTCAAGACGACACGCATGGAAATAAGGAATAACGAAATTGTTACACTAACGGGGGCGAGGGCGTCACATAGCAGCTAATTTTATACAGCACTTACTAATTAAGACCGGCGGATGGTCCTTCATAGGCAAGATACCAAGCGACCAGGAGCTGGCAATATAAGGATAGGGCCAATCAATCCAAAATGGGAACTGCTCCTGGACGGGTGAAGTGACAACTGTAGGGCAACGGACAGCGAGTAGTTGTCCCACTGGGCAAAGAAGGAGAGCAGTAAGGTTTTATGGTGTCGCTTGCAGTAGATAAACCTTATCAGAGTCAGAGATTAATTTACTCTGAGCGAGTAACTACGGCATTAATGGAAAGCTGATGTCACATGTAGCAGAGTTCCCCTCCCCTGGACAGTGAGAATTATGCCACTAGTAATTAATATAACAAATGCTATAACAAAGTCGTAATAGTAATAGGCAGGCTGATCTATTACATAGAGAACTCCACAGTAGTTCTAGGGCCCTCTAGGTTTCTAAGGAAAGGTTTTCATGTACCATGTCCTCATGACACCCATCATATCTGGTAGGAATTTGGGCCTTCTGCTGCAACATAGACGGATGGGCTGAACGCATGTTGCAATGCAGTTTCAATGACAAAAAGCACAAAAAAAGAGAATGTTCCCTTGGACAATAACTCAATTGGTCTAGATTATGGAAACTGCACAAAACTAACAGAATTTAGTTGATTAACTATCACACATGGCTTAACATAGTGGATGACAAAAAATACGGGATGACTGTTCCCCCTGTCATGTTTAACTGGCATTGTGCTTTAAAATGACCACAAAGTTGTTCCTCCAGGCACATTAACCCCTGGTGTATTACGGAGCTGCTACACCCCTGAATCTAAGTCGTGGTATATTTGTTGTCCTATAATCAGAGTGAAACTAAAAATGTTCCGCCTAATGCGGGTTTGAAAAGGATCCCATCCCAACGCAGGAGGATGTTACCCATCTTTACCGACGGTGTATCTATTTTTTGGGGGGGGGATATTTTAGAAATAATTCCGATATTACATTATGAGCGCCTCAGTTGTTAAATACATTGGAAATCAGAAAAACCTTTTTTTGCCAGGCTGAGCAATACCAAGTCCTAGAGGCATCGGAGCTGTTAAACCCCATCAACCGTAAGCGCAGAAAAAAACTTTTTGAGAGCGTATTACCACCGGCTTGGTAGGGATGTTCTTGTTGGCAGGGGCGGTTTACAACTTTATCCTAACAGGACGTTAGCCCTGGGTTGTAGAATATGGCTTTGCTGGATTATGCTTTGGTTGCAACAGTAATTTCAATAATACGCCCCACGTCTCACCCTGGTACCCCCACCATCTCATTGTGTCACTTCTTTTTTTATTTATTTTTATCTCGTTGGTTTTTGGGGAGCAGCTTGTTTTAAAGGTCTCTTTGATTTGGTTGGGAGTAATTTGTAGAATGGGGAAAAACAAGGCTAGGGAATGAACAGGAGTCAGTCTAGCTGCTGGCGGGACCTGGTGATTCCCCACATTTTTTTTTTTCCGTCTTTACCTCTCATTAGGGAACCCCCCCCCCCCCCCTTTCCTCTTTATCGGAGACGCTGTCTGCCAGTACATGAGAGTCGCATACAGGACAACCGACGTGTGTGCGGAGACCTAGAGGTCACGGAAGGTTTTATTAGGGTTAAACCGCACCTTATATGAGTTTATTTATTTGCCGATTTTCACCTTAAACCCATTGGGGGCCTGCGCTAGGGCTGGACACGTCGGCAGGACACCCAGGCAAGTTGGAACTATTAAATAAATGGAAGGTTTTCGTTTTTTTGTAACATTTTTATAGTTTCTATTATTTTAAGTGGAGTTTTTCCATCCAGACTACAATTAAATGGATTTTTTTACCGTCGTTGCACTATTAATATTTAGGACAGGCCGCAGATTTTTAACCACAACCTGCATACCACGAAGGTTAATAAGCCATTTAGATTGTCTAGTGCAGGGATTCCATAGCTGTGTTCATTTCCGTTAGTAATGTTTTAAAACCATGGTGTAGAAAAGTAGCTATAATTGTTATTGGGCCACTACACTCTGTCGTTTTTCACTCTTGTCCCAAGAGCTTTTCACTACTGTTCTATCATTAAAAGGGCAAGTCCATTGCGGAAATAAAAATTGTTATATAGGTCAGTGAGGGAGAATGTAAGACTAAACTAACCTGAAAGGCTGTTACAATGTTCTGTTACACTCTTTCATTCTGCTTCCTGGTTCTTCTGGTTAGCAATCGTCTATGTGTGTGACATGATAGCCAATGACTGCATGATTGAGCCTGATGACTGTTGGAGTGAGACGGGCAACCTTTGTTATGGCCAGAGGACGTGGAGAAACATTTTGCTGGAATAACAGTGTAGTCACTACATCTACGCTTCCTAACCGTTTCATTATTTGATGGGGTGAACATCGCACTTAAGCTTTGCCCTGGTCTTGAATCACAACCCCTTCTTTTATCCAGGCTAATAGCTTATAGCTTTTAAAACTTTAACATGGCAACCCTTAAAAAAAACAAAAAAAATGGTCAAATGCCAGTTATATCCCAAAACTATTAAAATGTTTGATTTATATTACTGCATCACTAACCCAAGATATTTAAGCATTATTATTGGTCCCCCATTCAGACAGAAGTAGCGTGCCCCTCCCCCTCCCTTTTTTCCATCGCAGTTCAATCAAGTGCTGTAATTGCTGACATTCACAACCAATGATTGATGCTGTGTTTCAACCTTGCTGCACTCCTCTGCACATGCCTCAAGCGTTATAAAAAGCTATGAGCAGGGGAGGAGGAAGAAAAAACCTTTCAGAACGTACACTAATACTCTGGTTCCAAACAATTAGCTTGTAAAATATACATAAGCATTGGGTACAGGCAGATCTCATGAGGACACATGAAACCTAGTTGTCAATTTCCTTTATAGTTCTACCTTTAGATTATCACTTAGGGGTGGGGGTTTCACATCCATACACTTTCAGACTCTACTCACAGTCCATCCTATTGAGAACTATGGAACATTAACAGCAAATCCACTCAATGGCAGACTAGCCCTTTAAGGTCCTAACAGTGACAATCCCTGGCTTATAATAACTTTGTTGCCCTTGTATACACGCCCTGATATTGGCACAATAATATAAAAGGGCTCACCCGGCGATTCCATCAGGTTAGGAGTTACAGGGGCTAAAAACATTTAATGTTTCACAATCAATAACACATGGGCGGTTCACCGTTTGGAAGGAATACACTGGTGTACCTTGTGGACAAGCCAATCAAAATCCCTCACTACAGCACCTGCAAAAGTTTCTTTTTTACCTCTTCTAAGTTCGGACATGTCAATGTGTTGTCAACAGAGACGAGAGGAGGAGATGGCCTAATTAGCTGTCACTTTGTATCTTCTTGGAGATGTGGAGGGTGAGAAAGCTAACTGTAGACATTGTGGATGCAATAGGTAGACTTGAAAACAGTAATAAAGTGCAGCCCAGCTGTCGCTGAAACCATGTGTTTTGTTAGAATCTGTCCCATATTTCCTAAGCTGGTACACAACCCCACTTGAATTCTCATCTAACCCTTTTTGCCAATAAGCGATAGGCCAGCCGGGCAAAATACTCTCTCTTTCAGCCCAATCGCACGGATTACAATGAAATATTGGCCAAAACTGCATGTTGTCTTAACAGCCTTATTCGGCTGTGAAACAAGTGTCTTATTCATTTTCGTTGTGTTATATAATGACATTAAGAAGATTATTAGAAATATAGCAAGGGGGAGGTGTGGGAATGCCAGCAGGGTGTGGGCATAACCAGGACAGATTGGGGCGGGACGCTACACCCATGTTCTGGAATGGTGGTCAGTTGGTTATAAATGTGAATTATGGTTCGAATGTATCCTCCCACATGCTATTACTGAGCACGCTTGATTCTCCAAAGTCATGTCAGATGGAAGAAGAAGACTCGGGCGGGTGAATATTAAGGCGAGCAAAATCAAGTATCTGACTTGAAGACATGCAGCAACGCACATATCCCAGTGGTAAGGGCTGTTTATAGATTAAGGACAGAGGCAAAGTAATTTTCACAGTATAGTTGCCCTTTATGTTATCCTTGTTTTTTACGTCGCAACATCCTTTAACTATCCTTTAAGGAGCCACGTTCCCTTTGAATGCCAATGCCTCACATGCGACGTTCGTGTTTCTTGATCCATTGATAAAAGAGAAAAAAAGGGGGAATTAGATTCTATTTACAGTATTTTGTCACATTGTGTGGATGTGGTTATCCAAGTGCGAATGTATGGGACTGAAAACCACAAGCGCTTCCTTGTAGCCCTCTGTAGAGAGATTTGTGTATATCGAAGAGGAAGTACAATGTATGTAGAGGGACCATAAGCGCCAGGCTCTGCCATGTACAGTGTAGGGGATAGGAGGAGACGGGGGGTATCAGAACCAGCAAGCTTCTGCAAGCCTTGGAATTCGCAACCTCCTGCTACTGTATCTGACTGCATCAAATCATTGGTATTCTCACCTTCTACAACCCACCGGTTAGGTTCTTTTTCTATTCCGAAAAAACTCCGGTTCCCCTACAGGACTGTTCCCCATCAATTGCATCTCTTCCCTTATCGGTTTAGAGTAAGAATTATTTAGGACAGAATAAAACGGTAGCAATTGAGAGGGGGGAACTGGCACATTGCTAAACGACTCGCTTCCAACACATCCCGATTACAACCCAGGTTTGCTGAGGGATGCACCCTAGCTTATTAACATCAGAAGCTGGACACAAAGCCATATGGCCATTATTAATAATCAAGTTTTCATTATAATCCTTCCTAATAAATCCCAGGGCTGCGTAGGTGCTTTCTGCCCCCAATCCTTTTAGATTGTATTCATTTCCTGCGACCAATTACACTAAAATCCACACTCTAATCTCTTATTGATTGGCCGAAAGACAATCCTTTAACCCCCTCACAACCACATGACCTAAGACTTGGCCTGTATAAGTCCTAATTAACGACTAATCGAATTAGCCTGGTTTGTTACATGAAATAATAGACTGATTATACAGTGAGTAGGTAGGTAGGAAGTTAAACTCTCCACATGTTAATTCTCCACCGTGTTCTGTTATTATTTAAAAAAACCGTTCCAGCTAAACTCACTCTTAATCATGGCCCTGTCTGTGATTGGTAAGGCTATTTGCATGAAGAGGTGGAGTTTTCCTGGAAAATCCCCCACTACCCAGCAGTGATAGCTGGAATTCTACATTGGATAACTCTATACTAGGAGATACAGTGTGTTTCTACAAACACTAAAGGCCTCATAGCAAATGAAGGTTACTTCCTACAGAAATATACATTACCTGAAGTTATACCTAAATTATACTTTGGAGAACCATGTCTAAAGGTTTCCTTATTTCTAACAAGTCCTTCCCTTCAGGAGATGATCAAAGGGTTAAGGAGAAGTGAACTATTGTGTGTATAATTAAGGGATAATACGCTAGCTCAGTGTAATATAAGATATTCACCACCGAAGGAGTTCCCTGACCATATAGAAGCACGAAGCCGAGTTGCTTTGATACAGGGCATGGAACATCTGAGGTGAAGTAAATCCATAGATGTACACTGTAGTAGCGTTTATTACTTATTAAGTACAATAGAGGGCCAACAAAAATAAACCTGTCCCTACCAATTTCTTTCCCCCCCCCCACCAATCTCCCCCCCCCCCCTGTATAGTCATTTTTTATAGGAATTCCCTCGTTTACACGGGAGGGGGGAGACAGTGGGAGGGGCAGTATAAGAATACAAGGAAGTCACTCAGTGACTCACTGAGTGATGTAATATAGATTCTCACACTGCACCTTCACATTGAAATGCCTAGCCTTAGTATTACGATAAATATCTTACTTTAAGCATGGTACAACCCAATAGGTTTAGTGTCAGTGTATCGGTCGATGGGCCGAAATTAAGAGGAGAATAAGTGGCGATACGGTCAGTCAGGAGAAAGATGCACCATGTGTTGACTCACCCAGTTTAAAGGAATGTCCAGGACATATGAACAATGTTTATTACTGGTAGCTTTCCAAAAATGATAGTGGGGTGGTAGTGAGAGTAAAGTGCTTTGGGATCCAAATATGGACATATCCCAGGACCCTTTCCTGAAATTGAGTTTTGATTTTTGCTGTCAGTCAACTATTTTTATATTCATTAGGCTCCCACTTATTTTGAAACTCAGGGGAGGCCAAGAGCAAACAGAACTATAGATTAAATAACCACCTGCATGTGAAAAAACCAATTGTTTGTTGTATGTCCACCTTAAAGGTGGACGTTCATTTAATTTCTTGCGATTTCCATTATATTCTATGACATTGGCAAACTGCAAAATGAAATGACAGCACATACTGGACGTAACACTAACTGAACTTAACCTCTTAGTAAGGGATAATGAATTGGGGATGTCAGTGGCTTAATACAACGAGGACATAGGCCAAGTCCATTTATAGGATATAATTTACAGGATAATCCGGCTCTTGATAACAATAAATTAAACTGAATAGACATTTGATGGGGCGCTTGCTTTATAGGACCATGTACTGCTAACGCCTAGAATCCCTTCTATTGCCATGTGGAGATACTGTAAGTATGCACAGCCTCTTTGTGTTTCCTCTGACTTAGATATTGCAGGAAGCTCATCTTAACCAGATATCAGATCCAGCGAACGCTCCGAGTATTCTTGTTCCGTAACATTAATAATCATCGGGATCCAAAGAGTTAACAGCCTTTTCTTTGTTATTTTTTTTTCTCATCTTATAATACCAGGGTGTTTACTATTTTTTCTGTGCGCTGGCAACTCCGAGGCGGAAGCCATCCCTGGAGTCATTGTTGTTTAAATGAGTTAATCGATCATTTAATCCTGTTGTGGGAATATTGGCCCCATATCAAACAACGAGTGACCAAAGTGAGTTCCTGGTAATTTCAAACATGTGTGCGTGGCTGTTTGGTGAGTCGAGGAGTAACCATTATCCCGAGATGTCCAGAGTTCGCCTTGGAATGTTGTTCTATATCCAATAGAGCCTCTGATAAAGGGGAGGGGCTCAACACCCTACCCACCGCTTGTCCTCTAATCATAGACTTTTAAAGGAGGCTCAAACTCCTGCTGCATCATATCCAATAGCTGATAAGAGGGGCTGAATTACCCGCATTGTTCCAATTCTAAGAGTAGATAAGGGAGCGCTCACTTAAGCCTACCCTCCCTTAGGTCAATTATAGATTCCAATACGTATATCCCAATGAGCTCTGAATAAAGGGGAGGGGGTTCTCGACCACCTTACCCCCTGCCCTTATGTTTCCAATTTAATTCCAATAGAGCTTGATAAACGGGGAGGGGTTTCGACACTTACCCTACCTCCCTTATGTTCCAATCTTATATCCAATAGCACTTTGATAAAGGGGAGGGCTCGACACCTTACCTACCCCTCCGCCCTATGTTCCAATTCATATCCATAGAGCTCCTGATAAAGGGGAGGGGCGGGGCTGACTCACTTACCACACCTGCCCTTATGTTCCAATTCTATATCCATATTCCTAATCCAAATACGAGCTCTGATAAACGGGAAGTGTGTCGAGACACCCTACCCACCCCTGCCCTTATGTTCCAATTCTATATCCAATAATTCTATATCCAATAGAGCTCTATAAAAGGGGAGTGGTTCGACACCTTACCCACCTGCCCTTATTTTCCACTTCTATATCCAATAGAGCTCTGATAAAGGGGAGGGGCTCGACACCTGACCCAACCTGCCTTATGTTCCACTTATATAATCATAGAGCTCTGATAGGGGAGGGGTTCGACACCCTGCCTTACCTACCCTGCCTTTGTTCCAATTCTATATCCCAATAGAGCACTGTCATAAGGGGAGGGGCTCGACACCTACCTACCCTGCCCTTATGTTCCAATTCTATATCCAATAGAGCTCTGATAAAGGGGAGGGGCTCGACACCTTACCCACCCGTCCTTATGTTCCAATTCTATCTCCAACAGACTTTGATAAAGGGGAGGGGCCTCGACACTTCTACACACCCTGCCTACTGCCTTATGTTCCAATTCTATAATCCAATAATAGTCTCTGAATAAAGGGGAGGGGGCTCCGACACCTTACCCCCTTCCCTTATGTTTTCCAATTCTCTATCCAATATAGCTCTGATAAAGGGGAGGGGCTCGACACCTACCCCCCTGCCCTGCCCTTATGTTCCAATTCTATATCAATAATTCTATATCCAAGAGCTTTGATACAGGGGGAGGGGCTCGACACCTACACCACCCTGTCCTTATGTTCCAATTCTATATCCAATGAGTCTTTGATAAAGGGGGAGGGGCTCGACACTCCTACACACCTGTCCTTATGTCTCAATTCTATATCCAACAGAGCTTTGATAAAGGGGAGGGGCTCGACACTCTAACACCCTGCCCTTATGTTCCAATTCATATCCAATGAGGGCTTGACACCTTCACCCACCCTGCCCTTAGGTTCCAATTCTATATATCAGAGCTCTGATAAAGGGGAGGGGCTTGCACCTTACACCCTGCCCTTATGTTCCAATTCTATTCCAATAATTCTATATCAATAAAGCTCTGAAAAGGGGAGGGGCTCGACACCTTACCCACCCTGCCCTTATGTTCCAATTCTATATCCAATAGAAGCTCTGATTACAAGGGAGAGGGGCTCCACACCTTACCCACCTGTCCTTATGTTCCAATTCTATATCCATAGAGCTTTGATAAAGGGGGAGGGGCTGACACCTTACCACCCTGTCCTTATGTTCCAATTATCAATCTAATAGAGCTCGTGATAAAGGGGGAGGGTTCGACACCACTCTACACACGCCTGCCCTTATGTCTCCAATCTTATCCAATAGAAGGTAGGGCGGGTCTGACACCTTACACCACGCCTGCCCTATGTCCAATTATATATCAATAGAGCTCTGATACAGGGAGGGGCTCGACCCTTACCCACCCTGCCCTTATGTTTCCAATTCTATATCCAATAACTTCTATATCCAATAGACTCTGAAAAGGGGAGGGGACGACACCGTTACCTACCCGACCTTATGTTCAATTCTATATCCTAGAGATCTGATAACAGGGGGAGGGGCTCGACACCTTTACCACACCTGCCATTATGTTCCCAATTCTATATCCAACTATTCTATATCCAATAGAGCTTGATAAGGGGAGGGGCTCGACACCTTACCACCTGCCATGTCCAATTATCCAATGCTCTAAGGCGAGTTTTCGACGACACCTTATTATTCCAATTCATATATTGAGCCGAAAGGGAGGGACTACATGCAGCATCTATCAGATCTAAAGGGGAGGGGTCGACACACCTTAAAACCCACCCTGTCCTATGTTCCAATTCTATATCCAACTAAGAGCTATGATAAAGGCGGAGGGGCTCGACACTCTATCACATCCCGGCCTTTATGTTTCCAATTCTATATTCCAATAGAGCTTGATAAAGGGGAGCGCGATCGACCACCTATCCACCCTGCCCTAGTTCCAATTCTATATCAAATGAGCTTTGATAAAGGGAGGGGCTCGACAACACTCTACCACACCCTGGCCAGTTATTCTGATCTCCAATAATTCTATATCCATAGAGCTCTGATAAAGGGGAGGGGCTCGACACCTTACCCACCCTGCCCTTATGTTCCAATTCTATCACAAGTAGCTTTGCTCTTTTACTCCCAGATTAAGGGGAGGGGCTCCACAACCTTACCCACCTGCCACTTATGTTCCAATTCTATATCCAATAACTACAGTAGCTTTGATTAAAGGGGGAGGGGCTCCACACTTCCACCCCCTGTACCCTTATGTTTTACCATTCTATATCCAATAGAGCTCTTATAAAGGGGAGGGGCCGAACTTCTACACACACCTGTCCCTATGCTCCTTCTAGATCCACAAAGCTTCTGCATAAAGAGGGAGGGGCTCACAACCTTACCACCCTGCCCTATGTCCAATTCTATAATCACACTTTGATAAAGGAGGGGCTTCGCACCAAACTCCACCCTGCCTGTTCACTTAATTTCTAACCAATATCTATATCCAATAGAGCTGCTGATAATAAGGGGAGAGGTGGGACAACTCTACCCACCCTGTCCGTATGGCCCAATTCTATATCCCATCAGAGCTTTTGACAAAGGTGAGGGGCTGACACTTACACAACACCCGCCGTTATGTTCAATTCTATATCCAATGAGCTCGGATAAGGGGGCTTTGAACACCTACCCACCCGTCCTTATGTCAATCTAAGCCATTCTATATCCAATAGAAGCTCCTGATAAAGGGGAGGGTGTTTAACCTTATCCCACCTGCCTTATGTTCCAATTCATATCCATAGAGCTCTGATAAAGTGAGGGCTTGACACCTTACCCACCCGCCCTTAGGT
>CM033477.1:151393118-151490288 GCA_019447015.1 Hymenochirus boettgeri | reverse complement strand
CCCTTACATGGTCCAATCTAGATCCCATAGAGCTCTGCATAAAGGGGAGTGGCTGAAAACCCTACCCCACCCTGTCCTTATGTTCCATTTCTATATCCAATAGAGCTCTGAAAGGGAGGGGCTCGACACCTTATCCACCCTGTCCCTTATGTTCCAATCCTAATATCCCAAGAGCTCTGATAAAGGGAGGGCTTTACACAACCCTACCCATCTTGCCCTATTGTTTCCAGTTACACGGTTCCAACACAGCAATTAACTGGGGTCAATGTGCTGTAAACCGGTGAAACACTCAGCCATTGATAGAAACAAGTTTTATACAGGTCAGCAACCCTGGATACTATGGGAACACTGATCAGTATAGCCTCCTTTGCGACCCCTGGTTTATTTAATAATCTACTGACTAAGGACCAGGCCACACTGGTGCATCTCTTACGCACTACGATCGGGTTTAATCAGAATCACGTCAGTGATGCAATTTGGTGCGCTGCGGTTCGTTTTTGGAGAGCATTGCGCCGTTTCTCTTGTGAATTATTGACGATTATTAACCGACATGTACAGGCGTAACTACCAGTGGTGTGCAGGGGGCCCCATCTTCTTATTTCTCCTATGACATAAAGCCTCCTCCCCGAAATACCATGGATGAAGCACAGTAGAGGCCCCCATCATAGTTTTACTGGGGGGGCCCAATGATTCCTAGTTTACCCCACTGTCCCCATCACTGCAGTGGGGCAACAAAGCTGGGATTCCAGTTCTAGAACCGGTATGACATCACTGCAAGTCCCTATGGCAGCTGCCGTCCTAACATTCGATTCCCCACCCTGTTCATTCCTCCCGTCTGCTGCTTTATTATTATACAATTGAGCTTCCTGGGAAAGTTTAATGAACAGAAATTGAACATATAGGGGAAGCCTTGACTTTCCATAGACAGAATGACGGGCAGGACGGTTAATAACCTT
This sequence comes from Hymenochirus boettgeri, assembly GCA_019447015.1. Classification (NCBI taxonomy): domain Eukaryota; kingdom Metazoa; phylum Chordata; class Amphibia; order Anura; family Pipidae; genus Hymenochirus; species Hymenochirus boettgeri. The sequence goes on along the minus strand of CM033477.1, from coordinate 151,489,332 downwards.
TGTTTATTTAGCTTCACGCAGAGTCTGTGATTAACAGGATCCGTATTAGGAAGATCCCTTGGTGGAGGCCCAGCAGAGGTCAGAGAGCGAGACAGGGTGCGTTGGAGTCAGCAGGAGTGTTGAGTTCAGCCCCTAGAAATAACTGGGACAGAAATATGATAGAAGATGCTGTAAGGTGAGGCAAGGCTCTGGCGCTCTAGTGACTCACTCCCAATACGATGGGCCATTCATTAAGGTCGGAAATCATCCAAGGGGGGTTTGTGGGGGGGACTGGATTCCCCATTATGTCCATTACGGTATTTTGGTACTTGCATGGTATTGCGCACATGAATATACATTTAGCCCGTGATCATACTTTCTGATAGTTTGCGTAACCGCTTTTTTAAAATACGCCCCTTTATTTCTCAGGATTCTGACTGATAAATGGCCCAGTGTGAATTCTATCATCGCCAACTTACAGACTGGCGCATTTCTCACCCCTGGAACCAGTAGCACTGGGAAGAAATCAGATTTTTATTCTGCACCTTACAGCTTTACGAGTGTGTTACTGACCCAGATACAGAGTCACACATGCTCAGTGAATTCTCTGGCCCCTTCCTATCAGAGTTGTCAAATAACTACTGGATTGGCCTGCTTGTGTCCTCCTTTGACAGTGAAGAAATCCCTCTTGAATACCCTCAGAGAATCCCTAGTCAGGGACATGCTTGCTGGTTCCAGAGGGACAGTTTACAGCTATCCGCTAGTCAGGGATTATAGGATCCATTCAGGATCATTACCCACAATGCTGCTGGTCCAGAGGGACAGTTACAGCTATCCCTAGTCAGGGATTATAGGATCCATTCAGATCATTACCACAATGCTGCTGCTGGTTCCAGAGGGGACAGTTACAGCTATCCGCTAGTCAGGGATTATGGATCCATTCAGGTTCATTACCCACAATGTGCTGGGTTCCAGAGGGGACAGTTACAGCTATCGCTAGTCGGGATTTAGGATCCATTCAGGATCATTACCCTAATGCTGCTGGTTCCAGGGAGACAGTTACGCTAATCCGCTAGTCGGGATTATAGGATCCATTCGGATCATTACCCCACAATGCTGGCTGGTTCCCAGAGGGACAGTTTACAGCTATCCGCTAGTCCAGGGATTATAGGATCCATTCAGATCATTACCCACAATGCTGCTGGTCTCCTCCAGAGGGGACCAGTTACAGCTATCCGCTAGTCAGGGATTATAGGATCCATTCAGGTTCCATTACCCACATGCTGCTGGTTCCAGAGGGGACAGTTACAGCTATCTCGCTAGTCAGGGATTATAGGATCCATTCAGGATCATTACCCACAATGCTGCGGTTCCAGAGGGGACAGTTACACTATCCGCTAGTCAGGGATTATGGATCCATTCAGGATCATTACCCACATGCTGCTGGTCCCAGAGGGGACAGTTTACAGCTATCCGCTAGTCAGGGATTATAGGATCCATTCAGGATCATTACCCACAATGCTGCTGGTTCCAGAGGGGACAGTTACAGCTATCCGCTAGTCAGGGATTATAGGATCCATTCAGGATCATTACCCACAATGCTGCTGGTTCCAGAGGGGACAGTTACAGCTATCCGCTTGTCAGGGATTATAGGATCCATTCAGATCATACCCACATGCTGCTGGTTCCAGGGAGACAGTTCAGCTATCCGCTAGTCATGGATTATATATCCATTCAGGATCATTACCCACAAGGCTGCTGGTTCCAGAGGGGACAGTTACAGCTATCCGCTAGTCAGGGATTATAGGATTCATTCATTCAGATCATTACCCCAATGCTGCTGGTTCCAGAGGGGACAGTTACGCTATCCGCTAGTCACGGGATTATAGGATCCATTCAGGATCATTACCCACAATGCTGCTGGTTCCAGAGGAGACAGTTACAGCTATCCGCTAGTCAGGGATTATAGAATTCATTCAGATCATTACCCACAATGCTTGCTGGTTTCCAGAGGGGACAGTTACAGCTATCCGCTAGTCAGGGATTATAGGATCCATTCAGGATCATTACCCACAATGCTGCTGGTTCCAAGGGGACAGTTACAGCTATCCGCTCTAGTCAGGGATTATAGGATCCATTCAGGATCATTACCCACAATGCTGTCTGGTTCCAGAGGGACAGTTCAGCTATCCGCTAGTCAGGGATTATAGGATCCATTCAGGATCATTACCCACAATGCTGCTGGTTCCAGAGGGGACAGTTAACAGCTATCCGCTAGTCAGGGATTATAAGGATCCTTCAGATCATTACCACAATGCGCTGTTCCAGAGGGGACAGTTACAGCTATCCGCTATGTCGGATTATAGGATTCATTCAGATTCATTACCCACAATGCTGCTGGTTCCAGAGGGACAGTTACAGCTATCCGCTAGTCAGGGATTATAGGATCCATTCATATCATTACCCACATGCTGCTGGTTCCAGAGGGGACAGTTACGCTATCCGCTAGTCAGGGATTTATAGGATCCATTCAGATCATTACCCACAATGCTGCTGGTTCCAGAGGGGACATTTACAGCTATCCGCTAGTCAGGGATTATAGGATCCATCAGATCATTACCCACAATGCTGCTGGTTCCAGAGGGACAGTTTACAGCTATCCCTAGTCAGGGATTATAGATCATTCAGATCATTACCCACAATGCTGCTGGTTCCAGAGGGACAGTTACAAGCTATCCGCTATCAGGGATTATAGGATCCATTCAGATCATTACCCACAATGCTGCTGGTTCCAGAGGGGCAGTTACAGCTATCCGCTAGTCAGGGATTATAGGATCCTTCAGATCATTACCCCAATGCTGCTGGTTCCCAAGGGGACAGTTACAGCTATCCGCTAGTCAGGGATTATAGGATCCATTCAGGTCATTACACCCACATGCTGCTGGTTCCAGAGGGGACAGTTTACAGCTATCACGCTAGTCAGGGATTATAGGATCCATTCAGGATCATTACCCACAATGCTGCCTGTTTCCAGGGGGGACAGTTTACAGCTATCCGCTAGTCGGGATGATAAGGATCCATTCAGATATTACCCACAATGCTGCTGGTTCCAGAGGGGACAGTTACAGCTATCCGCTAGTCAGGGATTATAGGATCCATTCAGATCATTACCACAATGCTGCTGGTTCCAGAGGGACAGTTTACAGCTATCCGCTAGTCAGGGATTATAGGATCATTCAGATCATTACCCACAATGCTGCTGGTTCCATCAGGGGACGTTACAGCTATCCGCCTGTCAGGGATATAGGATCCATTCAGATCATTACCCCAATCTGCTGGTTCAGAGGGGACAGTTACAGCTATCGCCTAGTCAGGGATTATAATCCATTCAGGATCATTAACCCCACAATGCTGCTGGTTCCAGAGGGGACAGTTACAGCTATCCGCTAGTCAGGATTAAGGATCCATTCAGATCATTACCCACCAATGCTGCTGGTTCCAGAGGGGACATGTTACGCTATCCGTAGTCAGGGATTATAGGATCCATTCAGATCATTACCCACTAATGCTGCGGGTCCAGAGGGGACAGTTACAGCTATCCGCTAGTCAGGATTATAGGATCCTTCAGGATCATTCCCCAATGCTGCTGGTTCCAGAGGGGACGTTACAGCTATCCGCTAGTCAAGGATTATAGGATCCATTCAGGTTCATTACCCACAATGCCTGCTGGTTCCAGGGGGACAGTTACAGCTATCCGCTAGTCAGGGATTATAGGATCCATTCAGGATCATTACCCCACAATGCTGCTGGTTCCAGGGGGGACAGTTACAGCTATCCGCTAGTCAGGGATTATAGATAGGATCACATTCAGGATCATTACCCCACCAATGCTGCTGGTTCCAGAGGGGACATTTACAGCTATCCGCTAGTCAGGGATTATAGTGATCCCTTCAGATCATTACCCACAATGCTGCTGGTTCCAGAGGGGACAGTTTACAGCTATCCGCTAGTCAGGGATTATAGATCCTTCAGATCATTACCCACAATCTGCTGGTTCCAGAGGGGAAGTTTACAGCTATCCGCTAGTCAGGGATTATAGGATCCGTTCAGATCATTACCCAATGCTGCTGGTTCCAGAGGAGGACATTTACAGCTATCGCTTAGTCAGGGATTATAGGATTCGTTCAGATCATTACCCACAATGCTGCTGGTTCCAGGGGGGACAGTTACAGCTATCCGCTAGTCAGGGATTATAGATTCTTCAGGACATTACCCACAATGCTGCTGGTTCCAGAGGGACAGTTACAGCTATCCGCTAGTCAGGATTATATAGGATCCCTTCAATCATTACCCACCAATGCTGCTGGTTCCAGAGGGGACAGTTACAGCTATCCGCTAGTCAGGGATTATAGGATCTATTCAGATCATTACCCACAATGGCTGCTGGTTCCAGGAGGGACAGTTACAGCATCCTTAGTCAGGGGATTTAGGATCTTCAGGATCATTACCCACAATGCTGCTGGTTCCAGAGGGGACAGTTCCAGCTATCACGCTAGTCAGGGATTATAGGATCCTTCAGATCATTACCCACAATGCTGCTGGTTCCAGAGGGGACAGTTCAGCTATCCGCGATCAGATTATAGGATCCATTCGATTATTACCCACAATGCTGCTGGTTCCAGAGGGGACAGTTTACAGCTATCCGCTAGTCAGGGATTATAGGATCCATTCAGGTTCATTACCACAATGCGGCTGGTTCCAGAGGGGACAGTTACGCATCCGCTAGTCAGGATTTATGATCCATTCAGATCATTACCACAATGCTGCTGGTTCCAGAGGGACAGTTAACGCTATCACGCTGATTCAGGGATTTAGGATCCTTCAGGATCATTACCCACAATGCTGCTGGTTCCAGAGGGACAGTTACAGCTATCCGCTAGTCAGATTATAGGATCCATTCAGGTTCATTACCCACAATGCTGCTGGTTCCAGTGGGGACAGTTACAGCTAATCCGCTAGTCAGGGATTATAGGATCCATTCAGATCATTACCCACAATGCTGCTGGTTCAGGGGGGACAGTTACAGCTATCCGCTAGTCAGGGATTATAGGATCCATTCGGATCATTACCACACATGCTGCTGGTTCCAAGGGGACAGTTTACAGCTATCCGCTAGTCAGGGATTATGGATCGTTCAGATCATTACCCCACAAGGCTGCTGGTTCCGAGGGGACAGTTACAGCTATCCGTCTATTCAGGGATTATAGTATCCGTTCAGATCATAACCCACAATGTGCTGCTGTTCCAGAGGGGACAGTTACAGTATCCCTAGTCAGGGATTATAGGATCCTTCGAATCATTACCCACAATGCTGCTGGTTCAGAGGGAACAGTTACAGCTATCCGCTAGTCAGGGATTATAGGATCTTATTCAGATCATTACCCACATGCGGCTGGTTCCAGAGGGACAGTTACGCTATCCGCTAGTCAGGGATTATAGGATCCATTCAGGTTCATTACCCCCAATGCTGCTGGTTTCCAGAGGGGACAGTTACAGCTATACGCTAGTCAGGATTATAGGAACCATTCAGTAGTTCATTACCCCACAATGCTGTGCGCGGTCTTAGACGGGCGACAGTTTTAAGCTTAAGCTCCGCTTTGTCCAGGGATTATAGGATCACTTCAGGTTCATTACCCCATTATCGCTGGCTGGGTCCATGGGGAGACGTTACAGCCTATCCGCTAGTCGGGATATAGGATCCATTCAGATCATTACCCACAATGCTTTGCGGGTTCCAGGGATACAGTTACAGCTATCCGCTGTCAGGGATTATAGGATCCCATTACAGATCATTACCCACACAATGGGGGGCGTGTGGTTCCAGGAAGTGGTGACAGTTAAGCTCATCCCGCTAGTCAGGATTATAGGATCATTCAGCAGACTCACTTAACCACATGTGCTGGTTCAGAGGGGACAGTTACAAGCTAAATCCGCTATCGTCAGGGAATCTATAGATACAATTCAAGATCATTACCCACAAATGCTGGCTGGTTCCAGAGGGGACAGGTTGACAGCTATCTCGCTTAGTCAGCAGGATTATAGGAATCCCTTCTTATGCATTTCATACCCACATCTGCTGGTTCCAGGGGGGACGTTTCAGCTATCCCGCTAGTTCAGGGATTATAGATCTATTCAGGATCATGTACTATCCATTTCATCTTGCCCTGCTGCGTTCCAGAGGTGACCAGCTTACAGACTAATCCCGCTAGTCAGGGTTATAGGATCCTATTCCATTGACCTCATTACCCACAATCTGCTGGTTCCCAGAGGGGACAGTAACAGCTATGTCGCTAGTCAGGGATCTATAGGATCCCTTCAGATCATTCCTCACAATGCGCTGCTGGTCTCCACGACGGGGCCATTACAGCTATCCGCTAGTCCAGGGTTATAGGATCCTATTCAGATCATTTCCCCACACATGCTCTGGGTCCCAGAGGGGTGTTTACAGTTACAGCATACGTAGTCAGGGCTGATAGGATCTCTTCAGGTCATTACCCACAAATGCTGGCGTTTCAGAGGGTGACAGTTACGTCTATCCGCTAGTCAGGATTATAGGATCCTTCAGTTCTACCCACATGTCTCTGCTGGTTCCAGTGGGGATCAGTAGCTATCCGTAGTCAGGGATTATAGGATCCTTTCAGATCATTACCACTTCTGCCAAGGCCACACAGTAGGACGCTGCAGTAATGGGTGTATGATCCAAGATCCTTCCACCATGTGCGGTTCCAAGCGGACGTTTACAGCTACACCTTAGTCAGGGATTAAGGACCATTCAGATTATTACCACAATGACTGTGGTTCCAGAGGGACAGTACAGATAATCCGCTATTCGAGGGATTATAGGATCCTATTCAGCGATCATTACCACAATGCTGCTGGTTCCATGAGGGGACTTAGTTACAGCTATCCGACTAGTCTTAGGGAATTAATAGGACCATTCAGATTCATTACCCACATGCTGCTGGTCCCAAGGGACAGTTACAGCTATACCGCTAGGTCAGGGAATAGGGGATCCATTCGATCATTACCCCATATCCTGCTGGTTCCAGAGGGGACAGTTACAGCTATCCCTAGTCAGGGATCTATAGGATCATTCAGGTTCATTACCCACAAATGCTGCTGCGTTTCCAGAGGGACGTTACAGCTATCCGCTAGTCGGGATTATAGGATCCATTCATATTTTACCCACAATGCTGTTGGTTCTGAGTTTGTTGCAGTTACAGCTCTATCCGCTAGTCAGGATTATATGGGATCCATTCGTCATTACACCCACCATGCTGCTGGTCAGGGGGTTACTAGTTACAGCTATCCTCTATTCAGGGATTACTAGAATCCATTCAGGATTTTTACCCCACAATGCTTGTACTGGTTCCAGAGGGGACGTACAAGCTCTATGCCTAGTCAGGGTTATAGGATTCCTTCCAGGCTATCATTACTCCACAACCTGCTGCTGGTTCCAGAGGGGATCAGTTTTACAGCTATGCCAGCTGATAGTCAGGGATTCACTAGGATCCGTTCAGTAGTATTAACCCACAACTGCTGCTGGGTTCCAGACAGGGGACAGTTCAGCTATCCGCCTTAGGCAGGGATTATCGGATCCGTTCAGATTATTTTATCCCACAATGCATGGCGGGTTCAGAGGGGACAGTTCACAGCTATCCGCTAGTTAACGGGATTATAGGATCCTTCAGATAATTACCCACAACTGCTGCTGGTTCCAGAGGGGGGGACAGTTTACGCTACCGTCATAGTCACGGACTGTGATGGGATCCATCTCAGTTCATTACCCACAATGCTGCTGGTTCAGGGGGACAGTTTACCAAGCCTATCCGCTAGTCGTGGATTATAGATCCTTCAGGGTCCTTAACCCCAACACTCGCATGCTGTCCAGAGGTGACAGTTACAGCCCTTTATACCCTGGGGGGCGCGCTTAGTCAGGGATTATCAGGATCCGATTCAATAGGATCATTACCCACAATGTCTTGCTGGTTCCAGAGGTGACAGTAACGCTACCGCTAGTCAGGGATTATAGGATCCCATTAAGGATCATACCCCACATGTTCTAGTTTCCAGAGGGTACAGTTTACAGCTACTCCGCCTAGTCAGGGATTAGAGGATCCATTCACGATTCATTACCCACCCTGCTGGTGTTTCCAGAGGACAGTTCAGCTATCGCGCTAGTCCGGATTATAGATCCCTTCAGATTATTACCCACCAATGCTGCTGGTTCCAGAGTTGGGGACGTTACAAGCTATCCGCTAGTCAGGGATTATTAGATACATTCAGATCATTCCCCACAATGCTGCTGGTTCCAGGGGGAAAGTTACAGCTATCCGCAGTCAGGGATTATAGGATAGTTCAGGGATCATTACCCAACAGATGTGGTGATCAGAGGGGACAGTTTTTTACAGTCTATCTGCTAGTCAGGGATTATAGGACCGTTCAGGATCATTACCCACCTGCTGCTGGTTCCAGATGGGACAGTGACAGCTATCCGCTAGTACAGGGAATTATAGGATCCCAGTTCATGAATATTACCCACAATGCTGGGTTCCAGATTTTGGGGACGTACAGCTATCCGCTAGTCAGTTGGATTTCAGGATCCATTCAGGGATCTATTACCACACAATGCTGCTGGTTCCAGTAGGGGACAGCGTACTAGTATCGCCTAGTCAGGGGATATAGGAATCTCATTCAGATCATACCACCAATGCTGCTGGTTCCAGAGGGGACGTTACAGCTATCCGCGTAGTCAGGGATTACTACGGATTCGTTCAGGTCATTACCCACAATGTGCTGGTTCCAGAGGGGTCAGTCTAAGCCTAATCCACGCTAGTCAGGGATTATAGGATCTCATTCAGGATTATTACCCACAATGCGTGCTGTGTTCCAGATGGGGAAAGTTACAGCTATCCGCTAGGCCCAGCGATTATAGGCATCCATCAATTTACTACCCACAATGCTGGGTTGTCAGAGGGACGTTTCAGCTTATCCGCTAGCCCCTCAGGGATTTATAGGATCCCATGCCCCGCTCAGATTTTACCCACACTCGTCTGTCTGTGTTTGCCAGAGGGGCAGTTTACAGCGTATCCGCTAGTCAGGGATTATAGGATCCATTCAGATTCATTATCCCACAATGCTGTGGTTCTGCAGGGGACAGTTAAGCTAATCCGCTAGTCAGGGATTGATAGGATCCTTCGAATCACTTACCCACACATGCTGCTGGTTCCAGAGGGAAGGGTGACCAGTTACAGCTACTCGCTAGTAGGGATCTATAGGATCCGTCAGGATCATTACCACAATGCTTGCTGGTTTCCAGGGGGACAGTACAGTCATGCACGCTCAGTCAGGGATTATGGATCATCACGATCATTACCCACATGATGCTGGTTTCAACGGGGCCAGTTAAGCTATCCGCTATTCAGGGAATTATAGGATCCATTTCAGATCTTTACCCACAATGTGCTGGTTTCCAGGGGACAGTTCAGCTATCCGCTGTCAGGGATTATAGGATCATTTCAGGATCATTACCCACAATGCTGCTGTTCCAGAGGGGACAGTTACCGCTATCGTAGTCATTGATTATCAGGATCCATTCAGAGATCATTACCCACCTTTAGGTCTGCTCGTTCCAGACGCGGGAGACTAGTTAACAGCTATCCTGCTACGATGTCAGTGATCATAGATCATTCATGTTCATACCCTCACCACAATGCCTGCTGGTTCCACCTAGGGGACAGTTTACCAGCATCCATTCCGTGTCAGGGATTAAGGACTCATTTCAGATCATTTTAACCACAATGCTGCTGGTTGCCAGAGGGCAGTGCTACAGCGCTATCCGCTAGTCAGGGTATTATAGGAGATGCCATCAAGATATACCCAAACCAGCTGCTGGTTCACGAGGGGACAGTTTCACAGCCTATCCGCTAGTCAGGGATTATAGGATCCTTCAGATTCATTACCCACAATGCTGCTGGTTCCAGAGGGGACCAGTTTGTACAGCTATCCGTCTAGTCAGGGATTATTAGGATCCATTCAGGATCATTACCACAATGCTGCTGGTTTCCAGGAGGGGACAGTTACAGCTATCCCTTTAGTCAGGTTATATAGGAACCGTTCAGGATCATTACCCAACATGCTTTGCTGGTTCCAGAGGGGACATTCGGGAACAGTTCAGCTATCCGCCTAAGTCCAGGGATTATAGGATCTTCAGATCATTACCCACAATGTGCTGGTTCCAGACGGCGGACAGTTACAGTCTATCCGCTATCAGTCCGATATAGGATCCATTCAGAGATTCATCTACTCCACCAATTGCTGCTGGTTCAAGAGGGGACAGTTACAGCTAATCGCTAGTCAGGGATCTATAGGATCATGTCAGATCATTTACCCACAAGTGCTGTGGTTCCAGGGGGGAACGTTACACTATCCCCGCATAGTCTAGGGATTATAGGCATCCTTCAGGATACATTACCCCAATGCTGCTGTTCCACGAGGAGTACAGTTTACCAAGCTATCCGTAGTCAGGGTATTTAGTAGTGACATTCAGTCACTTCATCTACCCACAATGTCTGCTTGCGTTCCAGAGGGACCGTACAGTATCTCCCTAGTCGGGGATTATAGGATCCATTCAGAATCTTACCCACAATGCTGCTGTTCCATAGGGGAAGTTCAGACTTACAGCTATCCTAGTCAGGGATTAGTAGGATCCCATTCAGATCAACTTACCCCACAATGCTGCTGGTTCCGAAGGGGACAGTTACAGCTATCCGCTAGTCAGGGATTCTAGGATCCATTCAGATGCATACCCACATGCTGCTGGTTCAGAGGGTACATTTAGCTATTCCGTACCGTCGGGATTATAGAATCCATTCAGATCCTCCATTACCCACAAATGCTGCTGGTTTCCAGTAGGGGACAGTTTACAGCTATCCGCTATCAGGGATTATTATGGATCCATTCAGGAATCATTACCACCAAATGCCTGTGTTCAGGGGGACAGTTTACAGCTATCCCTAGTCGGGTTATAGGACCGTTTCAGTGGATCATTACCCACAATGCTCGCTGGTCCAGAGGGGACGTTAAGAGCTACTCCGTGTCAGGGATTTTCATAGGATCAGTTCGGATTCATTACCCATCATGCTGCTGGTTCAAGGGGACCGTTTACAGCTATCCGCTAGTATCAGGGTTATAGATCCGTAGGATTTATTACCCACATGCTAGCTGGTTCCAGAGGGGACAGTTTACAGCTATCCGTAGTCAGTGTGAATTATAGGATTCTTCAGATCTATTACCCCAATGCTGCTGGTTCCAGATGGGGAACAGTTACAGACCTATCCGCTAGTCACCAGGGATTTTATAGATCATTCCAGTCATTACCCACAATGCTTGCTGGTTCCAGAAGGGACAGTTACAGCTATTTCCGCTAGTCAGGGATTATCAGGACCGCACCTTCAGGATATCATTAATCCACCAATGGCTGCTGGTTCCAGAGGGGACAGTAGTTTCAGCTACGCGTAGTTACAGCCGATGATGCCCGATCCATTCAGCATCAGATTACCCACAATGCGTGCTGGTTCCAGAGGGACAGTTTACAGGCTATCCTCTCCCGCTAGTTCCAGGGATTTATAGGATCCATTCAGTCAATACCCACAATCTGCTGGTTCCAGAGAGGGGACAGTTACAGCTATCCGCCCCTAGTCAGGGATATAGGATCCATTCAATTCATTAACCCCATCTATGCTGCTGGGTTCCAGAGGGAGACAAGTTACAGCTATACCGACTAGTCAGGGTCTATAGATCCATTCAAGATCATTCCCCAAGTGTGCTGGTTCCAGATGGACAGTTACAGCTATCCGTAGTCAAGGTTATAGGATCCATTTCGGTTTTCATTACCCACATAAGCTGCTTGTCCAGGGGGACAAGTACAGCTATAGCCGCTAGTCGGGAGATTTATAGGATCCATTCAGATTGCATTACCCCACAATGCTGCTGTGGTTCCAGCGGGGGACAGTAGCTATAGCTAGTCAGTGATTACTAGGATCCATCAGGATCATTACCCACATGCTGCTGTGTTCAGCATGGGTACAGTCACAGCTATCCGCTATTCAGGGATATAGTTGATACTTCAGGATCATTCACCCACAGTCGTGCTTGGTTCCAGAGGAGACAGTTGACAGCTATCCGGTCTAGTCAGGGATTATAGGATCATCAGAGTTCAGTATTACCAAATGCTGCTGGTTCCATGAGGGGACAGTTACAGCTATCGCCCGCTAGTCAGGGATTATAGATTCCATTTCAGATCATTACCACAATTGCTGCTGGTTCAGAGGGGACATGTTACAGTGATCTTGTCTTCAGGGTCCATTAAAGGATCCCATTCAGATCTATACCCACAATGCTGCTGGTCTTTCCAGTGGGACAGTTTTACAGCTATCCGCTAGTCAGGTGTATTATAGATCACATTCAGATCACTTACCCCACAATGACTGCTGTTCCAGGGGGCAGTTACAGTATCCGTTATCAGTGATTATAGATCCATTCAGATCATTACCCACAATGCTGCTGGGGTCCAGAGCGGACATTACGCTATCCCTAGTCAGGGATTATAGGATTCCTTCCAGGATCATTACCCACAATGCTGTCTGGTTCCAGAGGGACAGTTTACAGCTATCCGTAGTCAGGGATTATGGATTCATCAGGATTATTACCACCAATGCTGTGGTTCTTCAGAGGGGACAGTTACAGCTATACGTAGTCAGGGATTATAGATCTTCAGATTATTACCCACAATGCTGCCTGTTCCAAGAGGGGGACAGTTTACAGCCTCCGTCTAGGTCAGGGATTATAGGATTCGATTCAGGTTCATCTACCCACAATGCTGTTGTTTCCGAGGGCAGTTTCAGCTATCCTCTACTAGGATTATAGGATCGCATTCAGAGTTCATACCCACAATGCTGCTGCGTTCAGCTGAGCGACAGTTTAAAGCTATCCGCTAGTCAGGGATTAGGATCCATTCAGGATTATACCACAATGCTCTGTTTCAGGGGGACAGTTTTACAGCTACTCCGCTAGTCAGGGTATTATAGGACTTCCTTCAAGGTTATAACCCACAATGCTGCTGGTGTCCAGAGGAGGACAGTTACAGCTAACGCTATCCAGCGGATTATAGGATTCCTTCAGTATCATTACCCACAATCTGCTGGTTCCAGAGAGGGACAGTTACAAGCTATCCGCTAGTCCATGGATTTAGGATTCCATTCAGTTGTTCATACCCACAATGCTGCTGGTTTCCAGAGGGACTTAGTACAACGCATCCCGCTATGTCAGGAGTTAATAGGATTCCATTCAGATCATTACCCACAATGCTGTGGTTCCAGGGGGGACAGTTAACAGCTAATCCAGCTAGTCAGGGATTATGACCCCGCGATCTATTCAGGTATCATTACCACCACAATGCTTGCTGTTCCAGAGGGAACAGTTACAGCTATCCGTAGTCAGGATTATAGGAATCCATTCATGATCATTACCCACTAATGCTGCTCTGGTTCACAGAGGGGACAGTTTACAGCTATCCGCTAGTCCAGGGATTATAGGAGGTCCAGATCATTACCCACAACTGCTGCTGGTTCCCACGGGGGACAGTACAGCTATCCGCTAGTCATGGATATACGATCCATTCAGTTTGTTCATCTTACCCACAATGCTGTCCTGGTTTCACGAGGGGACAGTTACTAAGCATCCGCTAGTCCCCGGGGATTATAGGATCCAGTCTCAGGATCATTACCCACTTAAAGCGCTTGCGGGTTCAGACGGGGGACGTTACAGCTTATCCGCTTTTAGTCAGGGGATAATAGGATCCATTCAGATCATTACCCATCAGATGCTGCTGGTTCCCAGAGGGGACAGTTTACAGGCCTATCCGCCAGTCAGTGGATTATAGGATCCTTCCAATTCTATATCCAATAGAGCTCTGATAAAGGGGAGGGGCTTGAAACCCTACCCACCCTGTCCTTATGTTCCATTTCTATATCCAATAGAGCTCTGATAAAGGGGAGGGGCTCGACACCTTATCCACCCTGTCCTTATGTTCCAATTCTATATCCAATAGAGCTCTGATAAAGGGGAGGGGCTTTACACCCTACCCATCTTGCCCTATTGTTCCAGTTACACAGGTTCCAACACAGCAATTAACTGGGGTCAATGTGCTGTAACACGGGTAGAAACACGTCAGCCATTGATAGGAAACAAGGTTTTAGTACCAGGGTCAGCAACCTCTGGATACATTATGGGAACACTGATCAGTATAGGAGCCTCCTTTGCGACCCCTGGTTTATTTAATAATCTACTGACTAAGGACCAGGCCACACTGGTGCATCTCTTACGCACTTACGATCGGGTTTAATCAGAATCACGTCAGTGTTGCAATTTGTGCGCTGCGGTTCGTTTTTGGAGGGCATTCGCTCAGTTTCTTGTGAATTATTGACGATTATTAACCGACAGTAACAGGCGTAACTACCAGGGGTGCAGGGGGGCCCCATCTTCTTATTTCTCCTATGACAGATAAAGCCTCCTCCCAGAAAATCACCATGGATGAAGCACAGATAGAGGCCCCATCATAGTTTTACTGGGGGGGGCCCAATGATTCCTAGTTACCCCACTGTCCCCATCACTGCAATGGGGGCAACAAAGCTGGGATTTCCAGTTCTAGAACCGGTATGACATCACTGCAAGTCCCTATGGCAGCTCCGTCCTAACATTCTGATTCCCCACCCTGTTCATTCCTCCCGTCTGCTGCTTTATTATTATACAATTGAGCTTCCTGGGAAAGTTTAATGAACAGAAATTGAACATATAGGGGAAGCCTTGACTTTCCATAGACAGAATGACGGGCAGGACGGTTAACCCTTTGTTTATTTAGCTTCACGCAGAGTCTGTGATTAACAGGATCCGTATTAGGAAGATCCCATTGGTGGAGGCCCAGCAGAGGTCAGAGAGCGAGACGAGGGTGCGGTTGGAGTCAGCAGGATGTTGAGTTCAGCCCCATAGAAATAACTGGGACAGAAATTAGATAGAAGATGCTGTAAGGTGAGGCAAGGCTCTGGGCTGCTCTAGTGACCTCACTCCCAATACTGATGGGCCATTCATTAAGGTCGGAAATCATCCAATGTGGGGTTTGTGTGGGACTGGATTCCCCATTATGTACCATTACGGTATTTTGGTACTGCATGGTATTGCGCACATGAATATACATTTAGCCCGTGATCATACTTTTCTGATAGTTTGCGATACCGCTTTTTTAAAATACGCCCCTTTATTTCTCAGGGATTCTGACTGATAAATGGCCCAGTGTGAATTCTATCATCGCCAACTTACAGACTGGCGCATTTCTCACCCCTGGAACCAGCAGCACTGGGAAGAAATCAGATTTTTAGTTCTGCACCTTACAGGCTTTACAGAGTGTGTTACTGACCCAGATACAGAGTCACACATGCTCAGTGAATTCTCTGGCCCCTTCCTATCAGAGTTGTCAAATAACTACTGGATGGCCTGCTTGTGTCCTCTTTGACAGTGAGAAATCCCTCTCTGAATACCCTCAGAGAATCCCTAGTCAGGGACATGCTGCTGGTTCCAGAGGGGACAGTTACAGCTATCCGCTAGTCAGGGATTATAGGATCCATTCAGATCATTACCCACAATGCTGCTGGTTCCAGAGGGGACAGTTACAGCTATCTGCTAGTCAGGGATTATAGGATTCGTTCAGGATCATATACATTTCAAATATGATCTAATAAAATCTATTTTTTTAGATATGATATTTGAAACGATTACTATTCTGGCCATACAGTTGTGTATGGGGGCATTGACGACCGATCCCCACCGTGTTTACTGCCGTGTATTACCCACAGATTCACATGGAATCCAATCATAATTGCATGTATATGGCCTCCTTTACCCATCACAATCTATTATGATGCCAGAAAGAATAAAAAAGTAAAAGGAACTTCAATTTGCTGCACTTGCCAAACTGTAAGTACCAACCTCATGCCAGGAATTGTGGAAACAGTAAATTTACATGAGCAAGTGGGAGCCACAAAACATCCTATCAGCCTTATGGAATCATGAACTGCAATTCCCAGCATTCTTACTGAGTTTTCCTTCAAGTGAATTACAAAAATTGTCATTTTAAAAAAGTTATTGCCTAATTTTTGGCTAATTAAAGGTTAAAGGGCATGTCCACCCCCAAAATTATAATTTAGCCAACTACTGGCCCCACTCTGTAGTGTAGAAAAATCCTTACCTTACATCCCAGATCCAAATGGTTGCCCCGTAATGCCCCCAAAGTCCAGAAAACCGGCCACCAGGAGCCTAGCAGAGGGGGAAATTGTTTCTGCCTCTGAGGCTTCCTCTGAGAGGTTTGTGGCATGCTCTGAGCAGCCCTCCCCTCTCCCTCCCCCTAGTGTAAATTCCTTTTAATATGTTATAGTGCTCGCTCCCCCAGCCCCAACCGTATTAATATTATTTGCAGAAAGTCCCCCAATCTTTCCTTCCCTCTATCCTCCGCCATTCTGAACTGCCAGCAGCCGCTTTCGGTGATTGGCTGCCTCTCAGCCAATCATGGACGCGGCTGCCAGTCCCGCCCCCTGCTTGCAGTTCCATGCAAGCAGAGGGCCGGGCAGTGCGGCAGAGGATTGAGGGAAGGTAAGTAAAGATTGGGGGAGTTTCTGCAAATAATACTAATGCGGTTGGGGCTGGGGGAGCTAGCACTATAACATATTAAAAGTTTATTTAAAGGGTGGACATGCCCTTTAAGCATTTTGACAGACTAAGCTTGACAGAAATACAGATTAAATGATCCTGGAGGCTGATAATCTCTGGGTCGTATCTACAAAACGTTGCTGTCATTACTGATATTTGCGGTTGAGAAATTTAGACGCAACCATAAATTGCATTACGCTATTGATATTTCATGGCTACGTGGAATTTTTTTAAATGAACTTTCCCGATACATGGATGTAAAATTCTAGGGCCATGTTCATAAAGGCTCGGTATTACTTTGTAGCGATACCACACCTTTAATGATCGTTTTAATGATCCTTAAAGCAATAAATCTAAGATAACGATCGTAAATCTGTGACCGCTATCATAGATTTACGATTCCCATAGAAAACAATTGAGGCAGTTTAGCAACTTATGGTATTTGTATATCAACGAACGCTTACCATAAATTTACGATTGCGGTCGTACATTTACTGACGTCATCACAATTTACCGCTAATGTGCGATACCACGCGTTTATAAATATGGCCCCTAATTCTTTGTGGTATTTTACAATGGCGATAAACAAAAGGTATCATAAAATGTGTGTGTTTGTGCTGCAGATTTTAAATCTCAATAATGCTAATGATGAGGACATTGTTGTTTTTTACTTACCCTTTATATATGGCTGTCACATGAATTAAAGGCAGGTCAGTTGGTGTGTGTACTCGTGTCAGGTTCGGGGATAAAAGACTAACTTTTTTGCTGATTGGTCAAAATGTGTTTTTTTATTATACTTACTCTTTAAATATGATTGTCACACGAATATGGTGTATGTACCTGTGTCAGGTTGGAAGTTAAAAAAAACAAACTTTTTTGATTATTGATCAAAATTTATTTTTGACTATAGTTACCCTTTAAGTATGTCAGCCACAGAAATGGAAGAGTAGGTCAGTAGGTGTGTGTACCTGTCTCTGGTTGGGGGTTAAAAAAACAAATTTGTTTGATGGTTGGTCAAAATCAGTTTTTTTTTTTTTTTTACTATAGTTACCATTTAAATATGTCTGCCATGAAAATGGAAGGGTAGGTCAATAGGCTTGTGTACCTGGATCAAGTTGAAAGTTAAAAAAACAAACTTTTTTGATTATTGATCAGAATTATTTTTTTTTACTTTAAGTATTACTATGGCAGCCATACTTTAAGTATGGCTGCCATAGTAATGGATAAGTAAATCAGTAGGTGTGTGTACCTGGGGATGGTTGAGGGGGTATGTCTTTTTTGTGTTTACAACCCTAAGACTATCTTTTATTGAGGATAAATCAAAATTAGAGTTTTTTTTAAACTTTAGTTACCTTTTAAGTAATTCTGCCACAGGAATGGAAGGGTAGGTCCATAGGTGTGTGTACCTATGTGAGGTTGGGGTATGTCTTTTTTGTTTTTACAACCATAAAACTAATGTTTATTGAGGATATATCAAAATTAGTTTTTTTTTACTTTATTTATCCTTTAAGTATGGCTGCCACAGGAATGGAAGGGTAGGTCAGTAGGTGTGTGTACCCATATGAGGTTGGGGGTATGTGTTTTTGCATGTATGACTATATAACTAACTTTCATTGATGATTGGTCAAAATTAGTTTTTGACTATAGTTACCCTTTAAGTATAGCTTCCATGGGAATGGAAAGGTAGGTAGGTGGGTGTACCTATGTCTGTGCGGGGAGTTGGGGGTATAAAGCTTTGTGTATATGACCATGAAACAAACTGTTTTGCAATATCCACAATTGAGGATTGTTACCATTATAGTCTATGGGGGAAAAAAATGTCCTGAAATAGATAACGCTGTATTTATTCCTTAGCTAGAAGATAGCACACTTCTCCTATATGCCCCACACGTCTGTACCGAATGTCATGTCTCTAGCTCAAAAACTGTGGGAGGAGATACGGTCCAAAATAGCAGAAGAATGAAACGGAATAAGAAATAGAAAGAACAGTAACAGTAACTGAGGGCTAGGAACTGTATTTATAAAGGATTGATATAGTTAAATTACCATATTCATATTTTATAGGGGTCGTAAATTACTGATCTTCACTAGTAATTTATGATTGTAGAGTTAATTTAAAACCGCGCCATAAATAATTGCTGTGCTGTCAATCAAGGATGCAGTGTGTTATTTTACGGCAAGGTAAAAATTACAGTTAATTTGGAAAGATATAACACAATATTTACAGAGGTGTGAGGGTGTACTCACTATTGTTACATACTGTCTATATATGGAGTCCTAAGGATTCATTATGGGGAATAAGTGTTTTTAATCCATGTTATTCTCCACGGCACAATCCACGGCATGTCCACCCTTCTACAAAAATTGTGCATGTTTAGAAGCACCCCCAAAACCCCAGTTGCGTTGTACTCACTTGCTTTAATAATTCCCAGGCTAAGGAATAACACTCCAGAATCTACAGCTGCGTCTCCCTTCTACTTCCTAGTAAGACCATCAGCCGTGAGAGTGACGTCACAGCCAATAGGAGGCGGAGCAAACGGTGGTGGATCGGAAAGGCAATGATATTTATTATGGGATTCCAGTGGAATAAATAAAATGTCTGTGCCTATTGGCACATTGTAACAATGTACTGTCAGGGGCGTGCCTGCCATGAAGCAAAGTAAAACATTCGCTCCTTGCATGCCCCTGTGGTTCACCAGAAAGGCGGCAGAGCAGGGAGAGAGAAAAATTGCAGGTGCATCCACAATTCCCCTTCTTCCCTGCAGAAGCTGCCACCTTTCTAGCTGTGTCTCTCGCCCAGATGATTGATCCTGCCTCTGCTGCAACAGTAGCCACTGTGGGCAGACTTTGTACTAATTACTTTTGGGGGTGGCATACAGTTTCAGACAAAAGTCTTGTCGCATGTGTATTTTGCAGTAACTCCTCCTATTAACCTGATTTTTAATTGATCAATTGGTGTTAGAAATAGCTCATATGAAAAGATAAAGTCCTCCCAAATAATATTAAATGTACTGGTAAAAAATAGTTTCACTGAAAAAAGATTTATCATTAAATCAAGACAGAAAGGTCAAAATGTTGCAAGACAAAAATGTTGTCGCCTATACAGAAAATGATCTACTTTACAGCCAATCCAAAAATATGTCAGCAAATTAAAGGATATGTCCAGCCTTTAAACTAACTTTTCCCATAATATGGATATTGGTCCCCCAGCCCCAACCGCATTACTATTAGCGCAAGAAAGTCCCCCATCTTTACTTACCGTACCTCTCTCCTTCGCCACACATTCCCGGCCCTCTGCTTGCATAGAACTGCAAGCAGGGAGCGGGACCGGCAGCCATGTCTGTGATTGGCTGAGTGGCAGCCAATCACGGACGCGGCTGCCGGTAGTGTAGAACGCCGAAGGAGAGAGGTAAGGTAAGATCGGGGGACTTTCTTGCTCTAATAGTAATGCGGTTGGGGCTGGGGGACCAATATCATTATTATGGGAAAGGGGTTTAATGCTAGGGGGAGGGAGACCAAATTGGGAGGGAGGGGGGGGGGGGGGGGCTCTTCTGCGCATGGCAAAATTCTCCCGGAGGGGAGACAGGAGGCAGAGTCCTATATGGACTCTGCAGCACTCCTGGTGGCCAATTTTTGTAACTTTGGGGAGGGATTACAGGGCATCAATTTGGATCTGGGATGTAAGGTAAGGATTTTTATACACTACAGATTTGGGGGTGGAAATGCCCTTTAAGTAGTGGTGCTGTGAGATCCAAATGTAATATCTTGTATGACTTCCATCCATGAGCTTGTAGGACAGCATCCATGCGGATTGGTAAGGATTCATACAATTTATTGATGAAATCATCAGGAATAGCCAAGAAAACAGTCCTGCATGCCTCCCAGAGTTCATCAATGTTCTTTGGTTTCGTCTTCCATGCTTCCTCTTTCATCCTACCCCACATATGCTCAATGATGTTCATGTCAGGTGACTGGGCTGGCCAATCCTGAAACATCTTGATCTTCTTCGCCTTAAGGAACTTTGATGTGTTGATGGAAATATGTGATGGAGCACCATCCTGCTGCAGAATTTGGCCTTTATGGTTGGGAATATATGAGGTAGCTAAGATTTCTTGGTATTTTACACTATTGATGTTGCCTTCCACCCTGCAGATCCCTCCCACACCCCCATACTAGAGATGGCCGAATTTTCGAAAGTATATGGAAAGTTCAAAAACAGACCCATTAAAGTCAAGGGGAGTCAAATAGTTCGGAAAGTTCGAATGAAATACAATTACAATATTAATGGTAACTTAATGTAAATGGCTGTGGGACCTGGGAAATGGTCTGGGGAACATGTTCCAATATCCAGGACTTTTGAAAACTCGATTTTACTCTCACGCGCGCTACTTTCTAGCTCTCACGTTCGAACATTCGATAATTATCCCATAAATGACTCGCGGATTTGAAGCTCACGCGTTCGAACATTCCATATTTATCCCATGAACGACTTGCGGATTCAATGTTCGCATATAGGTATAATAGACATTTCACTCACGGATTCGATGCTCGCATATAGGTATAATAGACATTTTACTCGCGGATTCGATGCTCACGTATAGGTATAATAGTCACTATTCCCTATATTAAATGACACTATATCATGGTCACTATTCCCTATATTAAATGACACTATATCATGATCACTATTCCCTAAGCTTCCCATTACCTTCATCTCCAAATGCAGTAGTCTTTTCTTTGTACCCACAGAATCCTCATGTTGCGATTACAGTCTAATATAAAACTTTTTTATTGGAAAGTTCACCTTCCTAGATGGTCTGTGTGAGCATTCGTGTTGAGACTGATGGCGTATTGCTACTGCCTCTTAACCAGGACAGTCTGTCCCATCTCTAATGTTAGGGAGAAACAGAATGTACAAAGGAAGGAGCGGTGAGCTGTCAGATTCAGCGCTTGCATACCTTAAACTGCTCACCATCCACTTTCCTACCTCCTTGATAACATTACTACTGTTGCCCTTTAATAGGAACCAGTGGACAGTTTCCTGATGCCCAGACTGTGCAGACTGTTACTTGTGGCATGGACACATTTCATTGGCTTATCCCAATTTCTTAGATTCTTCACAATCCAGATTAAAGGGTAAGTTAACATGTACACTTTTTGTTTTCCGCAGAAGGTCAAAGTTCTAAGAAAATCAGGGAAAAGCCCAGAATTCAGCGAGCGGCTCCAGAGACTGTATGATGCAGTTATATCCTCACCGGATCCAGTTAATCCTAAAAATCCAGGTAATTTGGGAAAGCCAGAATGTTGGAATCAGATGGAAAGATCTGGGGGGGTTGGAGGGGCAGGGTTAGGGGGCGTGGTGGCCAAAAGGGCGTGGCTGGAAGGAGATTAGAGACTCTTCTCCATAGCGGGAGTTTGGGGTGATCTCTCGGGAAAACACCCCAGAATGAGGGAGCGTCCTGCGAGATGCAGATTGGTGGGATACCTGCCATAGTAAATTACCAACTATCAAATAACGATTGCTATTGTAAATGTAATCAATGGTTATTTTGTAATATTGACACTATAAACACTGTCCAAGGTGTCAGTATCTACCACTGGCCCTAAATCATTCTGTATTGACAGGTTTGGTTGATGTATCAATCCTTCCTACTGAATCTGTCGCGGAGAACACCAGCTGTCCGGATGGGAACCTAGAGTCACCTCATGGGGGCTTAGACACCGAAACTGGATCGGATCCTTCCCAGGTGGGATTAGATGGCTGGGCTATCACCCCCGCATGCCATATACAGATAGGTATATGTACTGTAACATTGTCCATTACATGATATATATATATATACACACACATAAAGATAACCCATGATCACATATGACATCTATATAGAGTTTATCAGAACACAATGATTTCCTCTTTAGAGACAGAGGGATAATTACGACACAAGGTTATTGGATCCCGTCTCTGTTCGTGGTAATTGTATTTAAAATCCCGGATAGAATCTCGTGTGACCATAGAGCCTTTAGACTTCACACAGCAGAGCCCTGGGTTCAGAGACGCTTCCTGTAACCTTGACCAAGGATTGGGATCTCCCTCTGCTGACAATAGCAAATGGTTGGTTCTGGGGGATTTGCCCTGAGCTATGTTGTACTGTAGAAAGCCTTTTATTAGGGATGCATGTGTAAATGATGACAAGAATGCTGGGAGTTGTAGTCCGGTAATGTATAGAAAGCTGATGGTTGCACTTGGCTACTCTAGATAGATATTGGGATATTCACTTGAGGTTCTTTAATTTGGTCACCCAGGGGCTGCTGGGAGTTGTTAGCCAACAACAGCCACAAAACGACATTGTCAGGGACCCATTGGCGATACAGACGTAGGCGCCAACTTCTATAATTTTCCTACATGGGAAGTGGATGTTTGCGTTGCAGAGCGGCGTACGTTTAAAGGTACAGAGCCGTGTGGAGTCTGCTGATTACCAACTGAACACACACCTGGAACACTCCGAACCAAATGATTCTTTGATCCGTCGCCCATTAATGTCCTATGACTGATTTCGCTCTCATCAGGTCACTGCGTTCGGTAGGTAGAAATAGAGAAACCAGAAAAACTAGAAACTGTTCTTGGACTGAACAGAAAGAGGCAGAACATGGATATTTCTATAAAAACACATCTAACGTATACCCAAACCCATTAACATCTCCTTTAATGGGATTATGTTTTATTACCTTTTCTGCGTGTATCGTTTGTATATACGTAACTGTCCATATCGGTTACATCCCTCCAACACACATCAAAGGTCACGTAAATGTTTCTTCTAGTTAAAGGGCATGGTCACCTGCCTAACAAACGTTTAACACAACCTGGACACCCCCAAAACCCTATTTTCACAATACTTACCTTTTTAGCTGTCTGTCAGATCTGTGACAGTAACATCTTGACCAATGATGGCTGGGCAAGCCGTCTGCATTACAGCAGCGTGAGCTCACAAAAAGCTCACAAAGCCATAAAGGACACAATGCATCAAGGGACCAATGGGCTTAAAGGTAAATATCTTCTTTCAGGAGGGGTGACTATGTCCATTTATTAATACCTGATGAGAATTTAGCACTTAAGCTAATGTGGCTCTCTTGTGTACTTTGAACTTTGCTATTGTATCATTTGGATGGAGGTGGAATCCAGAACACTGCTACTTTACAGAGAATCCATAGCTCAAGGTACATCTGCTTTTTGTATCCATTTATTAACAAGAGTTAAAGTATGGACATCATAGATAATAAAATATAGTGCCGTTTATAACCTTATAAAGCGGTACTTATTACATCATAACCTTATAAATATCTAGAGCTGACATTACTCCGCGTTTACAAATATGGCAAATACAGCTAGCATCATGGCCACCTTTTACCACTGGACAGGATTGGCCATAAATATCATGACATGACTAAGCATTGAATTTGGGACAATAGGGTTTTTTAAAAAAAGCCAACAATCTGACTAAAATATAAATAACATCTATAGAACATGACAAAAAAACAGAATTACTGTATAAAACGATAACAGGGAGGTTCAATAAAAGTTCTTATCGTCTAAAATGGTGCTAATTTTCCCCCAACCAATCAGAACTTATTTAACATTTGAAAGCTAACATCTCATTGGTTGGGGCAAAATTAGCACCATTTTAAACGATAAGAATTTTTAATGAATTATCCTGTAAATACTGTGAATAAGTTGTATTATATAGTGTGTGCTATTGCTTATTCACCCACATTTATATATAAATATTGAATAATGTGCTCCTATTGCAAAATATAATATTTAATAAAGGCACTTCTTTTGCATTTACTATAATACACAGGTTTCACTAAGTCAGGTTACACTGAAGACACAACTAAGCACTGATTATAACTGATGGCATAGCTAAACACTGATTATAACTGATAACATAGCAAAACACTGGTTATAACTGATGACATAGCTAAACACTGATTATAACTGATGACATAGCTAAACACTGATTATAACTGATGATATAGCTAAACACTGATTATAACTGATGACATAGCAAAATACTGATTATAACTGATGACATAGCTAAACACTTGATTATAACTGGTGACCTAGCTAAACACTGATAATAACTGATGACATAGCTAAACACTGATTATAACTGATAACATAGCTAAACACTGATTATAACTGATAACATAGCTAAACACTGATAATAACTGATGACATAGCTCAACACTGATTATAACTGATAACAGCTAAACACTGATTATAACTGATAACAGCTAAACACTGATTATAACTGATGACATAGCTAAACACTGATTATAACTGATGACATAGCTAAACACTGATTATAACTGATGACATAGCTATACAGTGGTTATAACTGATGACATAGCTAAACAGTGGTTATAACTGATGACATAGCTAAACACTGATTATAACTGATGACATAGCTAAACACTGATTATAACTGATGAAATAGCTAAACACTGATTATAACTGATGAAATAGCTAAACACTGATTATAACTGATGACATTGCTAAACACTGATTATAACTGATGACGTAGCTAAGCACTGATTATAATGACATAGCTAAACACTGATTATAACTGATGACAAAGCTAATTACTGATTAAATCTGATGACATAGCAAGCACCATTTATAAGGATATACATGATATTTATGGTTCTTTTGTATTATATATATTTTATAGGTCTGTCAGCCTTCTGTTCTGCCTCATTGCCCCTCAGCTGCAATTACAAAACCCAAGAAGAAGAAAGCCAAGGGACTATTTACATGACACCCTTTACAGCTGAATGGACCAGATCCGGGATACACTTACTCCATGGACATATTATTCTCCATTGGTTAGAGACTGTCAGTATCCCTGAGATTTGGTTGATCACTCTGTACAACAGGGGCAGTAACTTTTATCCTTTACCTTAATATAATCAATATAATGGATCTCTTCATTCTCAATAAATTATTTTTTCTAACAGTGCAATTCATTTCACTTTCCTACGCTCCCTAGGGATCTTAATCACAATGGGTCCAGTTTACTGCACTACTAAGATGGGGGCTTCTTAAATGGACCTGCACCAGATAATCCCTCCTCCCCAACATACCGACCACTGAGAGCACCTGAAACGACAATGGTATGCACCACCCACAATTACTGGCACCGCCCACCAGGAGCCATGTTTGCTACAGAATTGTGCCTTGGAGCCTTAGTGGGGGGTCGGTGCTCCCATAGAGTTTTCCTTAACCAGCTGAAAAAGTGACACTATGTTTGCCGGACCTTCCCTTTCCAGCGCCTCATGACCCATGGAAATACTACTTAAAGGAGTTCACTAGCAATGGATGGGTTAATGCACTATGGACGGTGTTCTCACTTTAACCCCACAGGTAAACACGTTGGAGACAGGGCCTATGTGGGTGAGGGATCTGGTTGGTTGCAATAAATAATTAAAATAATGGGGGGGAGGGAGAACTTTTGTGATATTTATATAGTTTCAATCTTGATTTTCAAAGACTTTCATTTTTTGCATCCCAATTCCGTGAACATCACTTTGTTTTGGATGTATTGGAATCCAGCTCTCCTAGATGCTTTATTTCCTGCTTTAGAGACTGACCCGTCTGTACCATGGGCTTTACTGGAGACAGGCCACATAGAAAGGTTTGACACGTACGCTTTACATCACATTGCCATAGATGACATCACACAGTATCTGCTACACACTGTTATGGGTTAAAGGGGAACTACGCCTTAAAACATGATTATATTAATAACCCAGGAACTGCTTATTAAATGATACATCATTCATTTTAGGTTTATATTAAAGAGCAATTAAACCTTTCAAAAGGTCCCACTCACATGATAGTACTCAGCACCCCTGTAACGGGGGGACGGGGATGGGGGTTTAATGTCCCTAAAGATATTCCTTATTATAAACCCACATGGAATAAATAAATTGTACACTACGGCAGCTCTGCAGCTATTTTTACACTTACTTTAACCCATTGGTCTTTCATAGGAAAGATACCAAGCAGCTAATATAATAACTCTCCTTCAGTGAATGAACTGCACTGAGCATGTCTGTCCCACTGGGCAAAGAGAGGAGAGCCAGTAAAGGTTTTACTGGTTTTCGCTGCAGTAGATAAACTTATCAGAGCAGAGATTAATTTATCCTCTGAGTAAACGGCATTAATGGGAAAGTGATGTCACAATGTAGCAGAGTCTCCCTCCCCTGGACAGTGAGAATTACTGCCACTAGTAATTAATATACAAATGTCATACAGTCCTGTAATAGTAATAGGCAGGCTTATCTATTACATTAGAAACTCCACATTATTCTAGGGTCCCTCTAGTGTTCTAAGGAAAGTTTTCATGTACATTGTCCTCACTGACACCATCATATCTGGTAGGAATTGCCCTTTGCTGCAACACATCGGGATTGGCTGAACGCATGTTGCCATGCAGTTTCAATGACAAAAAGACACAAAAAAGAGAAGTTTCCCTTGTACAATAACTACAAATTGGTCTAGATTATGGAAACTGCACAAAACTAACAGAATTCTAGTGATTAACTATCACACATGGTTTAACATAGTGGATGACAAAAAGGGATGACTGTTCCCTGTCATGTTTAACTTGGCATTGTGCTTTAAAATGACCACAAAGTTTATTCCTCCAGGCACATTAACCCCTTGTGTATTAGGGCTGCTACACCCCTGAATCTATAGTCTATAATCAGATGAAACTAAAAATGTTCCCCTAATGCTGGGTTTGCAAAGGATCCAATCCAAACGCAGGATTTACCAGTCTTAACCGACGGTGATCTATTTTTGGGGGGGGGATATTTTAGAAATAATTCCGATATTTACATTATGAGGCCTCAGTGTAAATAAATGGAAATTCAGAAAACCTTTTTTTGCCAGGCTGAGCGAATACAATTCCTAGAGGAATCGAGCTGTTAACCCATCACCGTAAGCAGCAGAGAAAAACCTTTTTAGAGCGTATTAACCCGGCGGTTAGGATGTTATTTTTGGCAGGGGCGGTTTAAACTTTATCCTAACAGGAACGTTAGCCCTGGGTTGTAAATAGTGGCTTTGCTGGATTTCTGTTTGGTTTGCACAGTATTCCAATAATACAGCCCCCCGTCTCACCCTGGCTACCCCACCCATGCCAATTTGTCACTTCTTTTTTTATTTTTTTATCTCGTGGTTTTGGGGGAGCCGAGCTTGTTTAAAGGTCTCTTTGATTGGTTAGGGAGTATTTTTAGAATGGGGATAACAAGGCTAGTGAATGAACAGGAGTCAGTCTAGCTGCTGGCGGGACCTGGTGTCCCCATTTTTTCCGTCTTTACCTCTCATTAGGGAACCCCCCCCCCCTTTCCTCTTCTATCGGAGACAGCTGGGCTGCCAGACATGAGATCGCATACAGGACAACCGACGTGTGTGCGGAGAACCTAGAGGTCACGGAAGGTTTTATTAGGGTTAAACCGCACCTTATTATGAGTTTATTTATTTGCCGATTTCACCTTAACCCATTGTGGGCCCTGCGAGGGCCTGGAACACCCGTGGCAGACCCAGGTCACTGTTGGAACCTATAAATAAAGGAAAGGTTTTAGTTTTTTTGTAAACATTTTTTATAGTTTCTATTTTTAAGTGGCGTTTTCCAGACTACAATTAAATGGATTTTTTTACCGTCGGTTGCACTATTAATAGTTAGGACACGGCAGATTTAACACTTTCATTACCAGAAGGTTATAAGCCATTATAATGTCTAGTGCAGGATTCCATAGCTGTGTTCATTTCCGGTTAGTACTGTACCATGTGTAGGAGAAAGGAGCTATAATGTTATCTGGGCCACTAACATCTGTTCTTTTTTCACTCTTGTCCCAAGAGCTTTCACTCTGGTCTATCTTAAAGGGCAAGTCCATTGCGGAAATAAAAAATTGTATATAGGTCAGTGAGAGATGTAAGACTAACCTGAAATGCTGTACAATGTTCTGTTACCCTTTCATTCTGCTTCCTGGTTCTTCTGGTTAGCAATCAGTCATGTGTGTGACAGTTGATAGCCAATGACTGCATGTGTGAGCCTGTAATGAGCTTGGAGTGGAGACGGGCACCTTTTGATAGGCAGAGGGACGTGGGAGAAGAGCATTTTGCTGAATAACAGGTTAGTCCTACATCTCTCAGCTTCCTAACCTGTTTCATTTGAGGGGTGAACATGCACTTTAAAGCTGCCCCTGGTCTTGAACTACAACCCCTTCTTTATCCAGGCTAATAGCTATAGCTTTTAACTTTAACATGTCAACCCTTAAAACAAAAAAATGGTCAATTGCCAGTTATATGCCCCAACTGATAAAATGTTGACTTTATTACCTGCATCACTAACCAGATATTTAAGCATTATTATTGTCCCCATTCAGACAGAGTAAGCTGGCCCCTCCCTCCATGCAGTCAATCAAGGCTGTAATTGCTGACATCACAACCAGTGATTGACTGCTGTTTCACCTGCTGCCTCCTCTGCACATGCTCAAGCTTATAAAAAGCTCATTGAGCAGAGGGAGGAGGAAGATACCTTTACCAGAACGTATCACTAAATATCTGGTTCCAAATGTAATTAGCTGGTAAAAATATCAGTTGGGTTACAGGCAGATATCAATGAGGACAATGAAACCTAGTTGTCAATTTCCTTTATTAGTTTCTACCTTTAGATTACACATTATGGTGGGGGTTTCATCCCATACACTTACTTCAGATCTAACTCCATCCTATTGAGAACTATGGGAAATTAACAGCAATCCACTCAATGGACAGACTAGCCCTTTAAGGATCCTAGACAGTACATCCCTGGCTTATAATAAACTTTGTTTGCCCTTGTATACAGCCCTGATATTGCCACATAATATAAAAGGGCTCACCCGAGGATTCCATCAGGTTAGGATTTACAGGGGGCTAAAACATTTAATGTTCACATCATATACAACATTGGGCTGTTCACGTTTGGAAGGAATACCTGTGTACCTGTGGACAGCCAATCAAATCCCTCACTACAGCACCTGCAAAAGTTTCTTTTTTACCTCTTCTGTAAGTCTGGACATGCTCAATGTGTGTCACAGAGCGAGAGGGAGGAGCTGGCTAATTAGCTACTTTGTATCTTCTTGGAGATGTGGAGGTGAGAAAGTAACTGTAGTAACATTGTGGATGCAATAGTAGACTTGAACAGTATAAAGTCAGCCCAGCTGTCGCTGAACCATTGTTTTGTAGATCTGTCCCCTATTTCCTTAAGCTGGTACACCCCACTTGATTCTTCATCCTAACCATTTTGCCAATAGCGATAGGCCAGCCGGGACAAAATACTCTCTTTTCAGCCCAATCGACTGATACAATGAAATATTGGGCCAAAAAACTGCATGTTGTCTTAACAGCCTTATATTCGGCTGTGAAACAAGTGTCTTATGTATTTTCGTTGTGTTATATAATGACAATAAAGAAGATTATTAGAAATTATTAGCAAGGGGGAGGTGTGGGAATGCCAGGCAGGGTGTGGGCATAACCAGACAGATTGGGGCGGCGCTACACCCATGTTCTGGAATGTGTCAGTTGGTATATGTGAATTGTATGGTTCGAAATGTATCCTCCCACTGCTGATTACTGAGCATGCTTGATTTCTCAGAAAGTCATGTCAGATGGAAGAAGGAGTCGGGCGGGGAATATTAAGGCTGAGCAAAACAAGTACTGGATTGAAGACATGCAGCAACGCACATATCCCAGGGTAAGGGCTGTTTATAGATTAAGACAAGGCAAAGTAATTTTCACAGTATAGTTGCCCTTTAATGTTGACCTTGTTTTTTACGTCAACATCCCTTTAAACTCATCCTTTGAAGGAGCACGTTCCCTTTAATGCATGCCTAGCAAGCTGACGTTCGTGTTTCTTATCCATTGTAATAAAGAGAAAAAAAGGGGAATTAGTCTCAGTTACAGTATTTGTCACATTGTGTGGATTGTGTTATCCAAGTGCGATATGGGGACTGAACCACAAAGCGATTCCTTGTGAGCCCTCTTGTCAGAGAGATTTGTGTAATAGAAGAGGAAGTAATGTAATGTAGAGGGACATAAGCGCCAGGCTCTGCCAATGTACAGTGTAGGGATAGAGAGGAGACGGGGGGTTATCAGAACCAGCAGAGCTTCCTGCAGCCTTGGAATTCCGCCACCTCCTGCTACTGTATCTGACTCATCACATCATTGTTATTCTTCAACTTTACCCACTTTATTAGGTTTTTCTATTCCGAAAAAACTCCACGTTTCCCTACAGTGACTGTTCCCCATCACATTTATCTCTTCCCTTCGTTTTACAGTAAATGAATTATTTAGGACAGAATAAAACGGTAGCAATGAGGAGGGGGAAACTGGCACATTGCAAAACTACTGCTTCCAACACATCCCATTACAACCCAGGTTGCTGAGGGATGCACCATAGCTTATTAACATCAGGAAGGCTGACACAAAGCCATATGGCCATTATTATACAGTTTCATTATATCCTTCCTAATAAATCCCAGGGCTGCGATAGGCTGCTTCTGTCCTCCAATCCTTTTTAGATATGGTAATTTCTGCCGACCAATTAAATCCCACTCTAATCTCTTTATTGGATTGGCCGAAAGACATCCTTTAACCCCCGCACAGCCCACATGACTAGGACTTGGTGTCTAGAGCCTAATTAACGACTAATCGAAATTAGCCTGGTGTGTTTACATGAATAGACTGATTATACAGTGAGTAGGATAGGAAGTTAAACTCTCCACCATGTTAATTCTCCACCGTGTTCTGTATTTATTTAACGGTTCAGCTAAACTCACTTCTCTAATCATTAGGCCCTGTTCTGTGATTGGTAAGGCTATTTGCATGAAGAGGTGGAGTTTCCTGGAAAATCCCCACCTACCCAGCAGTGATAGCTGATATCTACATTGTATACATCTATACTAGGCAGATACAGTGTTTCTACAACACTAAAGGCCTCAACATCAGGAAGACAATGAATGCAGTTCACCTTCCTACAGAAATATACATTACCTAAGTTATACCTAAATTATACTTTGGAGAAACCATGTCTACCAAGTTTTCCTTATTCTAACAAGTCCTTCCCTTCAGGAGATGATCAAAGGGTTAAAGGAGAAGTTAGAACTATTGTGTGTATAATATAAGGGATAATACGCTAGCTACAGTGTAATATAAGGATATTACACCACCGAGGAGTTCCCTGACCATATAGAAGCACGAAGCCGAGTGCTTTTATACAGGGCATGGAACTCTGAGGTGAAGTAAATCCATATATTACACTGTAGGTAGCGTATTATTACTTATAATACATAAGGCCAGCCAAAAAAATAAACCTGTCCACTACCAATCTTCCCCCCCTCCCCCCCCTGTATTAGTCATTTTTATAGGAATCCCTGTTTACAGGGAGGGGGAGACAGTGGGAGGGGCAGTAGAATACAGGAAGTCACTCAGTGACATCACTGAGTGACTGTAATATAGATTCTCACCACTGCACCTTCCCATTGAAAATGCCTAGCCTTATGTATTATATAAATATCTTTAATTTAAGCATGGTACACACCAATATGTTAGTTCAGTGTATCGGTCGATGGGGCCGAAATAAGCGGAAGTGGCGAACGGTCAGTCAGGAGAAAGGATTGCACCATGTGTACCCAGTTTAAGGAATGTCCAGGACAGATGAAAATTGTTATTACTGTAGCTTCTCAACAAAATGATAGTGGGAGGTAGTGAGAGTAAAGTGCTTTGTGGATCCAAATATGGACAATATCCCCAGGGACCCTTTCCTGAAATGGAGTTTTTGAATTTTTGCTGTCAGTCAATATTTTTCATTCATTAGGCTCCAACTTATTTGAAACTCAGGGGAGGCCTAAAGCAAACAGAACTATAGATTAATATAACCACCTGCATGTGAAAAAACCAATTGTTTGTGTCTGTCCATCTTAAAGGGGACGTTCATTTTAAATTCTTGCGATTTCCATTATATTCTAAATGACATTGCAAACTGCAAAATGAAATGACAGCACATACTGGGACGTAACCTAACTGGATACATTAACTCTCTGAGTAAGGGAATGAATTGGGGATGTCAGTTGCTATAACCGAGGACATAGCCAAGTCCATTTATAAGGATATAATTTACAGGATAATCACGGCTCTTGATAACAATAAATTAAACTGATAGACATTTTGATGTGGGCCATGGCTTTATAGGATCCATTAACTGCTAAGCCTAGAATCCCATTGCTATTGCCATAGGGAGATACTGTAAGTATGGCAGCTCCCTCTGACTTATAATTGCAGGAAGCTCATTATAACCAGATACAGATCCAGCGAACGCTCCGGTACTTCTCTGTTTCCGTAACATTAATAATCATCGGGATCCAAAGAGTTAACAGCCTTTTCTTTGTTATTTTTTTTTCTCCTTCATAAATACCAGGGTGTTTTACTATTTTTTCTGTGCGCTGGCAACTCCGAGGGGAAGCCCATCCCTGGCGTCATTGTTGTTTAACTGAGTTAATCAGATCATTCAATCCTGTTGTGGAAATATTGGGCCCCATATCAAAACAACGAGTGACCAAAGTGAGTTCTGGTTAAATTTCAACCATGTGCGTGGCTGTTTGGTGAGCAGACGTAACCCTTATCCCGAGAGGTCCAGAGTCCCTTGGAATGTTGTGTCTATATCCAATAGAGCTCTGATAAAGGGGGAGGGGCTCAACACCCTACCCACCCTGCCCTTATGTTCCAATTCTATATCCAATAGAGCTTTGATAAAGGGGAGGGGCTCGACACCCTACCCACCCTGCCCTTATGTTCCAATTCTATATCCAATAGAGCTCTGATAAAGGGAAGGGGCTCGACACCTTACCCACCCTGCCCTTATGTTCCAATTCTATATCCAATAGAGCCTGATAAGGGGAGGGGCTTTACACCTTACCTACCCGCCCTTATGTTCCAATTCTATATCCAATATCTATATCCAATAGAGCTCTGATAAAGGGGAGGGTTTGACACCTTACCACACCTGCCCTTATGTTCAATTCTATATCCAATAGAGCTCTGATAAAGGGGAGGGGTTCGACACCTTACCTACCCTGCCCTTATGTTCCAATTCTATATCCAATAGAGCTCTGATAAAGGGGAGGGGCTCGACACCTTACCTACCCTGCCCTTATGTTCCAATTCTATATCCAATAGAGCTCTGATAAAGGGGAGGGGCTCGACACCTTACCCACCCTGCCCTTATGTTCCAATTCTATATCCAATAATTCTATATCCCAATAGAGCTCTGATAAAGGGAAGGGGCTCGACACCCTACCCACCCTGCCCTTATGTTCCAATTCTATATCCAATAATTCTATATCCAATAGAGCTCTGATAAAGGGGAGGGGTTCGACACCTTACCCACCCTGCCCTTATGTTCCAATTCTATATCCAATAGAGCTCTGATAAAGGGGAGGGGCTCGACACCTTACCCACCCTGCCCTTATGTTCCAATTATATATCCAATAGAGCTCTGATAAAGGGGAGGGGTTCGACACCTTACCTACCCTGCCCTTATGTTCCAATTCTATATCCAATAGAGCACTGATAAAGGGGAGGGGCTCGACACCTTACCTACCCTGCCCTTATGTTCCAATTCTATATCCAATAGAGCTCTGATAAAGGGGAGGGGCTCGACACCTTACCCACCCTGTCCTTATGTTCCAATTCTATATCCAACAGAGCTTTGATAAAGGGGGAGGGGCTCGACACTCTACACACCCTGCCGTTATGTTCCAATTCTATATCCAATAGAGCTCTGATAAAGGGGAGGGGCTCGACCACTTACCCCCCGCCCTTATGTTCCAATTCTATATCAATAGAGCTCTGATAAAGGGGAGGGGCTTGACACCTTACCCACCCTGCCCTTATGTTCCAATTCTATATCCAATAATTCTATATCCAATAAAGCTCTGATAAGGGGAGGGGCTCTCGACACCTTACCCCACCCTGCCCTTATGTTCCAATTCTATATCCAATAGAGCTCTGATAAAGGGGAGGGGCTCCAACCTTACCCACCCTGCCCTATGTTCCAATTCTATATCCAACAGAGCTTTGATAAAGGGGAGGGCTCACACTCTACACACCCTGTCCTTATGTTCCAATTCTATATCCATAGAGCTTTGATAAAGGGGGAGGGGCTCGACACTCTACACCACCCTGTCCTTATTCTCCAATTCTATATCCAACAGAGCTTTGATAAAAGGGGAGGGGCTCGACACTCTACAACACCCTGCCCTTATGTTCCAATTCTATATCCAATAGAGGGGCTTGACACCTTACCCCACCCTGCCCTTATGTTCCATTCTATATCAATAGAGCTCTGATAAAGGGGGGGCTTTGACACCTTACCACACCCTGCCCTTATTTCCAATTCTATATCCAATAATTCTATATCCAATAAAGCTCTGATAAAGGGGAGGGGCTCGCACACCTTACCCACCCTGCCCTTATGTTCCAATCTATATCCATAGAGCTCTGATAAAGGGAGGGGCTCCACACCTTACCCACCCACCCTGCCCTTATGTTCCAATTCTATATCCAACGAGCTTTGATAAAGGGGGAGGGGCTCGACACTCTACACACCCTGTCCTTATGTTCCAATTCTATATCCAATAGAGCTTTGATAAAGGGGGAGGGGCTCGACACTCTACACACCCTGTCCTTATGCTCCAATTCTATATCCAATAGAGGGGCTTGACACCTTACCCACCCTGCCCTTATGTTCCAATTCTATATCCAATAGAGCTCTGATAAAGGGGAGGGGCTCGACACCTTACCCACCCTGCCCTTATGTTCCAATTCTATATCTAATAGAGCTCTGTAAAGGGGAGGGTTCGACACCTTACCCACCCTGCCCTTATGTTCCAATTCTATATCCAATAGAGCTCTGATAAGGGGAGGGGCTCGACACCTTACCTACCCTGCCCTTATGTTCCAATTCTATATCCAATAGAGCTCTGATAAAGGGGAGGGGCTCGACACTTACCCACCCTGCCCTTATGTTCCAATTCTATATCCAATAATTCTATATCCAATAGAGCTCTGATAAAGGGGAGGGGCTCGACACCTTACTACCCTGCCTTTTGTTCCAATTCTATATCCAATAGAGCTCTGATAAAGGGGAGGGGCTCGACAACCTTACCCACCCTGCCCTTTATGTTCCAATTCTATATCCAATATTCTATATCCAATAGAGCTCTGATAAAGGGGAGGGGCTCGACACCTTACCCACCCTGCCCTTATGTTCCAATTATATATCCAATAGAGCTCTGATAAAGGGGAGGGGTTTGACACCTTACCCACCCTGTCCTTATGTTCCAATTCTATATCCATTAGAGCACTGATAAAGGGGAGGGGCTCGACACCTTACCTACCCTGCCCTTATGTTCCAATTCTATATCCAATAGAGCTCTGATAAAGGGGAGGGGCTCGACACCTTACCCACCCTGTCCTTATGTTCCAATTCTATATCCAACAGAGCTTTGATAAAGGGGGAGGGGCTCGACACTCTACACACCCTGCCGTTATGTTCCAATTCTATATCCAATAGAGCTCTGATAAAGGGGAGGGGCTCGACACCTTACCCACCCTGCCCTTATGTTCCAATTCTATATCAATGAGCTCTGATAAAGGGGAGGGGCTTGACACCTTACCCACCCTGCCCTTATGTTCCAATTCTATATCCAATAATTCTATATCCAATAGAGCTCTGATAAAGGGGAGGGGCTCCACACCTTACCCACCCTGCCCTTATGTTCCAATTCTATATCCACAGACTCTGATAAAGGGGAGGGGCTCCACACCTTACCCACCCCTGCCCTTATGTTCCAATTCTATCCAACAGAGCTTTGATAAGGGGAGGGGCTCGACACTCTACACACCCTGTCCTTATTTTACATTCTATATCCAATAGAGCTCTGATAAAGGGGGAGGGGCTCGACACTCTACACACCCTGTCCTTATGCTCCAATTCTATATCCACAGAGCTTTGATAAGGGAGGGGCTCGACACTCTACCAACCCTGCCCTTATGTCCAATTCTATATCCAATAGAGGGGCTTGACACCTTACCCACCCTGCCCTTATGTTCCAATTCTAAATCCAATAATTCTATATCCAATAGAGCTCTGATAGGGGAGGGGTTTGACACCCTTACCCACCCTGCCCTTATGTTCCAATTCTATATCCATAGAGCTCTGATAAAGGGGAGGGGCTTGAACCTTACCCACCCTGCCCTTATTTCCAATTCTATATCCAATAGAGCTCTGATAAAGGGGAGGGCTTGAACCCTACCCACCCCTGTCCTTATGTTCCATTTCTATATCCAATAGAGCCTGATAAAGGGGAGGGCTCGCACCCTTATCCACCCTGTCCTTATTTCCAATTCTATATCCAATAGAGCTCTGATAAAGGGAGGGCTTTACACCCCTACCCATCTTGCCCTATTGTTCCAGTTACACAGGTTCCAACACAGCAATTAACTGGGGTCAATGTGCTGTAAACGGGTAAAACACTCAGCCATTGATAGAAACAAGGTTTTTACCAGGTCAGCAAACCTCTGGATACATTATGGGAACACTGATCATATAAGGAGCCTCCTTTGCGACCCCTGGTGTATTTAATAATCTACTGACTAGGACCAGGCCACACTGGTGCATCTCTTACGCACTTACGATCGGGTTATCAGAATCACTCAGTGATGCAATTTGTGCGCTGCGGTTCGTTTTTGGAGAGCTCCGCTCATTTTTCTTGTGAATTATTGACGATTATTAACCGACAGTAACAGGCGTAACTACCAGGGTGCAGGGGGGCCCCTCTTCTTATTTCTCCTATGACAGATAAAGCCTCCTCCCAAAAATCACCATGGATGAAGCACAGATAGAGGCCCCATCATAGTTTTACTGGGGGGGGCCCAATGATTCCTAGTACCCCACTGTCCCATCACGCCTGGGGGGCAACAAAGCTTGGGATTTCCAGTTCTAGAACCGGTATGACATCACTGCAAGTCCCTATGGCAGCTCCTCCTAACTTCTGATTCCTCCACCCTGTTCTTCCTCCCCGTGCTGCTTTATTTATTATACAATTGAGCTTCCTGGGAAGTTTAATGACAGAAATTGAACATATAGGGGAGCCCTTGACTTTCCATAGACAGAATGACGGGCAGGACGGTTAACCCTTTGTTTATTTAGCTTCACGCAGAGTCTGTGATTAACAGGATCCGTATTAGGAAGATCCCATTGGTGGAGGCCCACAGAGGTCAGAGAGCGAGACGAGGTGGCGGTTGGAGTCAGCGAGATGTTGAGTTCAGCCCCATAGAAAACTGGAACAGAATAGATAGAAGATGCTGTAAGGTGAGGCAAGGCTCTGGGCTGCTCTAGTGACCTCACTCCCAATACTGATGGGCCATTCTTAAGGTCGGAAATCATCCAGTGGGGTTTGTGTGGGACCTGGATTCCCCATTTATGTACCATTACGGTATTTTGGTACTGCATGGTATTGCGCCATGAATATACATTTAGCCCGTGATCATACTTTTTCTGATAGTTTGCGATCACCGCTTTTTAAAATACGCCCCTTTATTTCTCAGGGATTCTGACTGATAAATGGCCCAGTGTGAATTCTATCATCATCGCCAACTTACAGACTGGCGCATTTCTCACCCCTGGGAACCAGCAGCACTGGGAAGAAATCAGATTTTTAGTTCTGCACCTTACAGCTTTACAGAGTGTGTTACTGACCCAGATACAGAGTCACACATGCTCAGTGATTCTCTGGCCCCTTCCTATCA
This sequence comes from Hymenochirus boettgeri, assembly GCA_019447015.1. Classification (NCBI taxonomy): domain Eukaryota; kingdom Metazoa; phylum Chordata; class Amphibia; order Anura; family Pipidae; genus Hymenochirus; species Hymenochirus boettgeri. The sequence continues at coordinate 151,450,622 of CM033477.1, read as the reverse complement.
GAGTTGTCAAATAACTACTGGATGGCCTGCTTGTGTCCTCTTTGACAGTGAGAAATCCCTCTCTGAATACCCTCAGAGAATCCCTAGTCAGGGACAGCTGCTGGTTCCAGAGGGGACAGTTCCAGCTATCCGCTAGTCAGGGATTATAGGATCCATTCAGGATCATTACCCACAATTCTGCCGGTCCCAGAGGGGACGTTACAGCTATCCGCTAGTCAGGGATTATAGGATCCATTCAGATCTTACCACAATGCTGCTGGTTCCAGAGGGGACAGTTCAGCTTCCGCTTCAGGGATTATGGATCCATTCAGGTTCATTACCCACAATGCTGCTGGTTCCAGAGGGGACAGTTACAGCTATCCGCTAGTCAGGGATTATAGGATCCATTCAGGACATTACACCCATAATGCTGCTGGTTCCAGAGGAGACAGTTACAGCTATCCCTAGTCGGGATTATAGGATCCATTCGGATCATTACCACAATGCTGCTGGTCCCAGAGGGGACAGTTACAGCTATCCGCTAGTCAGGGATTAAGGATCCATTCAGATCATTACCCACAATGCGCTGGTTCCAGAGGGGACGTTACAGCTATCCGCTAGTCAGGGATTATAGGATCCATTCAGGTTCATTACCAATGCTGCGGTTCCAGAGGGGACAGTTACAGCTATCCGCTAGTCAGGGATTATAGGATCCATTCAGGATCATTACCCACAATCTGCTGTTCCAGAGGGGACCAGTTTACAGCTATCCGCTAGTCAGGGATTATGGATCCATTCAGGATCATTACCCACAATGCTGCTGGTCCCAGAGGGACAGTTACAGCTATCCCCTTGTCAGGGATATAGGATCCATTCAGGATCATTACCCACAATGCTGCTGGTTCCAGAGGGCAGTTACAGCTATCCGCTAGTCGGGATTATGGATCCATTCAGGATCATTACCCACAATGCCTGCTGGTCCCAAGGGGACAGTTACAGCTATATCCGCTTCAGGGATTATAGGATCCATTCAGGATCATTACCCACATTGCTGCTGGTTCCAGAGGAGACAGTTCCAGCTATCCGCTAGTCAGTGATTATATGGATCCATTCAGGATCATTACCCACAATGCTGCTGGTTCCAGAGGGGACAGTTACACTATCCGCTAGTCAGGGATTATAGGATTCCTTCAGATCATTACCCAATGCTGCTGGTCCAAGGGGACAGTTACAGCTATCCGCTAGTCAGGGATTATAGGATCCATTCAGGATCATTACCCACAATGCTGCTGGTTCCAGAGGAGACAGTTACAGCTATCCGCTAGTCAGGGATTATAGGATTCATTCAGATCATTACCCACAATGCTGCTGGTTCCAGAGGGGACAGTTACCAGCTATCCGCTAGTCAGGGATTATAGGATCCATTCAGGATCATTACCCACAATGCTGCTGGTTCCAGAGGGGACAGTTACAGCTATCCGCTAGTCAGGGATTATAGGATCCATTCAGGATCATTACCCACAATGCTGCTGGTTCCAGAGGGACAGTTCAGCTATCCGCTAGTCAGGATTATAGGATCCATTCAGGATCATTACCCACAATGCTGCTGGTTCCAGAGGGGACAGTTACAGCTATCCGCTAGTCAGGGATTATAGGATCCATTCAGGATCATTACCCACAATGCTGCTGGTTCCAGAGGGGACAGTTACAGCTATCCGCTAGTCAGGATTATAGGATTCATTCAGGTTCATTACCCCAATGCTGCTGGGTTCCAGAGGGACAGTTACAGCTATCCGCTAGTCAGGGATTATAGGATCCATTCAGATCATTACCCACAATGCTGCTGGTTCCAGAGGGGACAGTTACAGCTATCCGCTAGTCAGGGATTATAGGATCCATTCAGGATCATTACCCACAATGCTGCTGGTTCCAGAGGGGACAGTTACAGCTATCCGCTAGTCCAGGATTATAGGATCCATTCAGGATCATTACCCACAAGCTGCTGGTTCCAGAGGGACAGTTACACTATCCGCTAGTCAGGGATTATAGAGATTCATTCAGATCATTACCCACAATGCTGCTGGTTCCAGAGGGACAGTTACAGCTATCCGCTATCAGGGATTATAGGATCCATTCATATCATTACCCACAATGCTGCTGTCCAAGAGGGGACAGTTACAGCTATCCGCTAGTCAGGGATTATAGGACCCATTCAGATCATTACCCACAATGCTGCGGGTTCCAGAGGGGACAGTTACAGCTATCCGCTAGTCAGGGATTATAGGATCCATTCAGGATCATTACCCACAATGCTGCTGGTTCCAGAGGGGACAGTTACAGCTATCCGCTAGTCAGGGATTATAGGATCCATTCAGGATCATTACCCACAATGCTGCTGGTCCAGAGGGGACAGTTACAGCTATCCGCTAGTCAGGGATTATGGATCCATTCAGATATTACCCACAATGCTGCTGGTTCCAGAGGGGACAGTTTACAGCTATCCCTAGTCAGGGATTATAGGATCCATTCAGATCATTACCCACAATGCTGCTGTTCCAGAGGGACAGTTTACAGCTATCCGCTAGTCAGGGATTTAGGATTCATTCAGATCATTACCCACAATGCTCTGCTGGTTCCAAGGGGACAGTTACAGCTATCCGCTAGTCAGGGATTATAGGATCCATTCAGATCATTACCCACAATGCTGCTGGTTCCAGAGGGGACAGTTACAGCTATCCGCTAGTCAGGGATTATAGGATCCATTCAGGATCATTACCCACAATGCTGCTGGTTCCAGAGGGGACAGTTACAGCTATCCGCTAGTCAGGGATTAGGATCCATTCAGATCATTACCCACAATGCTGCTGGTTCCAGAGGGGACAGTTACAGCTATCCGCTAGTCAGGGATTATAGGATCCATTCAGATCATTACCCACAATGCTGCGGGTTCCAGAGGGGACAGTTACAGCTATCCGCTAGTCAGGGATTATAGGATCCATTCAGATCATTACCCCAAGCCTGCTGGTTCCAGAGGGGACAGTTACAGCTATCCGCTATCACAGGATTATAGGATCCATTCAGGTTCATTAACCACAATGCTGCTGGTTCGGGGGGACAGTTACAGCTATCCGCTATCAGGGATTATAGGATCCATTCAGATCATTCCCACAATGCTGCTGGTTCCAGGGGACAGTTACAGCTATCCGCTAGTCAGGGATTATAGGATCCATTCAGGATCATTACCCACAATGCTGCTGGTTCCAGAGGGGGACATTTACAGCTATCCGCTAGTCAGGGATTATAGATCCCTTCAGATCATTACCCACAATGCTGCTGGTTCCAGAGGGACAGTTACAGCTATCCGCTAGTCAGGGATATATGATCCTTTCGATCATTACCCACAATGCTGCTGTGCCAGAGGGGACAGTTCAGCTATCCGCTAGTCAGGGATTATAGGATCCGTTCAGGATCATTACCCACAATGCTGCTGGTTCAAGGGGACAGTTACAGCTATCCCTAGTCAGGGATTATAGGATTCGTTCAGATCATTACCCACAATGCTGCCGTTCCAGGGGGGACAGTTACGCTATCCGCTAGTCAGGGATTAAGGATTCGTTCAGGATCATTACCCACAATGCTGCTGGTTCCAGAGGGGACAGTTCACGCTATCCGCTAGTCAGGGATTAGGATCCCTTCAGATCATTACCCACAATGCTGCTGGTTCCAGAGGGGACAGTTACAGCTATCCGCTATCAGGGATTATAGGATCTATTCAGATCATGACCCACCTGCCCTTATGTTCCAATTCTATATCCAATAATTCTATATCCAATAAAGCTCTGATAAAGGGGAGGGGCTCGACACCTTACCCACCCTGCCCTTATGTTCCAATTCTATATCCAATAGAGCCTCTGAATAACGGAGGTTCCACAAGCTTACCTACCTGCCCTATGTTCCAATCTATATCCAATAGAGCTCTGATAAAGGGGGAGGGGTCGCACCTTACCTACCCTGCCCTTATGTTTCCAATTCTATATCCAATAGAGCTCTGATAATGTGGAAGGGGCTCGACACCTTACCCACCCTGCCCTTATGTTCCAATTCTATATCCAATATTCTTATCATAGAGCTCTGATAAAGGGAAGGGCTCGACACCTCCCCCCCCTGCCTTATGTTCCATTCTATATCCATAATTCTATATCCAATAGAGCTCTGATAAAGGGAGGGTCGACCACTTACCCACCCTGCCCTTATGTTCCAATTCTATATCCAATAGACTCTGATAAAGGGGAGGGTCTCGACACCTTACCCACCCTGCCTTATTTTCCAATTATATCCAATAGAGCTCTGATAAGGGGAGGGTTCGACACCTTACTACCCTGCCCTTTGTTTCCAATTCTATATCCAATAGAGCACTGATAAAGGGGAGGGCTTCGACACCTTACTCACCTGCCTTATGTTCCAATTCTATATCCAATAGAGCTCTGATAAAGGGGAGGGGCTCGACACCTTACCCACCCTGTCCTTATGTTCCAATTCTAATCCACATAGCTTTGAAAAGGGGAGGGGCTCGACACTCTACACACCCTCCGTTATTTCCAATTCTATATCCAATAGAGCTCTTATAAGGGGAGGGCTCGACACCTTACCCACCCTGCCCTTTATGTTCCACTTCTTTATCAATAGAGCTCTGATAAAGGGAGGGGTTGACACCTTACCCACCCTCCCTTATGTTCCAATTCTATATCCAATAATTCTATATCCAATAAAGCCTGATAAAGGGAGGGGCTCGACACCTTACCCACCCTGCCCTTATGTTCCAATTCTATATCCAATAGAGCTCTGATAAAGGGGAGGGGCTCCACACCTTACCCACCCTGCCCTTATGTTCCAATTCTATATCCAATAGAGCTCTGATAAAGGGGAGGGGCTCGACACTCTACACACCCTGTCCTTATGTTCCAATTCTATATCCAATAGAGCTTTGATAAAGGGGGAGGGGCTCGACACTCTACACACCCTGTCCTTATTCTCCAATTCTAATATCCAACAGAGCTTTGATAAAGGGGAGGGGCTCGACATCTACACACCCTGCCCTTATGTTCCAATTCTATATCCAATAGAGGGGCTTGACACCTTACCACCCTGCCCTTATGTTCCAATTCTATATCAATAGGCTCTGATAAAGGGGAGGGGCTTTGACACCTATACCCACCCTGCCCTTATGTTCCAATTCTATATCCATAATTCTATATCCAATAAAGCTCTGATAAAGGGGAGGGGCTCGACACCTTACCCACCCTGCCCTTATGTTCCATCTATATCCAATAGAGCTCTGATAAAGGGGAGGGGCTCCACACCTTACCACCCCTGCCCTTATGTTCCAATTCTATATCCAACAGAGCTTGATAAAGGGGGAGGGCTCGACACTCTACACACCCTGTCCTTATGTTCCAATTCTATATCCAATAGAGCTTTGATAAAGGGAGGGGCTCGACACTCTACCACCCTGTCCTTATGCTCAATTCTATATCCAATAGAGGGGCTTGACACCTTACCACCCTGCCCTTATGTTCCAATTCCTATATCCATAAAGAGCTCTGATAAAGGGGAGGGCTCGACACCTTACCCACCCTGCCCTTATGTTCCAATTCTATATCTAATAGAGCTCTGTAAAGGGGAGGGGTTCGACACCTTACCCACCCTGCCCTTATGTTCCAATTCTATATCCAATAGAGCTCTGATAAAGGGGAGGGGCTCGACACCTTACCTACCCTGCCCTTATGTTCCAATTCTATATCCAAGAGCTCTGATAAAGGGAGGGCTCGACACCTTACACCACCCTGCCCTTATGTTCCAATTCTATATCCAATAATCTACTATCCAATAGAGCTCTGATAAAGGGGAGGGGCTCGACACCCTTACTACCCTGCCCTTATGTTCCAATTCTATATCCAATAGAGCTCTGATAAAGGGGAGGGGCTCGACACCACCTTACCCACCCTGCCCTTATGTTCCAATTCTATATCCAATAATTCTATATCCAATAGAGCTCTGATAAAGGGGAGGGGCTCGACACCTTACCCACCCTGCCCTTATGTTCCAATATATTCCAATAGAGCTCTGATAAAGGGGAGGGGTTTGACACCTTACCCACCCTGTCCTTATGTTCCAATTCTATATCCATTAGAGACATGATAAAGGGGAGGGGCTCGACACCTTACCTACCCTGCCTTATGTTCATTCTATATCCAAAGAGCTCTGAAAAGGGGAGGGGCTCGACACCTTTACCCACCCTGTCCTTAGTTTCCAATTCTATATCCAACAGAGCTTTGATAAAGGGGAGGGGCTCGACACCTAACACACCCTGCCGTTATGTTCCAATTCTATATCCAATAGAGCTCTGATAAAGGGGAGGGCTCGACACTTACCCACCCTGCCCTTATGTTCCAATTCTATATCATAAGCTCTGATAAAGGGGAGGGGCTTGACACCCTTACCCACCCTGCCCTTATGTTCCAATTCTATTCCAATAATTCTATATCCAATAGAGCTCTGATAAAGGGGAGGGGCTCCACACCTTACCCACCCTGCCCTTATGTTCCAATTCTATATCCAACAGAGCTCTGATAAAGGGGAGGGGCTCCACACCTTACCCACCCTGCCCTTATGTTCCAATTCTATATCCAACAGAGCTTTGATAAAGGGGGAGGGCTCGACACTCTACACACCTGTCCTTATTTTACATTCTATATCCAATAGAGCTCTGAATAAGGGGGAGGGGCTCGACACTCTACACACCCTGTCCTTATGCTCCAATTCTATATCCACCAGAGCTTTGATAAGGGAGGGGCTCGACACTCTACACACCCTGCCCTTATGTTCCAATTCTATATCCAATAGAGGGGCTTGACACCTTACCCACCCTGCCCTTATGTTCCAATTCTAAATCCAATAATTCTATATCCAATAGAGCTCTGATAAAGGGGAGGGGTTTGACACCTTACCCACCCTGCCCTTATGTTCCAATTCTATATCCAATAGAGCTCTGATAAAGGGGAGGGGCTTGACACCTTACCCACCCTGCCCTTATGTTCCAATTCTATATCCAATAGAGCTCTGATAAAGGGGAGGGGCTTGAAACCCTACCCACCCTGTCCTTATGTTCCATTTCTATATCCAATAGAGCTCTGATAAAGGGGAGGGGCTCGACACCTTATCCACCCTGTCCTTATGTTCCAATTCTATATCCAATAGAGCTCTGATAAAGGGGAGGGGCTTTACACCCTACCCATCTTGCCCTATTGTTCCAGTTACACAGGTTCCAACACAGCAATTAACTGGGGTCAATGTGCTGTAACACGGGTAGAAACACGTCAGCCATTGATAGGAAACAAGGTTTTAGTACCAGGTCAGCAAACCTCTGGATACATTATGGGAACACGGATCATATAGGAGCCTCCTTTGCGACCCCTGGTTTATTTAATAATCTACTGACTAAGGACCAGGCCACACTGGTGCATCTCTTACGCACTTACGATCGGGTTTTTCAGAATCACGTCAGTGATGCAATTTGTGCGCTGCGGTTTCGTTTTTGGAGAGCATTCGCTCATTTCTTGTGAATTATTGACGATTATTAACCGACAGTAACAGGCGTAACTACCAGTGGGTGCAGGGGGGCCCCATCTTCTTATTTCTCCTATGACAGATAAAGCCTCCTCCCAGAAAATCACCATGGATGAAGCACAGATAGAGGCCCCATCATAGTTTTTACTGGGGGGCCCAATGATTCCTAGTTACCCCACTGTCCCCCACCTGCAATGGGGCAACAAGCTGGGATTTCCAGTTCTAGAACCGGTATGACATCACTGCAAGTCCCTATGGCAGCTCCTCCTAACATTCTGATTCCCCACCCTGTTCATTCCTCCCGTCTGCGTGCTTTATTATTATACAATTGAGCTTCCTGGGAAGTTTAATGAACAGAAATTGAACATATAGGGGACCCTTGACTTTCCATAGACAGAATGACGGGCAGGACGGTTAACCCTTTGTTTATTTTAGCTTCACGCAGAGTCTGTGATTAACAGGATCCGTATTAGGAAGATCCCATTGGTGGAGGCCCAGCAGAGGTCAGAGAGCGAGACGAGGTGCGGTTGGAGTCAGCAGGATGTTGAGTTCAGCCCCATAGAAAAACTGGGACAGAAATTGATAGAAGATGCTGTAAGGTGAGGCAAGGCTCTGGGCTGCTCTAGTGACCTCACTCCCAATACTGATGGGCCCATTCTTAAGGTCGGAAATCATCCAATGTGGGGTTTGTGTGGGACTGGATTCCCCATATGTACCATTACGGTATTTTGGTACTGCATGGTATTGCGCCATGAATATACATTTAGCCCGTGATCATACTTTTTCTGATAGTTTGCGATCCGCTTTTTTAAAATACGGCCCCTTTATTTCTCAGGGATTCTGACTGATAAATGGCCCAGTGTGAATTCTAATCATCGCCAACTTACAGACTGGCGCATTTCTCACCCCTGGGAACCAGCAGCCTGGGAAGAAATCAGATTTTTATTTCTGCACCTTACAGGCTTTACAGAGTGTGTTACTGACCCAGATACGAGTCACACATGCTCGTGAATTCTCTGGCCCCTTCCTATCAGAGTTGTCAAATAACTACTGGATGGCCTGCTTGTGTCCTCTTTGACAGTGAGAAATCCCTCTCGGAATACCCTCAGAGAATCCCTAGTCAGGGCATGCTGCTGGTTCCAGAGGGGACAGTTCAGCTATCCGCTAGTCAGGGATTATAGGATCCATTCAGGATCATTACCCACAATCTGCTGGTCCCGAGGGGACAGTTACAGCTATCCGCTAGTCAGGGATTATAGGATCCATTCAGATCATTACCCACAATGCTGCTGGTCCCAGAGGGGACAGTTACAGCTATCCGCTAGTCAGGGATTATAGATCCATTCAGGTCATTACCCCCAATGCTGCTGGTTCCAGAGGGACAGTTACAGCTTCGCTAGTCAGGGATTATAGGATCCATTCGGATCATTCCCATAATGCTGCGGGTTCCAGAGGGACAGTTACAGCTATCCGCTAGTCAGGATTATAGGATCCATTCAGATCATTACCCACATGCTGCTGGTCCCAGAGGGGACAGTTCAGCTATCCGCTAGTCAGGGATTATAGGATCCATTCAGATTCATTACCACAATGCTGCTGTTCCAGAGGGGACAGTTACAGCTATCCGCTAGTCAGGGATTATAGATCCATTCAGGTCATTACCCCCAATGCTGCTGGTTCCAGAGGGGACGTTACAGCTATCCGCTAGTCAGGGATTATAGATCCATTCAGGATCATTACCCACAATGCTGCTGTTCCAGAGGGGACTTTACAGCTATCCGCTAGTCAGGATTATGATCCATTCAGGATCATTACCCACAATGCTGCTGGTCCCAGAGGGGACAGTTACAGCTATCCGCTTGTCAGGGATTATAGGATCCATTCAGGATCATTACCCACAATGCTGCTGGTTCCAGAGGGGACAGTTACAGCTATCCGCTAGTCCTGTGATTATGGATCCATTCAGGATCATTACCCACATGCTGCTGGTCCCAGAGGGACAGTTACAGCTATACCGCTTTGTCAGGGATTATAGGATCCATTCAGTGATCATTACCCACAATGCGTTGGTTCCAGAGGAGACAGTTACAGCTATCCGCTAGTCCAGGATTATAGGATCCTTCAGGATCATTACCCACAAATGCTGCTGGTTCCAGAGGGACAGTTACAACTATCCGCTAGTCAGGGATTATAGGATTCCATTCAGATCATTACCCACAATGCTGCTGGTTCAGAGGGACAGTTCACGCTATCCGCTAGTCAGGGATTATAGGATCCATCCGGATCATTACCCACAATGCTGCTGGTGTCCAGAGGAGACAGTTACAGCTATCCGCTAGTCAGGGATTAGGATCCATTCAGATCATTACCCACAATGCTGCTGGTTCCAGAGGGGACAGTTACAGCTATCCGCTAGTCAGGGATTATAGGATCCATTCAGGATCATTACCCACAATGCTGCTGGTTCCAGAGGGACAGTTACAGCTATCCGCTAGTCAGGGATTATAGGATCCATTCAGATCATTACCCACAATGCTGCTGGTTCCAGAGGGGACAGTTCAGCTATCCGCTAGTCAGGGATTATAGGATCCTTCAGGATCATTACCCACATGCTGCTGGTTCAGAGGGGACAGTTACAGCTATCCGCTAGTCAGGGATTTAGGATCCATTCAGATCATTACCCCACAATGCTGCTGGTTCCAGAGGGGACAGTTACAGCTATCCGCTAGTCACGGATTATAGGATCCATTCAGATCATTCCCACAATGCTGCTGTTCCAGAGGGGACAGTTACAGCTATCCGCTAGTCGGGATTATAGGATCCACATTCAGATCCATTACCCACAATGCTGCTGGTTCCGAGAGGGACGTTACAGCTATCCGCTAGTCAGGATTATAGGATCCATTCAGGATCATACCCCACAATGCTGCTGGTTCCCGAGGGACAGTTACACTATCCGCTAGTCAGGGATTATAGGATCTCATTCAGGATCATTACCCACAATGCTGCTGGTTCCAGAGGGACAGTTACAGCTATCCGCTATCAGGGATTATAGGATTCCATTCAGATCATTACCCACATGCTGCTGGTTCCAGAGGGGACATTACAGCTATCCGCTGATCAGGGATTATAGGATCCATTCAGATCATTACCCACAATGCTGCTGGTCCAGAGGGGACATTTACAAGCTATCCGCTAGTCCGGATTATAGGATCCATTCAGTCATTACCCACAATGCTGCTGGTTCCAGAGGGGACGTTACAGCTATCCGCTAGTCAGGGATTATAGGATCCATTCAGGATCATTACCCACAATGCTGCTGTTCCAGAGGGGACAGTTACAGCTATCCCGTAGTCAGGGATTATAGGATCCATTCAGGATCATACCCACAATGCGCTGGTTCCAGGGGGGACAGTTTACAGCTATCCGCTAGTCAGGGATTATATGGATCCATTCAGATATTACCCACAATGCTTGCTGTCCAGAGGGACAGTTTACAGCTATCCCGTAGTCAGGGATTATAGGATCCATTCAGATCATTACCCACAATGCTGTCTGGTTCCGAGGGGACAGTTTACAGCTATCCGCTAGTCAGGGATTATAGGATTCATTCAGATCATTACCCACAATGCTGCTGGTTCCAGGGGACAGTTACAGCTATCCGCTAGTCAGGGATTATAGGATCCATTCAGGATCATTACCCACAATCTGCTGGTTCCAGAGGGACAGTTACAGCTATCCGCTAGTCAGGGATTAGAGGATCCATTCAGATCATTACCACAATGCTCTGGTTCCATAGGGACAGTTACAGCTATCCGCTAGTCAGGGATTTGGATCCATTCAGATCATTACCCACAATGCTGCTGGGTTCCAGAGGGGACAGTTACAGCTATCCGCTAGTCAGGGATTATAGGATCCATTCAGATCATTACCCAATGCTGCTGGTTCCAGAGGGACAGTTTACACTACCATCGCTAGTCAGGATTATAGGATCCATTCAGTTATCATTACCCACAATCTGCTGGTTCAAGGGGGACAGTTACAGCTACCCTAGTCAGGATTAAGGATCCATTCATTCATTAACCACAATGCGCGGGTTCCAGGGGACAGTTAGCTACCGCTAGTCAGGGATTTAGGATCCATTCAGATCATACCCACAATGCTGCTGGTTCCAGGGGGACAGTTACAGCTATCCGCTAGTCAGGATTATAGGATCCATTCAGGATCATTACCCACAATGCTGCTGGTTCCAGAGGGGAACATTTACAGCTATCCGCTAGTCAGGGATTAGATCCCTTCAGATCATTACCCACAATGCTGCTGGTTCCAGAGGGGACAGTTACAGCTATCCGCTATCAGGGATATATGAATCCGTTCGATCATTACCCACAATGCTGCTGGTTCCAGAGGGGACAGTTACAGCTATCCGCTAGTCAGGGATTAGGATCCGTTCAGGATCATTACCCACAATGCTGCTGGTTCCAAGGGGACAGTACAGCTATCCCGCTAGTCAGGGATTATAGGATTCGTTCAGGATCATTACCCACAATGCTGCTGTTCCAGGGGGACAGTTACCAGCTATCCTCTAGTCAGGGATATAGGATTCTTCGGATCATACCCACAATGCTGCTGGTTCCAGAGGGACAGTTCCAGCTTCCGCTAGTCGGGATTATAGGATCCCTTCAGATCATTACCACACATGCTGCTGTTCCAGAGGGACAGTTACAGCTATCCGCTATCAGGGATTATAGGATCTATTCAGATTCATTTACCCACAATGCTGCTGGTTCCAGAGGGCAGTTCCAGCTATCCGCTAGTCAGGGATTATAGGATTCGTTCAGATCATTACCCACAATGCTGCTGGTTCCAGAGGGACAGTTAAGCTATCCGCTAGTCGGGATATAGGATCCCTTTCAGATCATTACCCACAATGCTGCTGTTCCAGAGGGGACAGTTACAGCTATCCGCTAGTCAGGGATTATAGGACTATTCAGATCATTACCCACAATGCTGCTGGTTCCAGAGGGACAGTTACAGCTATCCGCTAGTCAGGGATTATAGGATCCCATAGGTTCATTACCCACAATGCTGCTGGTTCCAGAGGGGACGTTACAGCTATCCGCTAGTCATGGGTTATAGGATCCATTCAGATCATTACCCACAATGCTGCGGTTCCAGAGGGGACCGTTACAGCTATCCGCTAGTCAAGGGATTAATAGGATCCATTCAGGATCATTACCCACAATGCTGCTGGTTCCAGAGGGTACAGTTACAGCTATCCGCTAGTCAGGATTATAGGATCCTTCATGTTTCATTACCCCCACAATGCTGCTGGTTCCAGGTGGGACAGTTACAGCTATCCGCTTGTCAGGGAATTATAGGATCCATTCAGATCATTACCCACAATGCGCTGTTCCAGGGGGGACAGTTACAGCTATCCGCTAGTCATGGATTATAGGATCCATTCAGGATCATTACCCCAATGCTGCTGGTTCCAGAGGGGAAGTTACAGCTATCCGCTAGTCAGGGATTTAGGTCGTTCAGGATCATTACCCCAATGCTGCTGGTTCCAGAGGGGACACGTTACAGCTATCCGCTAGTCAGGGATTATAGGATCCGTTCAGATCATTACCCACAATGCTGCTGGTTCCAGAGGGTACAGTTACACTATCCGCAGTCCCGGGATTATAGGATCCCTTCAGATCATTACCACAACTGGCTGGTTCCAGAGGACAGTTTACAGCTATCCGCTAGTCAGGGATTATAGGATCTATTCAGATCATTACCCACAATGCTGCTGGTTCCAGAGGGGACAGTTACAGCTATCCGCTAGTCAGGGATTATAGGATCCATTCAGGTTCATTACCCACAATGCTGCTGGTTCCGAGGGACAGTTACAGCTATCCGCTAGTCAGGATTATAGGATCCATTCAGATCATTACCCACAATGCTGCGGTTCCCAAGGGGACATTACAGCTATCCGCTATCAAGGATTATAGATCCATTCAGGTTCATTACCCACAATGCTGCTGGTTCCAGGGGGGACAGTTACAGCTATCCGCTAGTCAGGGATTATAGGATCCATTCAGATCATTACCCACAATGCTGCTGGTTCCAGGGGGACAGTTACCTATCCGCTAGTCAGGGATTATAGGATCTTCAGGATCATGACCCACAATGCTGCTGGTTCCAGAGGGGACAGTTACAGCATCCGCTAGTCAGGGATTATAGGATTCGTTCAGGATCATTCCCACATGCTGCTGGTTCCAGAGGGGACAGGTACAGCTATCCGCTAGTCCAGGGATTATAGGATCCTTCAGGATCATTACCCACAATGCTGCTGTTCCAGAGGGACAGTTACAGCTATCCGCTATTCAGGGATTATAGGATCCCTTCAGATCTTACCACAATGCCTGCTGGTTCCAGGGGGACAGTTACAGCTATCCGCTGTCAGGGATTATATGATCTATTCAATCATTAACCCCAAGCTTCTGGTGTCCAGAGGGGACAGTTACAGCTATCCGCTAGTCAGGATTATAGGGATCCATTGCGGTTCATTACCCACAATGCGGCTGGTTCCAGAGGGGACAGTTCACAGCTTCCGCTATCAGGGATAATAGGAATCCCTTTCAGATCATACCCCCCCCCCAATGCTGCTGTTCCCGAGGGGACTTACAGCTATCCGCTAGTCAGGGATTATAGGATCCATTCAGATCATTACCACAATGCTGCTGGCCCGAGGGGACAGTTCAGCTATCCGCTAGTCAGGATTATAGGATCCATTCATACATTACCACAATGCTGCTGTTTCCAGAGGGGACAGTTACAGCTTCCGCTAGTCAGGGATTATAGGATTCATTCAGTTCATTCCCCACATGCTGCTGTTCCAGAGGGGCAGTGTACAGCTATCCGCAGTCAGGGATTAAGGATCCATTCAGATTATTACCCACAATGCTGCTGGTTCCAGAGGGGACAGTTACAGCTCAACCGCTAGTCGGATTATAGATCCATTCAATTATTACCCCATGCTGCTGGTTCCAGAGGGGACAGTTACAGCTTCCGTAGTCGGGTATATGGATCCATTCAGATCATTTACCCCAAATGCTGCTGGTTCCAGCAGGGGACAGTTACAGCTATCCGCTAGTCAGGGATTATAGGATCCATCGATCATTACCCACAATGGCTGCTGGTCCCCAAGGGGAAGTTCAGCTATCCGCTAGTCAGGGATTATAGGATCCATGTCAGGATCATTACCCACAATGCTGCTGGTTCCAGAGGGGACAGTTACAGCTATCCGCTAGTCAGGGATTATAGGATCATTCAGGTTCATTACCCACAATGCTTGCTGGTCCAGAGGGGACTGTTACAGCTATCCGCTAGTCAGGGATTATAGATCCTTCGATTATTACCCACAATGCTGCTGGTTCCAGAGGGGACAGTTCCAGCTATCCGCTAGTCGGGATTAATAGATCCATTCAGATTATTACCCACAATGCTGCTGGTTCCAAGGGACAGTTTCAGCTATCCTGTAGTCAGGGATTATAGATCCATTCAGATTATTCCCACACATGCTGCTGGTTCCAGAGGGACAGTTACGCTATCCGCTAGTCAGGGTTATAGGATCACCTTCAGATCATTACCCACAATGCTGCTGGTTCCAGGGGGAACATTTACAGCTATCCGCTAGTCAGGGATTTAGGATCCGTTCAGGATCATTACCCACAATGCCTGCTGGTTCCAGAGGGGACAGTTACGCTAATCCGCTAGTCGGGATTATGGATCCTTCAGATCATTACCCCCAATGCTGCTGGGTTCCAGAGGGACAGTTACAGCTATCCGCTAGTCAGGGATATAGGATCCATTCAGTTTTACCCACAATGTGCTGTTCCAAGTGGGACAGTTACAGCTATCCGCTAGTCAGGGATTATAGGATCCCATTCATATCATTACCACCAATGCTTCTGGTTCCAGGGGGACAGTTACAGCTATCCGCTAGTCAGGGATGTCTAGGATCCGTTTCAGGATCATTAACCCACATGCTGCGGTTCCAGAGGGACAGTTTACAGCTATCCGCTAGTCCAGGATTATAGGATCATTCCAGGATCATTACCCACATGCTGCTGGTTCCATGGGGCATTACACTATCGCTAGTCAGGATTATGGTCCATTCGATCATTACCACAATGCTGCTGGTTCCAGAGGGACAGTTACAGCATCCGCTAGTCAGGATTATAGATCCATTCAATCATTACCCACAATGCGCTGGTTCCAAGGGACATTTACAGCTATCCCTAGTCAGATTATAGGATCCATTCAGATCATTACCCACAATGCTGCCTGGTATCTCAGAGGGGACAGTTTACAGCTATCCGCTAGTCAGGGATTATGTATCCATTCAGATCATTACCCCAATGCTGCTGGTTCAGAGGGACAGTTACAGCTATCCGCTAGTCAGGATTTATAGGATCCATTCAGGATCATTACCCACATGCTGCTGGTTCCAGAGGGGACAGTTACAGCTATCTGCTATGTCAGGGGATTATAGGATCCATTCAGGATCATTACCCACAATGCGCTGGTTCCAGAGGGGACGTTAACAGCTATCCGCTAGTCAGGGATTATAGGAACGTTCAGGATCATTACCCACAATGCTGCTGGTTCCAGAGGGGACAGTTCCAGCTATCCGCTAGTCAGGGATTATAGTAAACATTCAGGATCTTACCCACAATGCTGCTGGTTCCAGAGGGGACAGTTACAGCTATCCGCTAGCAGGTGATTATAGGATCCATTCAGGATCATTACCCACAATGCTGCTGGTCCAGAGGGGACAGTTACAGCTATCCGCTAGTCGGGATTATAGGATTCTCAGTGTTATTACCCACAATGCTTGCTGGTTTCCAGAGGGACGTTACAGCTATCCGCTACGGGATTATAGGATATCCATTCAGATTATTCCTATACCCACAATGCTGCTTTCCAGAGGGGACAGTTTACAGCTATCCGCTTCAGGATAATAGTGATCACTTCAGATTACTACCCACAATGCGCTGGTTCCAGAGGGACAGTTTCAGCTATCCGCTAGTCGGATTATAGATCCTATCAGCTTATTACCCACAATTGCTGCTGGTTCCAGAGGGACAGTTACGCTATCCGCTAGTCAGGGATTATATAGATCCATTCAGATTCATTACCCACAATGCTGCTGGTTCCAGGGGGGACAGTTATCAGCTATCCGCTATCAGGATTAGGATCCATTCAGATCATTACCCACAATGCTTCTGGTTCCATAGGGGAACAGTTATCAGCTATCCGCTAGTCAGGGATTATAGGATCCGTTCAGATCATTACCCAACAGGCGGCTGGTTCCAGAGGGACAGTTACAGCTATCCGCTAGTCAGGGATTATAGGAATCCATTCAGATTATTACCCACATGCTGCTGGTTTCCAATGGGGACATTACAGCTATCACGCTAGTCCGGGATTATAGATCCATTCGATCATTACCCCAATGCGCTGGTTCAGGGGGGAACAGTTACCCGCTATCCGCTAGTCAGGGATTATAGGATCTGTCAATCATTACCCACAATGCTGCGGGTTCCAAGGGACAGTTACGGCATCCGCTAGTCAGGATTATGGGCTCCATTCAGGTCATACCCACAATGCTGCTGGTTCCAGAGGGGACAGTTACAGCTATCCGCTATTCAGGATTATAGGATCCATTCAGATCATTAACCCACAATGCTGCTGGTTCCAGAGGGACAGTTAACAGCTATCCCCTTGTCAGGGATATAGGATCCATTAGATCATTACCCACATGCTGCTGGTTCCAGAGGGACAGTTACAGCTATCCGCTGTCAGGGATTATAGGATCCATTCAATCATTACCCCATTCTGCTGCTGGTTCCGAGGGACAGTTACAGCTATCCGCTAGTCAGGGATTATAGATCCGTTTCAGATCATTACCACAATGCTGCTGGTTCCAGAGGACAGTTACGCTATCCGCATAGTCAGGGATTAATAGGATCCGTTCAGATCATTACCCACAATGACTGCGGTTCCAGAGGGACAGTTACAGCTATCCGCTAGTCAGGGATTATAGGATCTTCAGGATCTTACCCACAATGCTGCTGGTTCCAGAGGGACGTTACAGCTATCCGCTAGTCAGGGATTAGAGGATCCGTTACAGATCATACCACAATCTGCTGTTCCAGAGGGGACAGTTACAGCTTCCGCTATCAGGGATTATAGGATCCATTCAGGATCATTACCCACACATGCTGCTGGTTCCAGAGGGGACAGTTACAGCTATCCGCTAGTCAGGGATTATAGGATCCATTCAGATCATTACCCACAATGCTCTAGGTTCCAGAGGGGACAGTTAACGCTATCCGTATTCAGGGATTATAGGATCCTTCAGATCATTACCCACATGCTGCTGGTTCCAGAGAGACAGTACACTACCGCTATCAGGGATTATAGGACCATCAATCATTACCCCCACTGCGCTGGTTCCAGGGGACAGTTACAGCTATCCGCTAGTCAGGGATTATGGATCCATTCAGATCATTACCCACAATGCTGCTGGTTCCAGAGGGACAGTTACAGCTATCCGCTAGTCAGGGATTATAGGACTACTTCAGATCATTACCCACAATGCTGCTGGTTCCAGAGGGGACAGTACCCTACCGCTAGTCAGGGATTATAGGATCCATTCAGATCATTACCCACAATGCTGCTGGTTCCAGGAGGGGACAGTTACGCTATCCGCTAGTCAGGGATTAGGATCCATTCAGATCATTACCCACATGCTGCTGGTTCCAGAGGGGACAGTTCCCAGCTATCTAATCCCTAGTATGATTATAGGATCCATTCAGGATCATTACCCACAATGCTGCGCGTTCCAGAGGGACAGTTACACTATTCTCTAGGCGGATTATAGGATCGTTCAGATCATACCCCAATGCTGCTGGTTCAGAGGGGACAGTTTACAGCTATCCGCTAGTCAGGGATTAATAGATCCGTTCAGGATCATTCCCACATTCGCTGGTTCCAGAGGGACAGTTTACAGCTATCCGCTAGTCAGGGATTATAGGATCCGTTCAGGATCATACCCCATGCTGCTGGTTCCAGAGGGGACAGTTACAGCTATCCGCTAGTCAGGATTATAGGATTCGTTCAGGATCATTACCCACAATGCTGCTGGTTCCAGAGGGACAGTTTACAGCTATCCGCTAGTCAGGGATATAGATCGTTCAGGATCATTACCCACAATGCTGCTGGTTTCCAGAGGGGACAGTTACAGCTTCCCTAGTCAGGGATTATAGGATCCCTTCAATCATTACCCACAATGCTGCTGGTTCCGAGGGGACAGTTACAGCTATCCTCTAGTCAGGGATTAATGATCTATTCAGATCATTACCCACATGCTGCTGGTTCCAGAGGGGACAGTTACACAGCTAATCCGCTAGTAGGGATTATAGGATCCATTTCAGGTTCATTACCCACAATGCTGCTGGTTCCAGAGGGAACGTTACCTATCCGCTAGTCAGGGATTATAGGATCCATTCAGATCATTACCACCACATGCTGCTGGGTTCCAAGGGGACAGTTACAGCTATCCGCTAGTCAGGATTATGGATCCATTCAGTATCATTACCACAATGCTGCTGGTTCCAGAGGGGACAGTTACAGCTATCCGCTAGTCAAGGATATAGGATCCATTCAGGTTCATTACCCACATCGCTGCTGGTTCCAGGGGGAACGTTACAGCTATCCGCTAGTCGGGATTATAGGATCCATTCAGATCATTACCCAAATGCTGCTGGTTCCAGGGGGGACAGTTACACTTATCCGCTATAGGGATTATATATCCTTCAGGATCATTACCCACAATGCTGCTGGTTCCAGAGGGGACAGTTACAGCTATCCGTAGTCAGGGTTATAGGATTCGTTCAGGATCATTACCCACATGCTGCTGGTTCCAGAGGGACAGTTACAGCTATCCGCTAGTCAGGGATTATAGGATTCATTCAGTTCATTACCACAATGCTGCTGGTTCCAGGGGGACATTACAGCTACCGCTAGTCAGGGATTATAGGACCATTAGATCATTACCCACAATGCTGCTGGTTCCAGAGGGGACAGTTACAGCTATCCGTAGTCGGGATTATAGGATCCATTCAGATTATTACCCACAATGCTGCTGGTTCCAGAGGGGACATTCAGCTACCCCTAGTCAGGATTATAGATCCATTCAGATCATTACCCACAATGCTGCTGGTTCAGAGGGGACAGTTACAGCTATCCGCTAGTCAGGATTATAGGATCCTTCAGATCATTACCCACAATGCTGCGGTCCCAGAGGGGACAGTTACAGCTATCCGCTAGTCAGGGATTATAGGATCCATTCAGGATCATTACCCACAATGCTGCTGGTTCCAGAGGGGGCAGTTACAGCTTCGCTAGTCAGGATTATAGGATTCATTCAGTTCATTCCCACAATGCTGCTGGTTCCAGAGGGACAGTTTACAGCTATCCGCTAGTCAGGGATTATGGATTCCATTCAGATTATTACCCACAATCTGCTGGTTCCAGAGGGGACAGTTACAGCTATCCGCTAGTCAGGGATTATAGGATCCATTCAGATTTACTACCACAATGCTGCTGTTTCCAGGGTAACGTTTCAGCTATCCTCTAGTCAGGGATTATAGGATCCCTTCAGATTATACCCACAATGCTGCTGGTTCCAGAGGGAAGCATTACAGCTTCCGCTAGTCAGGGATTATAGGATCCATTCAGATCATCCCACAATGCTGCTGGTTCCAGGGGGGACAGTTACAGCTATCCTCTAGTCAGGATTATAGGATCCTTCAGGATCATTACCCACAATGCTGCTGGTTCCAGAGGGGACATTTACAGCATCCGCTAGTCAGGGATTATAGGATCCTTCAGATCATTCCCCACAATGCTGCGGGTTCCAAGGAGGGAAGTTACAGCTATCCGCTATCGGATTATAGGATCCATTCAGATTATTACCCCCAATGCTGCTGGTTCCAGAGGGACAGTTACAGCATCCGCAGTCAGGGATTATAGGATCCATTCAGATCATTACCCACAATGCTGCTGGTTCCAGGGGGACAGTTACAGCTATCCGCTAGTCAGGATCATAGGATCCGTTCAGGATCATTACCCACAATGACTGCTGGTTCCAGACGGGGACAGTTACAGCTATCCGCTAGTCAGGATTATAGGATCCATTCAGGAATCATTACCCACAATGGCTGCTGGTTCGCAAGGGGACAGTTAACAGCTATCCTCTAGTCAGGGATTAATGATCCATTCAGATCAGTTACCCACAATGCTGCGGGTTCCAGAGGGGACATTTACAGCTATTCCGCTAGTCAGGATTATAGATCCATTCAGATCATTACCCAAATGCTGCGTTCCAGAGGGGACAGTTTACAGCTATCCGCTAGTCATGATTATAGGATCCATTCAGTATCATTACCCACAATGCTGCTGTTCCAGAGGGGACAGTTACAGCTATCCGTAGTCGGGGGATTAAGGATCCATTCAGATCATTACCCACAATGCTGCTGGTTCCAGTCGAGGGACAGTTACAGCTATCCGCCTCAGGGATTATAGGATCCATTCAGGATTCATTACCCACAATCTGCTGGTTCGAGGGGACAGTTTACAGCTATCTGCTAGTCAGGGATATAGGATCCATTCATATCATTACCCCAATGCTGCTGGTTCCAGGGGACAGTACAGCTATCCCTAGTCAGGGATTAAGGATACGTTCAGGATCATTACCCACAATGCGCTGGTTCCAGAGGACAGTTACAGCTATCCGCTAGTCAGGGATTATAGGATCCATCAGTATCATTAACCCAGCAATGCTGCTGGTTCCAGAGGGGACAGTTACAGCTATCCGCTATCAGGGATTATTAGGATCCATTCAGATCATTACCCCACAATGCCTGCTGGTTCCAGAGGGGACAGTTACAGCTATCCCGCTAGTCAGGGATTATAGGATCTCATTCAGGTTCATTACCCAACAATGCTGCGGTTTCCAGGGGGTCAGTTACAGCCTATCCGCTAGTCAGGGATTATGGATCCTTCAGATTATTACCCACAATGCTGCTGGTTCCGAGGGGACAGTTACAGCTACCGCTAGTCAGGGATTATAGGATCCATTCAGATTACTACCCACAATGCTGCTGGTTCCAAGGGGACAGTTTCACTATCCGCTAGTCAGGATTATAGATCCATCAGATTATTACCCCAATGCTGCGGGTTCCAGAGGGGACAGTTACAGCTATCCGCTAGTCAGGGATTATAGGATCCCATTCAGAATCATTACCCACAATGCTGGCTGGTTCCAGGGGGGACAGTTCAAGCTATCCGCTAGTCAGGGATTATAGATCCGTTCAGGATCATTACCACAATGCTGCTGGTTCCAGAGGGGACAGTTAACAGCTATCCTCTAGTCCAGGGATTATAGAATACTTCAGATCATTACCCACAATGCTGCTGGTTCCAGAGGGGACAGTTTACAGCTCCGCTAGTCGAGGGATTATAGGATCCATTCAGATTATTACCCACAATGCTGCTGGTTCTAGAGGGGACAGTTACCAGCTTACCGCTAGTCGGGTATTTAGGATCCATTCAGATCATTACCCACAATGCTGCTGGTTCCAGGGGGACAGTTACAGCTATCCGCTAGTCAGGGATTATAGGATCCGTTCAGGATCATTACCCACAATGCTGCTGGTTCCAGAGGTGGACATTACGGCTATCCTCTAGTCAGGATTATAGGATCCATTCAGGATCATTACCCACAAGCGCTGCTGGTTCCAGAGGGGACAGTTACAGCTATCCGCTTAGTCAGGATTATAGGATCCATTCAGATCATTACCCCAATGCTGCTGTTTTCCAGAGGGGACAGTTACACGCTATCCGCTGGTCAGGGATTATAGGACCCATTCAGATCATTACCCACATGCTGCTGGTTCCAGAGGGACAGTTACAGCTATCCGAAGTCAGGGATTATAGGATCCATTCAATCATTCCCCACATGCTCTGGTTCCAGAGGGGACAGTTTACGCTATCCTCTAGTCGGGGATTAATGGATCCTTCAGATCATTACCCCAATGCTGTCGTTCCAAGGGGACAGTTCAGCTATCCGCTAGTCAGGGATTATAGATCCATTCAGATCTTACCCACACATGGCTGCTGGTTCCAGAGGGGACGTTACAGCTATCCGCTAGTCAGGATTATAGGATCCAGTTCAGGTCATTACCCCATGCTGCTGGTTCCGAGGGGACAGTTACAGCTATCCGCTAGTCAGGGGATTATAGATCCTTCAGGATCATCCCCACATGCTGCTGGTCCAGGGGACAGTTACAGCTATCCGCCTAGTCAGGATTTAGGATCCATTCAGGATCATTACCCACAATGCTGCTGGTTCCAGTAGGGACAGTTCACGCTATCCGCTAGTCAGGGATTATAGGATCCTTCAGATCATTACCCCAATGCTGCTGTTCCAGAGGGGACAGTTACGGCTATCCGCTAGTCAGGGATTATAGGATCCATTCTATCATACCCACAACTGCTGCTGTTTCCAGAGGGACAGTTCCACTAGCCGCTAGTCAGGGATTATAGATCCATTCGATCATTACCCACAATGCTGCGGGTTCCAGAGGAGACAAGTTCACAGATATCCCGCTAGTCAGGATTATCGGATCCCATTCAGATCATACCCACAATGCTTGCTGGTTCAGAGGGGACAGTTACCCAGCTATCCGAGTCAGGGTTATAGGATCCATTCAGATCATTACCCCAATGCTGCTGGTTCCAGAGGGGACAGTTACAGCTATCCGCTAGTCAGGGATTATAGGATCCATTCAGATCATACCCACAATGCTGCTGGTTCCAGAGGGGACGTTACAGAGCTATCGCGTAGTCAGTGATTATAGGATCCATTCAGATCATTACCCCAATGCTGCTGGTTCCAGAGGGACATTTACAGCTATCCGCTAGTCCAGGGATTATAGGATCCATTCAGATCATTATTACCCACAATGCCGTGCTGGTTCCAGAGGGACATTACATCTATCCGCTATCAGGATTATAGGATCCATTCAGTATCATTACCCACAATGCTGCTGGTTCCAGGGGGGACAGTTACAGCTATCCGCTATCAGGGATTATAGGATCCATTCAGGTTCATTACCACAGATGCTGCAGGTTCGAGCAGGGACAGTTACAGCTATCCGCTAGTCAGGGATTATAGGATCCGATTCAGGTTCATTACCCACAATGCTGCTGTTCCAGAGGGGACAGTTACAGCTATCGCTATCAGGGATTATAGGATCCATTCAATCATTACCCACAATGCTGCTGGTTCCAGAGGGGACAGTTACAGCTATCCGCTAGTCAGGGATTATGGATCCATTCAGATCTTACCCACAATGCTGCTGGTTTCAGAGGAACAGTTCAGCTATCCGTCTAGTCAGGGATTATAGAATCCATTCAGATCATTACCCACAAGCTGCTGTTTCCAGCGGGACAGTTACAGCTATCCGCTAGTCAGGGATTATAGGCTCCATTCAGATCATTACCCACAATGCTGCTGGTTCCAGAGGGGGCAGTTACAGCTACCGCGTTCAGGATTTAGGATCCTTCAGATCATTACCCACAATGCTGCTGGTTCCAGAGGGACAGTTACAGCTATCCGCTAGTCAGGGATTATAGGATTCGTCAGTGTTCATTACCCACAATGCTGTTGTTCCAGAGGGACAGTTTACGCTTCCGCTAGTCAGGGATTATAGGATCCATTCAGGATCATTTACCCACAATGCTGCGGGTTCCAGAGGGACAGTTACACGCTATCCGCTAGTAAGGGATTATAGGATTTTTCAGGTCATTCCCACAATTGTTTGGTTCCACAGGGGACAGTTACACTATCCCGCTAGTCAGGGATTTATAATTCGTTCAGGTTCATTACCCACAATGCTGTTTGTTCCAGAGGGGACAGTTACAGCTATCCGCTAGTCAGGGATTATAGGATTCGTTCAGGTTCATTACCCACAATGCTGCTGGTTCCAGAGGGGACAGTTACAGCTATCCGCTAGTCAGGGATTATAGGATCCATTCAGGTTCATTACCCACAATGCTGCTGTTCCAGAGGGGACAGTTACAGCTATCCGCTAGTCAGGGATTATAGGATCCATTCAGGTTCATTACCCACATGCTGCTGGTTCCAGAGGAGACAGTACAGCAATCCGCTATCAGGATTATAGGATCCATTCAGATTCATACCCCCAGACTGCGGTTCAGAGGGACAGTACAGCTATCCGTCTAGTCAGGAGTATAGGATCCATTCAGGTTCATTACCCCAATGCTGCTGGTTCAGAGGAGACAGTTAACAGCTATCCGCTAGTCAGATTATAGGATCCATTCAGGTTCATTACCCCACAATGCGTCTGGTTCCAGAGGGGACAGTTACAGCATCCGCTAGTCAGGGATTATAGGATCCATTCAGTTCATTACCCACAATGCTGCTGGTTCCAGAGGAGACGTTACAGCTATCCGCTATCGAGGATTATAGGATCCATTCGATCATTACCCACAATGCTGCTGGTTCCAGAGGGGACCGTTTACAGCTATCCGCTAGTGGGATTTAAGGATTCGTTCAGGATCATTACCACAATGCTGCTGGTTCCAGAGGGGCAGTTTACAGCTATCCGCTAGTCAGGGATTATAGGATTCGATTCAGTATCATTACCCCAATGCTGCTGGTTCCAGAGGGACAGTTTACAGCTATCCGCTATTCAGGGATTATAGGATCCATCGATCATTACCCACATGTCTGCTGGTCCAGAGGGGACAGTTATCAGCTATCCGCTAGTCAGGGATTATAGATCCATTCAGGTATCATTACCCACAATGCTGCTGGTTCCAGAGGGGACAGTTACAGCTATCCGCTAGTCAGGGATATAGGATCCATTCAGGATCATTACCCACAATGCTGCTGGTTCCAGAGGGGACAGTTACAGCTATCCGCTAGTCAGGGATTATAGGATTCATTCAGGATCATTACCCACAATGCTGCTGGTTCCAGAGGGACAGTTACAGCTATCTCTAGTCAGGGATTATAGGATCCATTCAGATCATTACCCACAATGCTTCGGTTCCATCCAGAGGAGACAGTTACAGCTATCGCTAGTCAGGATTATATATCCATTCAGATCATTACCCACAATGCTCGCTGGTTCCAGGGGGGACAGTTACAGCTATCCGCTAGTCAGGAATTAATAGGTCCATCTCGGATCATTACCACAAATGCTGCTGGTTCCAGAGGGACGGAGTACAGCTATCCGCTAGTCAGGATTATAGACCATTCGATTATTACCACAATTGCTGGGTTTCCAGAGGGGACAGTTACAAGCT
The DNA here is from genome assembly GCA_019447015.1 of Hymenochirus boettgeri. NCBI lineage: Eukaryota > Metazoa > Chordata > Amphibia > Anura > Pipidae > Hymenochirus > Hymenochirus boettgeri. Next base: position 151,424,561 of record CM033477.1, on the reverse strand, counting down.
ATCCGCTAGTCAGGGATTAAGGATCCATTCATATTATACCACCCACATGCGCTGGTTCCAGAGGGGACAGTTCCCGCTATCCGCTAGTCAGGATTATAGATCCTTATTCAGATATTTATTACCCACATGCTGCTGGTCCATAGGGGACAGTTACACTATCCGCTAGTCAGAGGATTATGGATCCATTCAGGTCATTAACCCACAATGCATGCTGGTTCAGAGGGGACAGTTACAGCTATCCACTAGTCAGGGATTATAGATCCTTCAGATCATTACCCACAATCTGGCTGGTTCCAGAGGGACAGTTACAGCTATCCGCTAGTCAGGATAATAGGATCCATTCAATTATTACCTACAATGCTGCTGGTTCCGGGGGGACAGTTACAGCTATCCGCTAGTCAGGGATTATAGGATTCATTCAGTTCATTACCCACAATCTGCCTGGTTCCAGAGGGGACATTTACAGCTATCCGCTAGTCAGGGATTATAGGATCCATTCAGATTATTACCCACAATGCTGCTGGTTCCAGGGGGGACAGTTACAGCTATCCGTAGTCAGGGATATAGGATCCATTCAGATCATTACCACAATGCTCTGGTTCCAGAGGGGACAGTTTACAGCATCCGCTAGTCGGATTATAGGATCCATTCAGATTATACCTACAATGCTCTGGTTCCAGGGGGACAGTTACGCTATCCCTAGTCAGGGATATAGGATCCATTCAGATTATTACCTACAATGCTGCTGGTTCCAGGGGGACAGTTACAGCTATCCGCTAGTCAGGGATTATAGGATCCTTCAGATATTACCTACAGCTGCTGTTTCCAGGGGGGACACGTTACCCTATCCGTCTAGTCAGGAGTTGATAGGATCCATTTCAATCATTACCCCACATGCTGTGGTTCACAGAGGGGACAGTTACACAGCTATCCGCTAGTCAGGGATTATAGGATCCATTCGATCATTACCCCAATGCCGGTTTCCAGAGGGGACAGTTACAGCTTCTCCGTAGTCAGGGATTATAGGATCCATTCAGATCATTACCCACATTGCCCTGGTTCCAGAGGGGACAGTTACAGCTATCCGCTAGTCAGGGTTATAGATCCATTCAGGATCATTACCCACAATGCTGCTGGTTCCAGAGGGGACAGTTACAGCTATCCGCTAGTCAGGGATTATAGGATTCTTCAGATCATTACCACATGCGTGCTGGTTCCAGGGGGGACAGTTACAGCTATCCGCTAGTCAGGGAATTATAGGATCCATTCAGATCATTACACAATGCTGCTGGTTCCAGAGGGGACATTACAGCTACCGCTAGTCAGGGAATTATGATCCAATTCAGGTCATTACCCCAATGCTGCTGTTCCAGAGGGGACAGTTACAGCTATCCGCTAGTCAAGGGATTATAGGATCCTCGGATCATTACCCACCAATGCTGCTGGTTCCAGAGGGGACAGTTACAGCTATCCGCTAGTCAGGGATTATAGGATCCATTCAGACATTACCCCCAATGCTGCTGGTTCCAGGGGGAGACGTTACAGCTACTCTAGTCAGGATTATAGGATCCTTCAGATCATTACCCACAATGCTGCTGGTTCAGGGGGACAGTTACAGCTATCCGCTAGTCAGGGATTATAGGATCCTTCAGGATCATTACCCACAATGCTGCTGGTTCAAGGGGCAGTTACAGCTATCCGCTAGTCAGGATTATAGATCCATTCAGATTATTACCCACAATGCTGCTGTTCAAGGGGGACGTTACAGCTATCCGCTAGTCAGGATTATAGATCCATTCAGATCATTACCCCACATGCTGCGGTTCCAGAGGGACAGTTTACAGCTATCCCTAGTCGGGATTATAGGATCCATTCGATCATTACCCACAATGCTGCTGGTTCAAGGGGACAGTTACAGCTATCGCTCTGTCGGGTTATAGGATCCATTCAATCAATTACCCACAATGCTGCTGGGTTCCAGAGGGTACAGTTACAGCTATCTGCTAGTCAGGGATTATAGATCGTTCAGGATATATACATTTCAAAATCTGATCTAATAAAATCTATTTTTTAGATATGAATTTGAAACGATTATTTCTGGCGCATACAGTTGGTATGGGGCATTGACGACCGATCCCCACACTGTTTTTTACTGTCGCTGTATTACCCACATATTCACATGAGATCATCATGAATTGCATGTATATTGGCCGCCTTTACCCATCACAATCCTATATGATGCCATAAAGAATAAAAAAGTAAAAGGAACTTCAATTTGCTGCACTTGCCAAACTGTAGTACCAACCTCATGCCAGGAATTGTGGAACAGTAATTACATGAGGGCATAGTGGAGCCACAAAACATCCTATCAGCCTTTGAATCATGAACTGCAATTCCCCGCATTCTTACTGAGTTTTCCTTCAATTGATACAAAGAATTGTCATTTTTAAAAAGTTATTGCCTAATTTTTGGCTAATTAAAGGTTAAAGGGCATGTCCACCCCAAAATTATAATTTAGAGCCAACTACTGGCCCCACTCTGTATGGAAAAATCCTTACCTTACATCCCAATCCAATGTTGCCCCGTAATGCCCACCAAATCCAGAAAACCGGCCACCAGGATTCGCCTAGCAGAGGGGGAAATGTTTCTGCCTCTGAGGCTTTCTCTGAGAGTTTTTGTGGCATGCCTGAGCAGCCCTCCCCTCTCCCTCCCCCCTATGTAAATTCCTTTTACTATGTTCATAGTGGCAGCTCCCCCAGCCCAACCGTATTAATATTATTTTGCAGAAAGTCCCCCATCCGTTCCTTCCTCTATCCTCTCCGCATTCTTGAACTGCAGCAGCCTTGCTTTCGGTGATTGGCTGCCTTCAGCCAATCCTGGAACGCGGCTGCCAGTCCCGCCACACCATGCTTGCAGTTCCATGCACAGCAAGGGGCCGTTGCAGTGCGGTCAGAGGATTGAGGGAGTTAAGTAAAGATTTGGGGAGTTTCTGCAATAATCTACTAATGCGGTTTGGGGCTGGGGGCGCTAGCACTATAACATATTAAAGTTATTTAAAGGGTGTGACATGCCCTTTAAGCATTTGGACAGACCTAAGCTTGTACAGAAATACAGATTAAATGATCCTGTAGGCTTATACTCTCTGGGTCGTACCTACAAACGTTGCTGTCATTACTGATCTTGTGGGTTTAGAAATGTAGACGCAACGCATAAATTGCTACGCTATTGATATTTCATGGCTCCGTGGAATTTTTTTAAATGAACTTTCCCGATACATGTATGTAAATTCTAGGGCCATGTTCATAGGCTCGGTATTACTTTGTAGCGATACCACACCTTTAATGATCGTTTAATGATCCTTAAGCAAGCATCTAGATAACGAGCGAAATCTGGACCGCTCTCAGAGATTATGCGATTCCCATAGAAACCATTGAGGCAGTTTCGGCAACTTATGGTAATTTTTTATATCAACGAACGCTTGCCATAAATGTACGATGCGGTCGTACAATTTTACTGCCGCCATCACAATTTACCGCTAATGTGCGATACCACGCGTTTATAAATATGGCCCCTAATTCTTTGTGGTATTCATGGCGATAAACAAAAGGTATCATCAATGTGTGTGTTTGTGCTGCAGATTTTAAAAAAACTAATAATGCCAATTAATAGGACATTGTTTGTTTTTTTACTTACCCTGTTATATTTGGCTGTCGACAATGAATTAAAGGCAGGTCAGTTGGTGTTGTACTCGTGTCAGGTTCGGGGATAAAAGACTAACTTTTTTGCTGACTTGGTCAAAAGTGTTTTTTTATTATACTTACTATTAAAATATGATTGTCACACGAATATGGTGTGTGTACCTGTTTCCAGGGTTGAAGTTAAAAAACACAAACTTTTTGATTATTGATCAAATTTATTTTTTACTATAGTTACCCTTTAAGTACTGTCAGCCACATAAATGGAAGGGTAGGTCAGTAGGTGTGTGTCCCTGTCCTGTTGGGGGTTAAAAAAACTAATTTGTTGATGTTGGTCAATCAGTTTTTTTTTTTTTACTATAGTTACCATTTAAATATGGCCTGCTATGAACATGGAGGGTAGGTAATAGGCTTGTGTACTGGATCCGTTGAAAGTTAAAAAAAAAAGACTTTTTTGATTATGGATCATAATTATTTTTTTTCCTTTAACGTATTACTATGGCAGCCATACTTTAAGTATGGCATGCCATAGTAATGGAATAAGTAAACTCAAGTATGTGTGTGTAACCTTTTGGGATGGTTGAGGGGGTATGTCTTTTTTTGTTTACAACCCTACACTATCTTTTTATGAGGATAAATCTAAATAGTTTTTTTGACTTTAGTTACCCTTAAGTATGGCTGCCACAAGAATGGAATAAGTACATCAGTAGGTGTTGTACCGGGGATGGTTGAGGGGTATGTTTTTTTTGTGTTATAACCATAAAACTATCTTTTTATTGAGGCTAATCAAAATTAGAGTTTTTTTAAATTTACCTTTAAGAGGGGCTTGACACCTTACCCACCCTGCCCTTATGTTCCAATTCTATATCAATAGAGCTCTGATAAAGGGGAGGGGCTTGACACCTTACCCACCCTAATTCTATATCCAATAGAGCTCTGATAAAGGGGAGGGGCTCCACACCTTACCCACCCTGCCCTTATGTTCCAATTCTATATCCAACAGAGCTTTGATAAAGGGGGAGGGGCTCGACACTCTACACACCCTGTCCTTATTTTACAATTCTATATCCAATAGAGCTCTGATAAAGGGGGAGGGGCTCGACACTCTACACACCCTGTCCTTATGCTCCAATTCTATATCCAACAGAGCTTTGATAAAGGGGAGGGGCTCGACACTCTACACACCCTGCCCTTATGTTCCAATTCTATATCCAATAGAGGGGCTTGACACCTTACCCACCCTGCCCTTATGTTCCAATTCTAGAAACCTTTCTTCTCTATGGAACAACCCCCTAACAAACTTGTCAATCTGCCTGCATATTCAGCCCTCCATTCCCCTTATTAATTTGTTGCCCTTCTCTAACGCCTCAATTTCCAAGATGTCCCTTTTGGATATGGGTTCCAAAACTGCACAATAACTGCACCGCATATCCAAATTAGCCTTACCAGTGCCTTTGTAAAGAGTGGAGAATAATATTTTTCTCTCTCTTTAAAAACATAATAATATCTGCTAGCTCCAGCCATTACTGCCTTTTGCTAGGTGTGCACAAGATATTTAAACCCCAAATGCCAAAAAAAAAATCCCCCCACCTTACATTTATCAACATTGATTTCATCTGACAGCTGCTGCCCCTATTTAAATAATCTATCTAGGTCCAGATGCTCCTCAATGCCCCTTCTAATCATTGAGAACCATTAAAAAAAAAAGAAAGTGGCCTTAGTATCAGACCCTGATGCACTCCACATAGAACTTTATCCCACATATATGTAGCCCCATTGACCACCACTCTCTTTTTACGACCAATAACCAATTCTCTATCCTCCATCGTACAAAGGCTTTTTTCTAGGCCAACCTCCTCATTTTATACATTAGTCACTCTATGGGTGGCACAGTATCAAAATTTTTTTGGCATGCAACGTCCAATTATACCACATCCACTGTGCGTTCCTGAATCTAAATTCTTACTCCCTTCATCATAAAAAACAAGTACATTTGTCCTGACAGGATCTATTTTTTCTAATAAATCCCCTAGCTGACTACACTAATACGATCATTTCCTGACGTCAAGATATGATCCCGTAACAAAGTTTCCAACACCTTTTTTACCACTGATGTTAGTTTAACAAGTTCTGTAGTTACCAGTCTGGTAATTACTCCTTTTTAACGACTTACCTCGATACTTTAATATTCCGTATTTATACCCTTCTTATCTATTACTGTCCCTGCTATAAACGCCTAGATCTTTATAGTCAATAACCGATGAAAAAAAAAAACATTTATCCCATTCGCCTTTTTGGCTCCTCTATAACCAATCTCAGATCCCCTTATTTTAAATGGTATGTCCACCCTCAAATTAGTTTTTAATATGATGTTCCCCCATTTCTTCCAGCCCCACCCGCATATATTTATTTTCCACAAAGCCCCCCAAACTCTTACTTACCAGCCCCTCTTCCTCCGTCCGCACTGCCGGCCCTCTGCTTGCGAGAATGCAAAGCGAGGGACGGTCCGGCAGTCGCGTCTGTGATTGGCTGACGGCAGCCAATCCCGGACGCGGCTGCCCAGTCCATTCATTCAGCGGAGGACAGAGGAGAGGTAAGTAAGAGTTTGGGGAGCTTTTGGAAAATAAACAATAGCGGTTGGGGCTGGCCGACATGGGGGACCAACATATTAGGGGGTTTTAATGCTATGGTGAGGGAGAGTAGAAACGTGAGGGGAGGAGGGAGGGGGGAAATGGCTTCAGTACGCATGAACAAATATCTACCGGAGGCAGGTAGCAGCAGAGCCCTGCTATCCTCCTGTGTTAGTTTTGGGGACTTTGGGGGGGGGGGTCCTACGGATAACCCTATGGAGCTGGGATGTGAGGTAAGGATTACACTACACTACATGTTGGTAGCCATTACTGGGGGGATTATAGTTTTGGGAGTGGACATATGCCCTTTAATGGTCCCAATTCTCAGTCCTCAATCTTTTTTACTATTGATATCTAAAAAACATTTTGTGGTTTGAACTTGTTGCTTTTTGCAGCTATCCGTATTTTTTTTTTCTATTTTGCTAGTTTAATTGCTTTCTGCATTGTTTATTTACACGCTTTTTATATTCCTGTAGACTGTTCTGTTCCCTCTATTTCACACATTTCAAAGCCTTTTTTTTTTCCCATTTCCTCTTTTTACCTGAGCATTAAGCCATGCAGAAGAGGACATCATTTCCTATTTTTACACTTGTTTCCCTAAGGTATACATTTAGAATGTTATGTAGTTTAATATCCCTTTAAAAGCAGTCCACTTCTGCTCAATATCTTTACCTAGGACAATTTCCCCCAGTCTAATGAGCAGAAGTGATTCCTTTAACAGCATAAAATGAGCTTCCTAAAGTTTAAAAGTTTTGTTAACCCAGTGCACTTTGTTTTTTGCAACCTATATTAAATGACACTATATCATGTTCACTATTCCCATATTAAATGACACTATATTATGGTCACTACTCCTACTCCCTATATTAAATGACACTATTCATGGTCACTATTCCCTATATTAAGGCACTATATCATGGTCACTATTCCCTATATTAAATCACCACTATAATCATGATCACTAGCCCTATATTAAATCACACTATATCATGGTCACTATTCCCTATATTAAAGACACTATTCATGATCACTATTCCCTATATTAAATGACACTATATCATATCACTATTCCCATATTAAATGAACACTGTATCATGGTCACTATCCTCCCTATATTAAATGACACTGTATCATCATGGTCCCTATTCCCATATTAAATGACACTATATCATGGTCACTATTCCCTATATTAAATTACACTTATCATGGTCACTATTCCCTTATTAATGACACTATTCATGGTCACTATCCCCTATCTTTAAATGACACTATATCATGATCACTATTCACTTATTAAAATTACACTATATCATGGTCACTATTCCCTATATTAAAATGCCTATATCATGGTCACCTATTCCCTATATTAAATGCACTATATCATGATCACTGTTCCCTATATTAATGACACTATATCATGATCAATATTCCTATATTAAATGACACTGTATCATGTCACTATTCCCTATATTAAATGCACTATATCATGATCACTATTCTTATATGAAATGACACTATATCATGGTCACTAGTCCCCTATATTAAATTACACTGTATCATGGTCACTATCACATATTAAATGACACTATATCATGGTCACTATTCCCTATATAATGGCACTATATCACGTCACTATCCCTATATTAAATGACACTAATCATGGTCACTAATTCCCTATATTAAAATGAACACTATATCATGGTCACATTTCCCTATATAAATGACACTATATCATGGTCCACTATTCCCTATATTAATGACACTATATCATGGTCCCTTTCCCTATATTAAATGACACTATTCATGGTCACTATTCCTCATATTAAATTACACTAATCATGGTCACTATTCCCTATATAATGACACTATATCAGTCACTATCCCTATTTAAATGACACTATATCATGATCACTATTCACTATATTAAATTACACTATATCATGGTCACTATTCCCTATATTAAATGGCACATACATGGTCACTATCCTATATGAATGACACTATATCATGTTCCCTGTTCCCTATATTAAATTACACTATATCATGACACCTATTCCTATATTAAATGACACTGTATCATGGTCACTATTCCCAATTAAATGACACTGTATCTGGCACCTATTCCCTATATATAATGACACTATATCATGATCACTATTCCCTATATTAAATGACACTATATCATTTCACTATTCCCTATATTAAATGACACTGTATCATGGTCACTATTCTCTATATTAAATGACACTATATCATGGTCCCTTTTCCCTATATTAAATGACACTATATCTCATGGTCACTATTCCATATATTAAATGACACTATATCATGGTCACATCCCTATATTAAATGACACTATATCATGTTCATATTCCCCTATATTAAATGACACTAGATCCTGGTCACTATTCCCTATATTAAATGACACTATATCTGGTCACTATTCCCTATATTAAATGACACTATATCATGGTCTAATTCCCTATATTAAATGACACTATATCATGGTCACTATTCCCTATATTAAATGACACTATATCATGGTCACTATTCCCTATATTAATGACACTATTTCATGGTCACTATTCCCTATATAAATGACACTATATGATGGTCACTATTCCCATATTAAATGACACTATATCATGGTCACGATTCCCTATATTAAATGGCACGTCTATTCCCTATAGAGAATAGTGACCTGATATAGTGTCATTAATAAAGGGAATATGACCATGATATAGTGCCATTTAATATGGGAATAGTGACCATGATATAGTGTCATTTAATAGGGAATAGTGACCATGATATAGTGCCATTTAAGAATATTGACCATGATGACCATGATTATAGTGTCATTTAATATAGGATATTGACCATGATTAGTGTGCCATTTAATATAGGGAATAGTGACCATGATATAGTCTCATTAATATGGGAATGTGACCATGATATAGTTTCCATTTATATAGGGAATAGTGACCATGATTAGTGCCATTTAAATAGGGAATAGTGACCATGATATAGTGTCATTTAAAATAGGGAATAGTGACCATGATAAGTGTCATTTAATATAGGGAATATGACCATGAATAAGTGTCATTTAAATATAGGGATAGTGACCATGATATAGTGTCATTTAATTAGGAAATAGTGACCATGATAAGTGTCATTAATATAGGAATATGACCATGATATAGTGTCATTTAATATAGGGAATAGTGACCATGATATTGTGTCATTTAATAAAGGGAATAGATGCCTTTATATAGTGGTCATTTAATATAGGGATATGACCATGATATAGTGTCATTTAATATAGGGATAGTGACCATGATATAGTGTCATTAATATAGGGAATGTGATCATGAATAGTGTCATTTAATTAGGGATATGACCATGATATAGTGTCATTTAATATAGGAATGAGTACCATGAATGATAGTGCCATTTAATATAGGGAATAGTGACCATGATATAGTGTCATTTACTATAGGGGAATAGTGGACCATGATATAGTGTCATTTAATATAGAGAATAGTGACCATATATAGTGCCATTTAATATAGGAATAGTGACCATGATATAGTCCATTTATATGGGGAATAGTGACTCATGATTAGTGCCATTTAATATAGGAATAGTGACCATGATATAGTGCCATTTAAGATAGGGAATGTGACCATGATATAGTGCCATTTAATATAGGGAATAGTGACCATGATATAGTGCCATTTAATTAGGGAATTGACCATGAATATGCCATTTATTAGGGAATAGTGACATGATATAGTGTATTAATATAGGAATAGTGACCATGATACAGTGCCATTTAATATAGGGAGTATGACCATATATAGTGTCATTTAATATGGGGAATAGTGACCATGATATAGTGTCATTTAATATAGGAATATGACTCATGATAGTGTCATTTAATATAGAGAACAGTGACCATGATATAGTGCCATTTTAATATAGGGAATAGTGACCATATATAGTGCCATTTAATATAGGGAATATGACCATGAATAATGGCCATTTAATATGGGAATAGTGACCATGATATAGTGCCATTTTAATATAGGGAATATTGACCATGATACAGTGTCATTTAATATGGGAATATTGACCATGATACAAGTGGTCATTTATAAGGGAATAGTGACATGCACTATATCATGTCACTATTCATGGCACTATCCCTATATTAAATGGCACTATATCATGGTCACTATTCCCTATATTAAATGGCACTATATCATGTCACTATTCCCTTTATTAAATGACACTATATCATGGTCACTATCCCTATATAAATGGCACTATATCAATGGTCCTACTATTCCCTATATTAAATGGCACTATCATGTCACTATTCCCTATTTAATGACCACTATATCATGGTCCCTATTCCCTATATTAAATGACACTATATCATGGTCACATTCCCTATATTAAATGACACTATTCATGGTAACTATTCCCTATATTAAATGACACTAATATCATGGTCACTATTCCCTATTTAAATGACCTATATCATGGTCACTATTCCCTATATTAATGACACTATATCATGGTCACATTCCCTATATTAAATGGCACGTCACTATTCCCTATATTAATGGCACTATATCAATCACTATTCCCTAATAATGACACTTATATCAATGGCCATTCCTATATTAATGACACTATATCACTGGTCCTATTCCCTCCTATAGATGAGTCCTATTCCCTATATTAAATGCACGATCTTGCCTATTCCTATATTAAATACTATATCATGGTCACTATTCCCTATATTAAATGAAACTATATCATGGTCACTATTCCCTATATTAATGCCTCCATTCCTAGTATTCATGCACTATATTCATGGTCACTATTCCCTATTTATAAATGACACTATATCAGGGTCACTATTCCTTATTAATGACACTATATCATGGTCACTATTCCCTATATTACCATGGACACTATATCATGGTCACTATTCCCTATATAAATGGAACTATATCGTGGTCACTATCCCCTATATTAAATGACATATATCATGGTCACTATCCCTATATTAAATGACACTATATCATGATCATATTCCCTATATAAATGACACTATATCACGGTCACTATTCCCTAATTAAATGACCTATATCATGGTCACTATTCCCTATATTAAATTGGTACTATATCATTTCACTATTCCCTATATTAAATGGCACTATATCATGGTCACTATTCCCTATATTAAATGACACTATATCATGGTCACTATTCCCTATATTAATGGCACGTGCACTATTCCCCTATATAAATGGCAAATATATGTCACTATTCCTATTTTAATGACACTATATCATGGTCACTATCTATCTTAAATACATTATACTGGTCACTTCCGATATTAAATGGCACGTACTATTCCCTATATTAAATGAACACTATAATCATGTCACTATTCCCTAATTAAATGACACTATATCATGATCACTATTCCCTATTAAATGACACTAATCATGAGCACTATTCCCTATATTAAATGAACACTATATCATGATCCATTCCTCTATATAAATGACACTATATCATGATCACTATTCCCTATATTAAATGACACTATATCATGATCACTATTCCCTATATAAATGACACTATATCATGATCACTATCCCTATATTAAACTTACATATGATCATGATTACTATTCCCTATATTAAATGACACTGTATCATGGTCACTATTCCCTATATTAAATGGCACTTATATCATGATCACTATTCCCTATATTAAATGGCACTGTATCATGGTCCACTATTCCCTATATTAAATGACACTATATCATGGTCACTATCCTATATTCGCCTATAATGGTCCCCTATTCCTATATTAAATGGCACTATTCTATGGTCACTATTCCTATATTAAAGGCACTATATCATGGTCACTATTCCCTATATAAATGGCACTAATATCAGGTCCCTATTCCCTATATTAAATGAACTATATCATGGTCACTATTCCCTATATTAAATGACACTATATCATGGTCTACTATATTCCCTATATTAAATGGCACTGTATCATGGTCACTATTCCCTATATTAAATGACACTATATCATGGTCACTATTCCCTATATTAAATGGCACTGTATCATGGTCACTATTCCCTATATTAAATGGCACGTCACTATTCCCTATATTATGACACTATACCATGGTCACTATTCCCTATATTAAATGACACTATATCATGGTCACTATTCCTATATTAATGCACTGTATCATGGTCATATCCCTATATTAAATGGCATGTCCACTATTCCCTATATTAAATGACACTATATATCCATGTCACTATTCCCCTATATTAAATGACACTATATCATGGTCACTATTTCTATATTAATGACACTATATCATGTGTCACTATTCCCTATATTAAATGACACTATATCATGTCACTATTCCCTATATTAAATGACACTATATCATGTCACTATTCCCTATATTAAATTACACTATATCATTACCACTATTCCCTATATTAATTACACTATATCATGATCACCATTCCCTATATTAATGACACTATATCATGATCACTATTCCCTATTTAAATGACCATTCATGGTCACCTATTCCCATATTAAATGACCTTATCATGATCACTATTCCCTATATTAAATGACATATCATATCATCACTATTCCCTATATAAATGACACTATATCATGATCACTATTCCTATATGAAAGGACACTATATCATGGTCACTATTCCCTATATTAAATGAACACTATAATCATGGTCACTATTCCCTCTTACATGACACACTATATCATGGTCACTTTCCCTATATTAAATGACACTATATCATGGTCACTATTCCTATATTAAATACACTATATCATGGGTCACTATTCCCTATATAAATGAACACTTTATCATGATCAATTCCCCTTCCCTATATTAAATGACACTATATCATGGTCACTATTCCCTATATTAAATGACCTATTCATGTCACTATCCCTATTTAATGACACTATATCATGATCACTATCCTATATTAAAGACACTATATCATGGTCACTATCCCTATATTAAATGACACTATATCATGGCCAATATTCCCTATATTAAATGACACTATATCATGGCAATATCCCTATATTAAATGACACTATATCATGGTCACTATTCCCTATATTAAATGACACTATATCATGGTCACTATCCCTATTAAATGCATATACATGGTCCTATTCCCTATATTAGACAGACCCGTATCACTGGTCACTATTCCCTATATTAAATGACACTATATCAGGTCACTATTCCCTATATGAATACACTATCATGGTCACTATTCCCTATATTAAATGACACCGTATCATGGTCACATTCCCTATATTAAATGAACTATATCACGGTCACTATTCCCTATATTAAATTGACACTATATCATGGTCAACTATTCCCTATATTAAATGACACGTATCAGTCATATCTATATTAATGACACTATATCACGGTCACTATCCCTATTTAATGACACTATATCATGGTCACTATTCCCTATATTAAATGACCTATATCATGGTCACTGTTCCCTATATTAAATGGCACTATATCATGGTCACTATTCCATATTAAAAGACACTAATCAGGTCACTATTCCCTATATAAATGACACTAGTATCATGGTCACTATTCCCTATATTAAATGACACTATACACGGTCACTATTCCTATATAAATACACTATATCATGGTCACTATTCCCTATATTAAACCACGTATCATGGTCACTATTCCCTATATTAAATGACACTATATCACGTGTCCCTATCTCCCTATATTAATGAACACTATATCATGTCACTATTCCCTATATTAAATGGCAACTATATCATGGTCACTATTCCCTATATAATGACACTATATCATGGTCACTATTCCCTATATTAATGACACTATATGCATGATCACTATTCCCTATATTAAATGACACTAATTCATGATCACTATTCCCTATATTAAATGACACTATATCATGGTCACTATTCCCTATATTAATCGACCTATATCATGTCACTATTCCCTATATTAAATGACACTATATCATGGTCACTATTCCCTATATTAAATGCCACAATATCAGGGTTCACTATTCCCTATATTAAATGACACTATATCATGGTCACTGGTTCCCTATATTAAATTACACAATATCATAGGTCACTATTCCCTATATTAATGACACTTATCATATGTCACTATTCCCTATTAAATGACACTATATCATGGTCACTATTCCCTATATTAATGACACTATATCATGGTCACTGTTCCCTATTTAAATGACACTATATCATGGTCACTATTCCCTATATTAAATTACACTATTCATGGTCACTATTCCCTATATTAAATGGCACTATATCATGGTCACTATTCCTATATTAAATGACACTATCATGTCACTATTCCCTATACTAAATGACACTATATCATGGTCCACTATCACCTATATTAAACTGACACTATCAGGTCACTATTCCTATATTAAATGACACTATATCATGATCACTATTCCCTAGCTTCCATTACCTTCATCTCCAAATGCATAGTCTTTTCTTGTACCCACAGAATCCTCATGTGCGATTACAGTCTATAATAAAACTTTTTTATTGGAAAGTTCACCTTCCTAGATGGTCTGTGTGAGCATTCGTGTTGAGACTGATGGCGTATGGCTACTGCCTCTTAACCAGGACAGTCCTGTCCCATCTCTAATGTTAGGAGAAACAGAATGTACAAAGGAGAGAGCGGTGAGCTGTCAGATCAGCGCTTGCAATACCTTAAACTCTCATCCATCCACTTTCCTACCTCCTTGATACATTACTACTGTTTGCCCTTTAATAGGAACCAGTTGGACAGTTTCCTGATGCCCAGACTGTGCAGACTGTTTACTTGTGGCATGGACACATTTCATTGGCTTATCCCAATTTCTAGATTCTTCACAATCCAGATAAAGGGTAAGTTAACAGTACACTTTTTTTTTCCGCAGAAGTCAAAGTTCTAAGAAAATCAAGGAAAAGCCCAGAATTCAGCGGCGGCTCCAGAGACTGTATGAATGCGATGTTATAATCCTCACCGGATCCAGTTTATCCTAAAATCCAGGTAATTTGGGAAACCAGAATGTTGGAATCAATGGAAAGATCTGGGGGGGTTGGAGGGGCAGGGTTTAGGGGCGTGGTGGCCAAAAGGGCGTGGCTGGAAGGAGATTAGAGACTCTTCTCCATAGCGGGGAGTTTGGGGTGATCTCTCGGGAAAACACCCCAGAATGAGGGAGCGTCCTGCGAGATGCAGATTGGTGGGATACCTGCCATAGTAAATTACCAACTATCAATAACGATTGCTATTGTAATGTAATCAATGGTATTTTGTAATATTGACACTATAAACACTGTCCAGTGTCAGTATCTACCACTGTGCCCTAAATCATTCTGTATTGACAGGTTTGGTTGATGTATCAATCCTTCCTACTGAATCTGTCGCGGAGAACACAGCTGTCCGGATGGAACCTAGAGTCACCTCATGGGGCTTAGACCCGAAACTGGATCGGATCCTTCCCAGGTGGGATTAGATGGCTGGGCTATCACCCCCGCATGCCATATACAATAGGATATGAACTGTAACATTGTCCATTACATGATATATATATATAATACACACACATAAAGATAACCCATGATCACTATGACATCTATATAGAGTTTATCATGAACACAATGATTTCCTCTTTAGAGACAGAGGGATATTACGACACAAGGTTTGGATCCCGTCTCTGTTCGTGTAATTGTATTTAAATCCCGGATAGAATCTCGTGTGACCATAGAGCCTTTAGACTTCACACGCAGAGCCCTGGGTTCAGAGACGCTTCCTGTAACCTTGACCAAGGATTGGGATCTCCCTCCTCTGCTGACAATAGCAAATGGTTGGTTCTGGGGGATTTGCCCTGAGCTATGTTGTACTGTAGAAAGCCTTTTATTAGGGATGCATGTGTAATGATGACAAGAATGCTGGGAGTTGTAGTCCGGTAATGTATAGAAAGCTGATGGTTGCCTTGGCTACTCTAGATAGTATTTGGGATTTCACTTGAGGTTCTTTAATTTGGTCACCCAGGGGCTGCTGGGATTTTTAGCCAACAACACCACAAAAACACATTGTCAGGGACCCATTGGCGATACAGACGTAGCGGCCAACTTCTATAATTTTCTACATGGAAGTGGATTTTGCGTTGCAGAGCGGCGTAGTTTAAAGGTACAGAGCCGTGTGAGTCTGCTGATTACCAACTGAACACACCAACCTGGAACACTCCGAACCAAATGATTCTTTGATCCGTCGCCCATTAATGTCCTATGCATGATTTCGCTCTCATCAGTCACTGCGTTCGGTAGGTAGAATAGAGAAACCAAGAAAACTAGAAACTGTTCTTGGACTGAACAGAAAGAGGCAGAACATGGATATTTCTATAAACACATCAACTAACGTATACCCAAACCCATTAACATCTCCTTAATAGTGGATTATGTTTTATTACCTTTTCTGCGTGTATCGTTTGTATATACGTAACTGTCCATATCGGTTACATCCCTCCAACACACACATCAAAGGTCACGTAAATGTTTCTTCTAGTTAAAGGGCAGGGTCACCTGCCTAACAAACGTTTAACACAACCTGGACACCCCCAAAACCCTATTTTCACAATACTACCTTTTTAGCTGTCTGTCAGATCTGTGACGTAAACATCTTGACCAATGATGGCTGGGCAAGCCGTCTGCATTACAGCAGCGTGAGCTCACAAAAAGCTCACAAAGCCATAAAGGACAAATGCATCAAGGGACCATGGGCTTAAAGGTAAATATCTTCTTTTTCAGGAGGGTGACTATGTCCATTTATTAATACCTGATGAGAATTTAGCACTTAAGGCTAATGTGGCTCTCTTGTGTACTTTGAACTTTGCTATTGTATCATTTGGATGGAGGTGGAATCCAGAACACGCTACTTTACAGAGACTCCATAGCTCAAGGTACATCTGCTTTTTTGTATCCATTTATTACAAGAGTTAAGTATGAAGCATCAGAATAAAATATAGTGCCGTTTATAACCTTATAAAGCGGTACTTATTACATCATAACCTTATAAATATCTAGAGCTGACATTACTCCGCGTTTACAAATATGGCAAATACAGCTAGCATCATGGCCACCTTTTACCATGGACAGGATTGGCCAAAATATCATGACATGACTAAGCTTGAATTTGGGACAATAGGGTTTTTTAAAAAACCAACAATCTGACTAAAATAAAATAACATCTATGAACATGACAAAAAAACCGATTACTGTATAAAACGATAACAGGGAGGTTCAATAAATTTCTTATCGTCTAAAATGGTGCTAATTTTCCTCCCCCAACCATTCGAACTTATTAACATTGAAAGCTACATCTCATTGGTTGGGGCAAAATTAGCACCATTTTAAACGATAAGAATTTTTTAATGAATATCCTGTAAATACGTGATAGTTGTATTATATAGTGTGTGCTATTGGCTTATTCACCCACTTTATATATAAATATTGAATAATGTGCTCCTATTGCAAAATATATATTTTAATAAGGCACTTCTTTTGCATTTACTATAATACAACGGTTTCACTAAGTCAGGTTACACTGAAGACACAACTAAGCACTGATTATAACTGATGGCATAGCTAAACACTGATTATACTGATAACATAGCAAAACACGGTTATAACTGATGACATAGCTAAACACTGATTATAACTGTGACCTAGCTAAACACGATTATAACTGATGATATAGCTAAACACTGATTATAACTGATGACATAGCAAATACTGATTATAACTGATGACATAGCTAAACTTGATTATAACTGTGACCTAGCTAAACACTGATAATAACTGATGACATAGCTAACACTGATTATAACTGATAACATAGCTAAACACTGATTATACTGATAACATAGCTAAACACTGATAATAACTGATGACATAGCTCAACACTATTAACGATAACAGCTAAACACTGATTATAACTGATAACAGCTAACACTGATTATAACTGATGACATGCTAAAACACTGATTATAACTGATGACATAGCTAACACTGATTTAACTGATGACATAGCTTAACAGTGGTTTATAACTGATGCACATAGCTAAACAGTGGTTATAACTGATGACATAGCTAACCACTGATTATACTGATGACATAGCTAAACACTGATTATAACTGATGAAATAGCTAAACACTGATTATAACTGATGAAATACTAAAAACTGATTATAACTGATGACATTGCTAAACACTGATTATAACTGATACGTAGCTAAGCACTGATTATAATGACATAGCTAACACTGATTATCACTGATGACAAGCTAATTACTGATTAAATCTGATGACATAGCAAGCACCATTTAAAGGATATACATGATATTTATGGTTCTTTTGTATTTATTATTTTTATAGGTCTGTCAGCCTTCTGTTCTGCCTCATTGCCCCTCAGCTGCAATTACAAACCCAAGAAGAAGAAAGCCAAGGGACTATTTACATGACACCACTTTACAGCTGAATGGACCAGATCCGGGATACACTTACTCCATGGACATATTATTCTCCATTGGTTAGAGACTGTCAGTATCCCTAGATTTGGTTGATCACTCTGTACAACAGGGGCAGTAACTTTTATCCTTTACCTTAATATAATCAATAAATGGATCTCTTCATTCCAATAAATTATTTTTTCTAACGTGCAATTCATTTCACTTTCCTACGCTCCCTAGGGATCTTAATCACAATGGGTCCAGTTTACTGCACTACTAGATGGGGGCTCTTAAATGGACCTGCACCAGATAATCCCTCCTCCCCAACATACCGACCACTGAGAGCACCTGAAACGACAATGGTATGCACCACCCACCAATTACGGCAACCGCCCACCAGGAGCCATGTTGCTACAGAATTGTGCCTTGGAGCCTTAGTGGGGGTCGGTGCTCCCATAGAGTTTTCCTTAACCAGCTGAAAAAGTGACACTATGTTTGCCGGACCTTCCCTTCCCGCGCCTCATGACCCATGGAAATACTACTTAAGGAGTTCACTAGCAATGGATGGGTTAATGCACTATGGACGGTGTTCCACTTTAACCCCACAGGTAAACACTTGGAGACAGGCCTATGTGGGTGAGGGATCTGTTGGTTGCAATAAATATAAAATAATGGGGGGGAGGGAGAACTTTTGTGATATTTATATAGTTTCAATCTTGATTTTCAAAGACTTTCATTTTTTGCATCCCAATTCCGTGAACATCACTTTGTTTGGATGTATTGGAATCCAGCTCTCCTAGATGCTTTATTTCCTGCTTTAGAGACTGACCCGTCTGTACCATGGGCTTTACTGGAACAGGCCACATAGAAAGGTTTGACACGTACGCTTTACATCCCATTGCCATAGATGACATCACACATTATCTGCTACACACTGTTATGGGTTAAAGGGGAACTACGCCTTAAAACATGATTATATTATAACCCAGGAACTGCTTATTAAATGATACATCATTCATTTTAGGTTTATATAAAGAGCAATTAAACCTTTCAAAGGTCCCACTCACATGATAGTACTCAGCACCCCTGTAACGGGGGACGGGGATGGGGGTTTAATGTCCTAAAGATATTCCTTATTATAAACCCACATGGAATAAATAATGTACACTACGGCAGCTTCTGCAGCTTTTTTAACACTTACTTTAACCCATTGGTCTTTCTATGAAAGATACCAAGCGCTAATATAATAACTCTCCTTCATGAATGAACTGCACTGAGCATGTCTGTCCCACTGGGCAAAGAGAGAGAGCCAGTAAAGGTTTTACTGGTTTTCCGCTGCAGTAGATAAACTTATCAGAGCAGAGATTAATTTATCCTCTGAGTAAACGGCATTAATGGGAAAGTGATGTCACAATGTAGCAGAGTCTCCCTCCCCTGGACAGTGAGATTACTGCCACTAGTAATTAATATACAAATGTCATACAGTCCTGTAATATAATAGGCAGGCTTATCTATTACATTAGAAACTCCACATTATTCTAGGGTCCCTCTAGTGTTCTCAAGGAAAGTTTTCATGTACATTGTCTCACTGACACCATCATATCTGTAGAATTGCCCTTTGCTGCAACACATCGGGATTGGCTGAACGCATGTTGCCATGCATTTTCAATGACAAAAAGACACAAAAAGAGAAGTTTCCCTTGTACAATAACTACAAATTGGTCTAGATTATGGAAACTGCACAAAACTAACAAAATTCTAGTGATTACTATCACACATGGTTTAACATAGTGGATGACAAAAAGGGATGACTGTTCCCTGTCATGTTTAACTTGCCATTGTGCTTTAAAAATGACCACAAAGTTATTCCTCCAGGCACATTAACCCCTTGTGTATTAGGGCTGCTACAACCCCTGAATCTATAGTCTATAATCAGATGAAACTAAAAATGTTCCCCTAATGCGGGTTTGCAAAGGATCCAATCCAAACGCAGGATTTACCAGTCTTACCGACGGTGATCTATTTTTGGGGGGGGGATATTTTAGAAATAATTCCGATATTTACATTATGAGGCCTCAGTGTAAATAAATGGAAATTCAGAAAACCTTTTTTTTGCCAGGCTGAGCGAAACAATTCCGAGGAATCGAGCTGTTAACCATCACCGTAAGCAGCAGAGAAAAACTTTTTAGAGCGTATTAACCCGGCGGTTAGGATGTTATTTTTGGCAGGGGCGGTTTAACTTTATCCTAACAGGAACGTTAGCCCTGGGTTGTAAATAGTGGCTTTGCTGGATTTCTGTTTGGTTTGCACAGTATTCCAATAATACAGCCCCCCGTCTCACCCTGGCTACCCCACCCATGCCAATTTGTCACTTCTTTTTTTATTTTTTTATCTCGTGGTTTTTGGGGGAGCCGAGCTTGTTTAAAGGTCTCTTTGATTGGTTAGGGAGTATTTTTAGAATGGGGATAACAAGGCTGTGAATGAACAGAGTCAGTCCTAGCTGCTGCGGGACCTGTGTCCCCATTTTTTTTCCGTCTTTACCTCTCATTAGGGAACCCCCCCCCCCTTTCCTCTTCTATCGGAGACAGCTGGGCTGCCAGACATGAGATCGCATACAGGACAACCGACGTGTGTGCGGAGAACCTAGAGGTCACGGAAGTTTTATTATGTGTTTAAACCGCACCTTATTATGAGTTTATTTATTTGCCGATTTCACCTTAACCCATTGTGGCCCTGCGAGGGCCTGAACACCCGTGGCAGACCCAGGTCACTGTTGGAACCTATAAATAAAGGAAGGTTTTATTTTTTTGTAAACATTTTTTATAGTTTCTCTATTTTTAGTGGCGTTTTCCAGACTACAATTAAATGGATTTTTTTACCGTCGGTTGCACTATTTAGTTAGGACACGGCAGATTTAACACTTTCATTACCAGAAGGTTATAAGCCATTAATGTCTAGTGCAGGATTCCATAGCTGTGTTCATTTCCGGTTAGTACTGTACCATGTGTAGGAGAAAGGAGCTATAATGTTATCTGGGCCACTAACATCTGTTCTTTTTTTCACTCTTGTCCCAAGAGCTTTCACTCTGGTCTATCTTAAAGGGCAAGTCCTTGCGGAAATAAAAAATTGTATATAGGTCAGTGAGAGATGTAAGACTAACCTGAAATGCTGTACATTGTTCTGTTACCCTTTCATTCTGCTTCCTGGTTCTTCTGGTTAGCAATCATCATGTGTGTGACAGTTGATAGCCATGACTGCATGTGTGAGCCTGTAATGAGCTTGGAGTGGAGACGGGCACCTTTTGATAGGCAGAGGGCGTGGGGAGGAGCATTTTGCTGAATAACAGTTAGTCCTACTCTCTCAGCTTCCTAACCTGTTTCATTTGAGGGGTGAACATGCACTTATAAAGCTGCCCCTGGTCTTGAACTACAACCCCTTCTTTATCCAGGCTAATAGCTATAGCTTTTAACTTTAACATGTCAACCCTTAAAACAAAAAAATGGTCAAATTGCCAGTTATATGCCCCAACTATAAATGTTGACTTTATTACCTGCATCACTAACCAATATTTAAGCATTATTATTTCCCCATCCAGAATAAGCTGGCCCCTCCCTCCATGCAGTCAATCAAGGCTGTAATTGCTGACATCACAACCAGTGATTGACTGCTGTTTCACCTGCTGCCTCCTCTGCACATGCTCAAGCTATAAAAAGCTCATTGAGCAGAGGGAGGAGGAAGATATTTACCAAACGTATCACTAATATCTGGTTCCAAATGTAATTAGCTGGTAAAATATCAGTTGGTTACAGGCAGATATCAATGAGGACAATGAACCTAGTTGTCAATTTCCTTTATTAGTTTCTCACCTTTAGATTCAACATTATGGTGGGGGTTTCATCCCATACACTTACTTCAGATCTAACTCCATCCTATTGAGAACTATGGGAAATTAACAGCAATCCACTCAATGGACAACTAGCCCTTTAAGGATCCTAGACAGTACATCCCTGGCTTATAATAAACTTTGTTTGCCCTTGTATACAGCCCTGATATTGCCACATAATATAAAAGGGCTCACCCGAGGATTCCATCAGTTATGGATTTACAGGGGGCTAAAACATTTAATGTTCACATCATATACAACATTGGGCTGTTCACGTTTGGAAGAATACCTGTGTACCTGTGGACAGCCAATCAAATCCCTCACTACAGCACCTGCAAAGTTTCTTTTTTACCTCTTCTGTAAGTCGGACATTGCTCAATGTGTGTCACAGAGCGAGAGGGAGCTGGCTAATTAGCTACTTTGTATCTTCTTGGAGATGTGGAGGTAGAAAGTACTGTAGTAACATTGTGGATGCAATAGTAGACTTGAACAGTATAAAGTCAGCCCAGCTGTCGCTGAACCATTGTTTTTGTAGATCTGTCCCCTATTTCCTTAAGCTGGTACACCCCACTTGATTCTTCATCCTAACCATTTTGCCAATAGCGATGGCCAGCCGGGACAAAATACTCTCTTTTCAGCCCAATCGACTGATACAATGAATATTGGGCCAAAAAACGCATGTTGTCTTAACACCTTATATTCGGCTGTGAAACAAGTGTCTTATGTATTTTCGTTGTGTTATATAATGACAATAAAGAAGATTATTAGAAATTATTAGCAAGGGGGAGGTGTGGGAATGCCAGGCAGGGTGTGGGCATAACCAACAGATTGGGCGGCGGCTACAACCCATGTTCTGGAATGTGTCAGTTGTATATGTGAATTGTATGGTTCGAAATGTATCCTCCACCTGCTGATTCTGAGCAGGCTTGATTTCTCAGAAAGTCATGTCAGATGGAAGAAGGAGTCGGGCGGGGAATATTAAGCTGAGCAAAACAAGTACTGGATTGAAGACATGCAGCAACGCACATACCCAGGGTAAGGGCTTTTTAGATTAAGACAAGGCAAAGTAATTTTCACGTATAGTTGCCCTTTAATGTTGACCTTGTTTTTTACGTCACATCCCTTTAAACTCATCCTTTGAGGGCACGTTCCCTTTAATGCATGCCTAGCAAGCTGACGTTCGTGTTTCTTATCCATTGTAATAAGAGAAAAAAAGGGGATTTAGTCTCAGTTACAGTATTTGTCACATTGTGTGGATTGTGTTATCCAAGTGCGATATGGGGACTGAACCACAAAGCGATTCCTTGTGAGCCCTCTTGTCAGAGATTTGTGTAATAGAAGAGGAAGTATGTAATGTAGAGGGACATAAGCGCCAGGCTCTGCCAATGTACAGTGTAGGGATAGAGAGGAGACGGGGGGTTATCAGAACCACAGAGCTTCCTGCAGCCTTGGAATTCCGCCACCTCCTGCTACTGTATCTGACTCATCACATCATTGTTATTCTTCACTTTACCCACTTTATTAGGTTTTTCTATTCCGAAAAAACTCCACGTTTCCCTACAGTGACTGTTCCCCATCACATTTATCTCTTCCCTTCGTTTTACAGTAAATGAATTATTTAGGACAGAATAAAACGGTAGCATGAGGAGGGGAAACTGGCACATTGCAAAACTACTGCTTTCCACACATCCCATTACAACCCAGGTTGCTGAGGGATGCACCATAGCTTATTAACATCAGGAAGGCTGACACAAAGCCATATGGCCATTATTATACAGTTTCATTATATCCTTCCTAATAAATCCCAGGGCTGCGATAGGCTGCTTCTGTCCTCCAATCCTTTTTAGATATGGTAATTTCTGCCGACCAATAATCCACTCTAATCTCTTTATTGGATTGGCCGAAAGACATCCTTTAACCCCCGCACAGCCCCACATGACTAGGACTTGGTGTCTAAGCCTAATTAACGACTAATCGAAATTAGCCTGTTGTTTTTACATGATAGACTGATTATACAGTGAGTAGGATAGGAAGTTAAACTCTCCACCATGTATTCTCCACCGTGTTCTGTATTTATTTAACGGTTCAGCTAAACTCACTTCTCTAATCATTAGGCCCTGTTCTGTGATTGGTAAGGCTATTTGCATGAAGAGGTGGAGTTTCCTGGAAAATCCCCACCTACCCAGCAGTGATAGCTGATATCTACATTGTGTACATCTATACTAGGCAGATACAGTGTTTCTACAACACTAAAGGCCTCAACATCGTTCTTCCTACAGAATATACATTACCTAAGTTATACCTAAATAATACTTTGAGAAACCATGTCTACCAAGTTTTCCTTATTCTAACAAGTCCTTCCCTTCAGGAGATGATCAAAAGGGTTAAGGAGAAGTTAGAACTATTGTGTGTATAATATAAGGGATAATACGCTAGCTACACAGTGTAATATAGGATATTACACCACCGAGGAGTTCCCTGACCATATAGAAGCACGACCGAGTGCTTTTATACGGGCATGGAACTCTGAGGTGAAGTAAATCCATATATTACACTGTAGGTAGCATATTATTACTTATATACATAGGCCAGCCAAAAAAATAACCTGTCCACTACCAATCTCCCCCCCCCCCCCCCTGTATTAGTCATTTTTATGGATCCCTGTTTACAGGGAGGGGAGACAGTGGGGGGCAGTAGAATACAGGAAGTCACTCAGTGACATCACTGATGACTGTAATATAGATTCTCACCACTGCACCTTCCCATTGAAATGCCTAGCCTTATGTATTATATAAATATCTTTAATTTAAGCATGGTACACACCAATATGTTAGTTCAGTGTATCGGTCGATGGGGCCGAAATAAGCGGAAGTGGCGAACGGTCAGTCAGGAGAAAGGATTGCACCATGTGTACCCAGTTTAAGGAATGTCCAGGACAGATGAAAATTGTTATTACTGTAGCTTCTCAACAAAATGATAGTGGGAGGTAGTGAGAGTAAAGTGCTTTGTGGATCCAAATATGGACAATATCCCCAGACCCTTTCCTGAAATGGAGTTTTTGAATTTTTGCTGTCAGTCATATTTTTCATTCATTAGGCTCCAACTTATTTGAAACTCAGGGGAGGCCTAAAGCAAACAGAACTATAGATTAATAAACCACCTGCATGTGAAAAAACCAATTGTTTGTGTCTGTCCATCTTAAGGGGACGTTCATTTAAATCTTCTTGCGATTTCCATTATATTCAAATGACATTGCAAACTGCAAAATGAAATGACAGCACATACTGGGACGTAACCTAACTGGATACATTAACTCTCTGAGTAAGGGAATGAATTGGGGATGTCAGTTGCTATAACCGAGACATAGCCAAGTTCCATTTATAAGGATATAATTTACAGGATAATCACGGCTCTTGTAACAATAATTAAACTGATAGACATTTTGATGTGGGCCTGGCTTTATAGGATCCATTAACTGCTAAGCCTAGAATCCCATTGCTATTGCCATAGGAGATACTGTAAGTAGTATGGCAGCTCCCTCTGACTTATAATTGCAGGAAGCTCATTATAACCAGATACAGATCCAGCGAACGCTCCGGTACTTCTCTTGTTTCCGTAACATTAATAATCATCGGGATCCAAAGATTAACACAGCCTTTTCTTTGTTATTTTTTTTTTCTCCTTCATAAATACCAGGGTGTTTTACTATTTTTTTCTGGCGCTGGCAACTCCGAGGGGAACCCATCCCTGGCGTCATTGTTGTTTAAACTGAGTTAATCAGATCATTCAATCCTGTTGTGGAATATTGGGCCCCATACAAAACAACGAGTGACCAAAGTGAGTTCTGGTTAAATTTCAACATGTGCGTGGCTGTTTGGTGAGCAGACGTAACCCTTATCCCGAGAGGTCCAGAGTCCCTTGGAATGTTTGTGTCTATATCCATAGAGCTCTGATAAAGGGGGAGGGCTCAACACCCTACCCACCCTGCCCTATGTTCCAATTCTATATCCAATAGAGCTTTGATAAAGGGGAGGGGCTCGAACCGACACCACCCTACCCCCCTGCCCTTATGTTCCAATTCTATATCCAATAGAGCTCTGATAAGGGAAGGGGCTCGACACCTTACCCACCCTCCCTTATGTTCCAATTCTATATCCAATAGAGCTCTGATAAGGGGAGGGGCTTTACACCCATTT
Organism: Hymenochirus boettgeri; assembly: GCA_019447015.1. NCBI lineage: Eukaryota > Metazoa > Chordata > Amphibia > Anura > Pipidae > Hymenochirus > Hymenochirus boettgeri. The sequence goes on along the minus strand of CM033477.1, from coordinate 151,397,507 downwards.
ACCTACCTGCCCTTATGTTCCAATTCTATATCCATATCTATACAATAGCGCTCTGATAAAGGGGAGGGGCTTGACACCTTACACCCCTGCCCTTATGTTCCAATCTATATCCAATAGAGCTCTGATAAAGGGGAGGTCGACACCTTACCTACCCTGCCCTTATGTTCCAATTCTATATCCAATAGAGCTCTGATAAGGGAGGGGCTCGACACCTTACCACCCTGCCCTTATGTTCCAATTCATATCCAATGAGCTCTGATAGGGAGGGTCGACACCTACCCCTGCCCTATGTTCCAATTCTATATCCATAATTCTATATCCAATAGAGCTCTGATAAAGGGAGGGGCTCGACCCCTACCCACCCTGCCCTTATGTCCAATTCTATTCAAAATTCTATATCCAATAGACTCGATAAAGGGGAGGGTTCGACACCTTACCCACCCTGCCTTATGTTCCAATTCTATATCCAATAGAGCTCTGATAAGGGGAGGGGCTCGACACCTTACCCCACCCTGCCCTTATGTTCCAATTATATATCCAATAGAGCTCTGATAAAGGGGAGGGGTTCGACACCTTACTACCCTGCCCTTATGTTCCAATTCTATATCCAATAAGCACTGATAAGGGAGGGGCTCGACACCTTACCTACCCTGCCCTTATGTTCCAATTCTATATCCAATAGAGCTCTGATAAAGGGGAGGGGCTCGACCACTTACCCACCCTGTCCTTATGTTCCAATTCTATATCCAACAGAGCTTTGATAAAGGGGGAGGGGCTCGACACTCAACACACCCTGCCGTTATGTTCCTTCTATATCCAATAAGCTCTGATAAAGGGAGGGGCTCGCACCTTACCCCCCTGCCTTATGTTCCAATTCTATATCAATAGAGCTCTGATAAAGGGGAGGGGTTGACACCTTACCCACCCGCCCTATGTTCCAATTCTATATCCAATAATTCTATATCATAAAGCTCTGATAAAGGGAGGGGCTCGACACCTTACCCACCCTGCCCTTATGTTCCAATTCTATATCCAATAGAGCTCTGATAAGGGGAGGGGCTCCACACCTTACCCACCCTGCCCTTATGTGTTCCAATTCTATATCCAACAGAGCTTTGATAAAGGGGGAGGGCTCGCACTCTACACACCCTGTCCTTATGTTCCAATTCTATCTCCAATAGCTTTGATAAAGGGGAGGGGCTCGACACTCTACACACCCTGTCCTTATGCTCCAATTATATATCCACAGAGCTTGATAAAGGGGAGGGGCTCGACACTCTACCACCCTGCCCTTAGTTCCAATTCATATCCAATAGAGGGGCTTGACACCTTACCCACCCTGCCTTATGTTCCAATTCTATATCAATAGAGCTCTGATAAAGGGAGGGGCTTGACACCTTACCCACCCTCCCTTATGTTCCAATTCTATATCCAATAATTCTATATCCAATAAAGCTCTGATAAGGGGAGGGCTCGACACCTTACCCACCCTGCCCTTATGTTCCAATTCTATATCCAATAGAGCTCTGATAAAGGGGAGGGGCTCCACAACCTTACCCACCCCCTGCCCTTATGTTCCATTCTATATCCAACAGAGCTTTGATAAAGGGGGAGGGCTCGACCTCTACAACCCTGTCCTTATGTTCCAATTCTATATCCATAGAGCTTTGATAAAGGGGGAGGGGCTCGACACTCTACACACCCTGTCCTTATGCTCCAATTCTATATCCAATAGAGGGGCTTGACACCTTACCCACCCCTGCCCTTATGTTCCAATTCTATATCCAATAGAGCTCTGATAAAGGGGAGGGGCTCACACCTTACCCCCCCTGCCCTTATGTTCCAATTCTATATCTAATAGAGCTCTGTTAAAGGGGAGGGTTCGACACCCCCACCCTGCCCTTATGTTCCAATTCTATATCCAATAGAGCTCTGATAAAGGGGAGGGGCTCGACACACCTTACCTACCCTGCCCTTATGTTCCAATTCTATATCCAATAGAGCTCTGATAAAGGGAGGGGCTCGACACCTATACCCACCCTGCCCTTTTTCCATTCTATATCCAATAATTCTATATCCAATAGAGCTCTGATAAAGGGGAGGGGCTCGACACCTTACCTACCCTGCCCTTATGTTCCAATTCTATATCCAATAGAGCTCTGATAAAGGGGAGGGGCTCGACACCTTACCCACCCTGCCCTTATGTTCCAATTCTATATCCAATAATTCTATATCCAATAGAGCTCTGATAAAGGGGAGGGGCTCGACACCTTACCCACCCTGCCCTTATGTTCCAATTATATCCAATAAGCTCTGATAAGGGAGGGGTTTGACACCTTACCCACCCGTCCTTATTTTCCAATTCTATATCCATTAGAGACTGATAAAGGGGAGGGGCTCGACACCTTACCCACCCTGCCCTTATGTTCCAATTCTATATCCAATAGAGCTCTGATAAAGGGGAGGGGCTCGACACCTTACCCACCCTGTTCCTTTGTTCCAATTCTATATCCAACAGAGCTTTGATAAAGGGGGAGGGGCTCGACACTCTACACACCCTGCCTTATGTTCCAATTCTATATCCAATAGAGCTCTGATAAGGGAGGGGCTCGACACCTTACCCACCTGCCCTTATGTTCCAATTCTATATCAAGAGCTCTGATAAAGGGGAGGGGCTTGACACCTTACCCACCCTGCCCTTATGTTCCAATTCTATATCCAATAATTCATATCCAATAGAGCTCTGATAAAGGGGAGGGGCTCCACACCTTACCCACCCTGCCCTTATGTTCCATTCTATATCCATCAGAGCTCTGATAAAGGGGAGGGGCTCCACACCTTACCCACCCTGCCCTTATGTTCCATTCTATATCCAACAGAGCTTTGATAAAGGGAGGGGCTCGACACTCTACACACCCTGTCCTTATTTACAATTCTATATCCAATAGAGCTCTGATAAAGGGGAGGGGCTCGACACTCTACACACCCTGTCCTTATGCTCCAATTCTATATCCACAAGCTTTGATAAAGGAGGGGCTCGACCTCTACACACCCTGCCCTTATGTCCAATTCTATATCCATAGAGGGGCTTGACACCTTACCCACCCTGCCCTTATGTTCCAATTCTAAATCCAATAATTCTATATCCAATAGAGCTCTGATAAAGGGGAGGGGTTTGAGGGGGGGGGGGGGGGGGGGGGGGGGGGGGCTCTTCTGCGCATGGCAAAATTCTCCCGGAGGGGAGACAGGAGGCAGAGTCCTATATGGACTCTGCAGTACTCCTGGTGGCCAATTTTTGTAACTTTGGGGAGGGATTACAGGGCATCAATTTGGATCTGGGATGTAAGGTAAGGATTTTTATACACTACAGATTTGGGGGTGGAAATGCCCTTTAAGTAGTGGTGCTGTGAGATCCAAATGTAATATCTTGTATGACTTCCATCCATGAGCTTGTAGGACAGCATCCATGCGGATTGGTAAGGATTCATACAATTTATTGATGAAATCATCAGGAATAGCCAAGAAAACAGTCCTGCATGCCTCCCAGAGTTCATCAATGTTCTTTGGTTTCGTCTTCCATGCTTCCTCTTTCATCCTACCCCACATATGCTCAATGATGTTCATGTCAGGTGACTGGGCTGGCCAATCCTGAAACATCTTGATCTTCTTCGCCTTAAGGAACTTTGATGTGTTGATGGAAATATGTGATGGAGCACCATCCTGCTGCAGAATTTGGCCTTTATGGTTGGGAATATATGAGGTAGCTAAGATTTCTTGGTATTTTACACTATTGATGTTGCCTTCCACCCTGCAGATCCCTCCCACACCCCCATACTAGAGATGGCCGAATTTTCGAAAGTATATGGAAAGTTCAAAAACAGACCCATTAAAGTCAAGGGGAGTCAAATAGTTCGGAAAGTTCGAATGAAATACAATTACAATATTAATGGTAACTTAATGTAAATGGCTGTGGGACCTGGGAAATGGTCTGGGGAACATGTTCCAATATCCAGGACTTTTGAAAACTCGATTTTACTCTCACGCGCGCTACTTTCTAGCTCTCACGTTCGAACATTCGATAATTATCCCATAAATGACTCGCGGATTTGAAGCTCACGCGTTCGAACATTCCATATTTATCCCATGAACGACTTGCGGATTCAATGTTCGCATATAGGTATAATAGACATTTCACTCACGGATTCGATGCTCGCATATAGGTATAATAGACATTTTACTCGCGGATTCGATGCTCACGTATAGGTATAATAGACATTTCACTCACGGATTCGATGCTCGTGTCTTGGTATATAGACATTTTACTCACGGATTCGATGCTCGCGTATAGGTATAATAGACATTTTACTTGCGGATTCGATACTCGCGTAT